>PRKT01000343.1:370856-451878 GCA_003671525.1 Saccostrea glomerata
ATCAGATAATCTATGTTTTGCAATCGCAAATGATTGTTTTCGGTGTTAAGTATAGTTTACGGTTGTGAAACATAGATTATCGCGTTAACTATGGTTTACAGATGTGAAATATAGATTAACGTTGTTAACTATAGTTTACAGTTCGTAAACTATAGTTTACAACCGATAAACCTAGTTTATCGATTGTGAAACTATGATTATCCCATTTTTGTGAATTTGGCGTGCCATATGTAACAATTATCAATACGACGCTTTGCAAGAGCTGAGAACAATTTAACAATAGATGTAAGTTCGCATCTAGGGTGTCGATATAAGGAACCCGACATTAATATAAAAACCTGATATTGGTCGTTCATGTCTAACTAGGAAGTGTAGAAATATGTACTAGCAATTAAACTGTCTAAATATTTATTTAGCGGCGGATCCAGGAATTTCAAAACGTGGAGGGGGGGCAGTAGAAGACTTGGAAGTCTGGGGGCTGCATTAAAAGCCGCAAGAGGGTCCAAGACAAAGCCTGGTGGGGATCCAGGGGCGAAGCCCCCGAAAATGTAGGAACTCTATAAGAAATTAGAGGTGTTTTCCTGTTGATTTGAAGATAATACATAATACAAACAAAAATCAAATGGGGAGGGGGCGCACGTCCTGCACGCCGGTGCTGGATCCGCCTTTGAAATAATTACAAAATAAATATAAAGCTAGTGATGGTATTTATATAAAGTAGTAATACGATTAATATCGTCGAGATACGTTCGTTCGTTGCGTGTTTGGTGTTCTCTACTTGGAGACGCAACCACTTGCCAGTGGAAAGCTGCATATTTTGTCCTACACTGAAAGAAATACCTAGTTGATTTAACTAGTGTGCCTAATAAAGTGTTCTTCGTGATTAGTGATCACTCTGTTTACTGGCTAAGATAGTAAAAAGTGGAGTGGTGGTCATATAGATACTAAGATACCTAATGAAAGTTACTTATAAATTCTTAGATTTACTAATGTTATCTGGTAAATCTACCCAATACCTAGTAAAACTACTTTTGAGGTAGTGATTGTATGGACAGTAAATTTACTAGTTTTCCCAGTGACTTTCACTAGTTTATTTTTTTCAGTGTATACTCGGCACTCATTGACATTGAGCTGGAAGGGATCCTGATATGTTCTTCCTGATAAACTAAAAACGGTGAGAACTGATGCAATTTATTAACAAACCAAACAAAATTTAAATATTTAGATTATAGTGTTAAAAGCACACCATTATTACAACTGCATTAAAGAAATTCACAGCACAATATAAAAGTAAAATTTTACTTGACCAATACATATTTTTTATGTTATTATGTATTTCTTTTTTCTATTATTCTAAATATAAAGCGAACAAAATATTTTGTCGACCTTTTTCTTTAGTACAGACTGTATGAGAATATATACAAGAAATTAAACCTTTTAAATGATTAAAGAACCGAATCGCCTAAGCTGATTTGTCAATAAGACCTTCTTTCCCTTTTAAACGTTTGATTTTTGTATTTACGCTCCACTGAAAGCGACTTTCATGGTTTAGATTGAGAATATTTTGAAGTGTTAAACTTTAATAACAAAGGAATGCTAAAAGGTAAATTTTGTTTTAATTTTAATGATTTGTTATGGTGAAACTGCTAAAGAATAGCTAATTCGTATTGGAAACATCTCCCTTTTCCCAGTTGACCCACTCAATACAAATTGATAAAAATTTAACGAGTTAAAAGTTGTTGGGGTAAACATGTTAATTAACTGTGATATATGATTTTATGTACCTCTAGATTAAAAATTTACCCTTTGTTGAACCACAAAATCGATACACAATGACCTAGGATTGGACCTCTTTTGAAAAATATAAAAGTTGATGGATTATTAAAGCATGAAAGAAAAAAACATATATGTACCCTAGGCACCGAATTTAAACTTATGGAGAACTGATAGGCGGATCAAGAGTCTAGATAGGTGTTGAATTTTGAACAAGAATGTGAGGAATCAGATCGACTTGGTGTGTTTCGTGAATTAAAATACTTAAGTTTGCATATTTTGGTTATTTTGATTATGATTTAAAATTATGAAATTTTTTAAAAAATCACAAAACAATATTAATCAAAGTACGCATAGTACTGAAAGTCGCGACTTCATTGAACAAAATAAACAATGGGTACCTAAATATGTTTAATCAGTAGTGATATAGTGATATATGAAACAATAAAAATTGATAGCTAAAAATAAAATCTCAATATTGTAAATGATAACATTTTGATTCATTTATTTTTTTTAATGATAAATTTGGACCTCAATTTGCCAAATTATAAATAAACAAACAAACCAAATCTAAATTGTCGTTTAAAAAGCACGCCGTATTTGCAATTGCATCAAAGGGATTTACAACATGATATGTTTTTTCAAAGGAACATTTTACTAAATTGACTTTTTTAAATCTACATGTATATATTTTTTCCATTGTTCTAAATCATAAAGAGAACAAAACTAGCGGAAGAAATGTGTAATTAATTAATTAAGTTTTCCTGGAGTACATGAACGTAATTACATTCATTTAAGGGATCCGTCCATCCCTAAGGTTTTGAATGGAAAAGAATTATCGATAATGTGTAAGTGGATTGAATGATAAATAAAGGGCTGTTAAAATACATATATTATGTATTGTAAACTTTTACATAATTAATTGTCATATATGATCAAGTTCTATTTTGAATTTTGAATCAAATAAATATAACATATTTTGCAATAGCCCACGGTCAGATAATGTTCCCAGGGAATGCTTTTTCGATCTTTATTCTCTTTCAATCTTCACAGTACGTAACTAGAACCCGTGGTCTACCCTTTTTTATACCGCATCCGATTTTCTATCATGCTGCGCGAGCTTATTTATTATCTCTACAATTTGCTGAATTAATTATTGATGTAATTTGGTCCACAACAACAGAAACGAATAAATCATGTTCATCGATCCCGGGGTAGAGATGATATCTTTATTAATTCTTAGCCATTGTGTACTTCCCCCGAGAGCTATCATTTCAAAAAATAGATTTTTCTTTGACATAGTGGTATAAGGATAAAATTGAGTATGTAGTATGGACAGATTTTTTCGCCACAGTAAATAGAGAAAGGAAGGTATAGTAGTTCTATTACGCAGCATGAATTTTGTTTGTGAATATTGTTGAAATCTTCATTCTAGTATTCTATACAAGTATGTGCAAATTTTTTCATAGAAAAGTAAATTGGTAGTAAAAATCTTTTCATTATAAAATTTTCGTTAAAATGTTTCATTGGAATATATGGGAGTAGCATCATTATGGAAAATATACATCTTGAGGTTTCATATGTATACAAACTAAAGTTGATAATCTTTTTTCTTCTCATCAGAGAGCATATAGTCAAAAATTGTATAAAGAATCTGGGGGGATTAGGCGAGTCATATGCCCACACAAGGGCAGGTAAAATATCAATTTCAAAAAATCTTACAAATTCCACTTTTTGTTAAATTTGGGAGTTATTTATAACCATATACATACAGTAAAGATAAAAACTGAATCAAATGACTTAGAAATTGATTGTAATTAACCCACCAAAATAGTAACACGCTTTAGTAGCCGTAAAATTGATAGAAATGGAATGTTAAAATTGTGTTTTTTATATAGAGTGGGTCATCGTACCATTTTTCTGTAAACAAATATTGAAAGGGTGTGGAAGGATGTATCTCTCACAATTTTCAAAAAAATGGTACGAAGACCCACTCTATATAAAAAAGTTAGTTTACCTACTTAAATTTTGGAGCATATTCTCAAAAACTCCAAGTCCAAAACTTGCTCTACATATAAAACAATTTGTTTTTTAAAGGGCATCGTATGTGCGACTTCGTGGCTCAGTGGTCATAGCGGCGGTGTTGAAGCACTTAGTTATATGTCGCGAGTGTTCGAATCACGATTCTTTTTAAGTTCAGGTTGAAATTTTTTTTATAGAAAAAAATTTTCAATAGAAACAAAATGAATATCAAATAAGATAATGAATTTATTTACGGTCAATTATTATTTTTCCTATTATAAACAAGTTCTAAAGATATATAACACTTTGACTGCGTTCATTTCATTAAAATGTAAACAATCATGGGTAGACCAGCACGATATGGCTGTTTCGTATGCAAAAACAGTTTAAAGGAAAGGTAAAAGCGTACCATCTCCCAATCCCTGAAAACATATGCGATAGCATAATTAACACACAGTATGAAAAGCATCACATGTTAAAGAATACTGTAACGATAACCGCAAGATTTTAAAAAGTTAGATATTGTCATTTGGACAGTGCTGTACAAAGTTAAAATGTTTAGGTAAATCGTACGACTATGAAATTTCCGATATGCTCACAGAGCGACAAAATCCGTGTGGGCATATGACTCGCCTAATCCCCCCAGATTCTTTATAAATAACAAAGTTGGAACCAAAAAAAAAAACATGCATGCATTCTGGGTTATTATCATTTAATAATTTTGATTAACATTCATAAGATTGCACGAATTTAAAACGTACAATCTGTTTATTACTGACTTTTGACCATTTCTTATTTACATATTCGGAAAATATTGATAAAAAAACTAATTGAATGTGCATTTTTAGTATTCAATTAACATAATATTCTTTACCTATCCAATCATGAATTTAAAATAAATCCTGCATTGTTCTGCACAAGGAAATAATTTCAATAAAATATTCAGATAACGAACCTATTCAAGTTCGAAGAACATTTTAACAACACAAATCGTGATCAGAGCAAACACACCACCAAAATTAGAGGCAGGTTCATGTGCCAGGGCAGAGTAAGCATCCCCTGCCAACCGATCAAACCAGCCGTGTCCTCCTTGTCATGATCGTGAAATAACGGGGAAATTCGTTCACAATTCAGTGTGTAAATAATGGCCTAACAAACAATATGAAAAAAGTCACTCGCCTTTTGACTTAGGGATAAATTGTATTTGCTGACAAGTTTTTTGTTTCGACTATAGAACTAAGAAAATGATGACTTTAAACGAGACTGCTAATAATCTTGATTAACCTATCTTGTTTTAACTGTAAATACGTAACATGCTCTTCCGCATCAAATCAACTGAGAGATATAAACTTCGTATACAGGTGACAAAGGTATATTGCTGCATAAGGAAATTGACGATTGAAAAGTTTAACTCATCACGTTTATCATAGAGCTTTGTATCGAGCATAAAACGTACGACATGAAGACTTCAGAAGAAACTGTGGATAATTTTGTTTCAATAACTTTTTTTTAATTTCTGAACATTTAGAGAGTGTAGAAAATCAAATCTTTCAATGGAAACTTCAAATCTTTTCTTTTTTAAGGCTGGACTTCACATGAGATGGATTTGCTGGATTTTATAAATTAAACCCCGTCTGCAAGTGCGCATGAGAGGACTTTCGGTAAGATGAGAGTAAAACATCGCAGGAACCTACTGATATTAATTGGATTCTTAGGCTTACTTATTTATTTCTATACAGCATTTGTTCATGTCAAAACAGAGGAAAAAGTTGAATATGGAATTCCTAAAACATTATTCAAGTTTTCCAAAACTGCTGAAAGTACAAAAGGAGGAACAGAATATTTTCAAAGGAAGCGCAAGCCACAGCCAACGTTAGGTTACCATAGTGATCCGTTACCTGGATACGTAAATTTATCATATCGAGAACTTAAAAATAACCCCGTGCCAAATACAATTCATTATGTATGGTGTCATGACAGAACCATTTCATTTGAACACTACTTGTCTATTTTAAGCGCGTGGAAGTTGATGAGACCAGATTCCATAGAATTTCATAGCATTTATCATTTTAACACAACAGAGAAAAAATACGATATGTGGATGACAGAACTGAAGAAAACTATTGCAGGTTTTGCCATTCATAAAATTCCCGATAGCTGGGATGGGCAGGAAAATGGTTGTGGTGTGTGGTTTGGAATAGCCGTCCTTGACGACAGAGGGGGTATATATTTCTCCGAGAATCTTTTGTTAATGAAATCAATATCATCCTATAGGCAGCATAATTTTAAGTTAGGTCTGAACAAGCACGGAGATGAAGTGAGTTTTATTTTTGCAAAAGAAAAAGACAAGAGTCTTCGAGAGTTTGTTAGAATGAAGCGAAAGCAAGATTTGTCTCCGAATAGTTTCAATGATACAGTCGTCTGCGAAATTATACCAAAAGGAAAGGTGTTAAATATTCCAGAGGATATTGAATGTTGCGAGATATCTAACATACATCCTATAGATATAATGTATTCCAATACAACACTAGCTGCAAGGGCACGACAGGTTTTTTACGGTGATTCGGCCATTGTGAAGGATACTCCAAAACTGCCGGGAAAAATACCAAAAATCGTCCACCTCGTTTGGTACCGAGAAAAAGAGATGGACTTCATGATGTATCTTAGTCTGAGGAGTGTAATGACAATTCTTAAGCCAGAGAAGGTATTTATACACGGTGATAATCTTTTACATGGGAAATATTTTGATAAATTCAAGAGAGATCCTAGATTACATACAGTATACAGGGAGGTTCCAGACACGATATTTGGACACAAAGTTCTTTACACTCAGCATAAAAGTGACATCATTCGAGCAGACGTCCTTCTTAAATATGGAGGTATTTATATGGATTGGGATGTACTGTGGTTAAAGCCTATTGACGATCTAATAGATAAAGGTTACGACGCCATATTTAACTTTGATCACATGACACGTAATGGCTACCCGGATGTTATCAATCTCGGTGTTTTCCTTGCAAAACAACATTCTCATTTTGTTAAGTTCTGGCAAGACAGTCTTGTAAATTACCGTTCAGAAGATTTTTATCACAATGCACTAGAACTTCCATACAAAACATATGAGAAGTATCCTCAATATGTACATGTAGAGCGCCATTTACAGGTGATGTGCTTCCAGTTGAAATGTCATCCTACATTTAGGAATCACTATCATGAGTTTGACCGGGAACAGTACTTTGACTGGAAGAAAGAGGCCTACGCTATTCATTTTACTCATCCCGACCCTCCAGAGTATGCCAACGAATCTGCTCTGAAGCAGGGATACAATAAGTTTGCAGAGATTGGACAGCACATATTGAATCAGAAGTATGAACATGATTGACAAATTCCCCTTCAAACATTCATTAAATCAGTCCAATATATGTAATAAACCATGTTTTCAAAATTTATTTTCTCCTTTTCTTTTTGCATTTCTGCTTGAACACAAACAAGTTAAAAGTCATAACATCTTTTAAAACATTCAGTGGTAAAATAAGGCACAAGATAATTTGATTGAAATAAAAACATTTTAATACAAATACTACTCTGAAGACGACAGCCAGATCAGTTTCACTCCGTTCAAAAATTTCGGAGTAGAACGTCATAAATCATTTCAAAGTGTACATATGTATGTGGTGTTTTTATTACAATTGTAATGATTATACAACTTTAATGTTCATGAATTATGGCACAGATCAGACCGGGAATCTCAATAATTATATCCACATAAGAAATCAAGTAAGAAGAACGTAAAAAAGACTCTAACATTTTTATACGAATAAAGTCAACATTCCACAATAGGGAATATTTACCACAGTATATAGACAACATTCCACAATGGGGAAGATCCACTATATATTCAATCTTCCACCATGGGGAAAATTAACTACATGGTCAACCTTTATTGTTGAGAAAGTTCTACTACTCGTATATAGGTGACATTCCCTATATATGGGGAATATTAAATAAAGTCAATCTTCCACCATGCCAAGGAGAAGATCTGCTACATGATATTTCTTTAGCATATAGTGCATATTGATCCTAAGCATATTGATTCGAAATTTATGCATTCTATGGGAAATAAATCCTATAGGAAATATCGATTTGTGTGTAACCAAGCTATCCACAAATAAGCCAAATATCCACAAATCTCGATAACCACAAAAGTTTTGAAAATTGTTTGTCAATGAAATAGTATGCGTGCACAAAAAAATTGATCTTCTTTCATTTTTTTTTCTACAAGCAGGTTTATATTTCTCGGTAATAATAGCTAAAGTAAACATATCCCCTATAGATCATACGAGAGGAACGTCAGTGAACTTTTTCAAAGGAAGTTTTGCTCTTCGGCAAGCTTACTATACGACACAGGTATTCAACATTTAAGGAAAAACGTTTTAATTTTTTTAGGTATATTCTCGGATTATTGCTTTTTGAGATCAGTTGACATTTTCTTTACGGCCTCCAGAACATCAGTAAGGTTGGCATGATCACCAAATTCCATCTCATGGTGCTGGTAATAAATTCCACTCTGTCTGGGTCCGATTACATACACACCTAATTAAAAAAGATACCTATGTAAAAACAAGGCCAGAATTACCTTAAATTAACATTCACTATTTAAACCCGATTTTTCACATTTGATTACCTGATTAATGAGTGTAGACATTTCTAGCTACCGGGCTAGTGTGGGGTTATTTTATCACATTGCCATTTTTCCCAAATCATTACTAAGTTTGAAAGATTTTGTCAGTATTAATTTACTTTTACAGTACGGCATAAAATGTCTACATATTATTATACTCTTACATGTATTGGCAAACATGGAGCTAAACAACACCATGCACGATATTTCATTCAAATGTTCTACCAATACCAGTGCACCTATTTTACATAATTTATGTATGTATATATTAATTATGACTCTTATTACCTTCTTATATTCACTTCTCCTACTCATGTCAGGTGATATTGAATTGAACCCAGGGCCTACTTTAACACCAAGTGTCTCATGTTCAATATCCACATGTAATTCATCAACAAATACTCATAACAACTCATTATTCGACCCAAATAGATTTACTTTCGCTCATTTAAATGTCCAAAGTCTTATTCCCAAGATCCAAACACTTGAAGCAGAACTTCACAACCACACCATCCTTTCGTTCACTGAAACATGGCTTCACGAAAACAATATAAACTCAGACATCGATATACACAACTTCCAATCTCCATTTTGTTATTGTCGAAAGTCAAAAACGGGTGGGGGCGTGGCAGTATATGTCAAGGACAATATTTTCGCAAAACGCCGAACTGACCTCGAACCAACCACGGTTGAATGCGTTTGGTTGGAACTTTTTATGGGTGGCCAATCTTATCTGTATGGAACTTTTTATCGACCCCCAAACTCTCCGGTATCTATATGGAGGGATATTGAGTACTCTATAGACTTAGCTTATAACACTAAAATTAGTAAAATAATAATCACAGGTGATTTTAACGCAAACTTACTGACCAACAATTATCAATCTGATTTTCTCATCAATATATTGACTATGTATAACATGACCCAACTAATTGAAGAACCTACTCATTTTACCGAAGAATCTTCCACACTTTTGGATGTTCTTATAGTCAGTGATAATAATATTATAGAAAAAGCTTGTGTTGGCGATTGTTTTCTAGATCAGAACGTACGTTATCATTGTCCTGTCTATGCGTTAATAAGTCAATGTAATCAAATATCTCACACATTTAAACGCGAAATTTGGTTATTCAATCAAGGCGATTATGATTCTTATAGAGACAACCTGAATTCAGTTGACTGGGAAGAAATACTATCTGATTCTGACATCGACACAAACGTAAAAAGATTTAACGAAACAATAATAGAGCATGCTAGAAATAACATTCCCAATAAGATAGTGACAATTAGAAAATCTGATCCTCCTTGGATAAATAATGCAATTCGAACACTTATCCGAAGACGGAAACGATTACATTCAATCGCTAAACGAACTGATCATCCTGATAAATGGTCTGAATTTAGAAAAATAAGAAATCACTGTATATGCACTATTCGTAATGCTCGCGAGGACTACTACAAAAAGTTATCAAATAATATAGCCGATTGTAATGACTCACGAAAGTGGTGGAATATGGTAAATAAAATATCCAACACTCAGACCCGAAATGACTTACCTCCCTTAGAGGTTAATGGCAATGTTATTGATAATAATTTCGATAAAGCAACCGCATTTAACAATTTCTTTACGAACCAGTCAAAAATCGACGATTCATCAGCGATTCTTCCACAAACTAGTACATGTATATGTAATAACAATGCTTCTGATCACGTGTATTCAGAAATAATACTGACTGTTGATGAAGTTAATAACGTTCTTCTTTCATTAGATACGTCTAAGGCGACTGGGCCAGACCTCATAAATCCGCGACTTCTAAAGGAAGCTGCAACAATCTTAAGTTTTCCATTATGCTACTTATTCAACAAATCACTTCAAAGCTCATTGTTTCCTACGGAATGGAAACAAGCAAACGTCACACCTGTTCACAAAAAAGGCAAACGAAATGATATCAACAATTATAGACCTATTTCATTACTGTGTATTACTGGGAAGGTCATGGAAAGATGTGTTCACAATCATATTTATAGTTACTTTGTAGAAAAGAAATTCTTTTGTAATAATCAGTCAGGATTTATCTCTGGCGACTCAACAGTTAATCAATTATTAGATATATCTAACGATATTGGTCGAGCATTAGACTCGGGGAAGGAGGTGCGTGCTGTGTTTTGTGATATAAGTAAAGCGTTTGACAGAGTTTGGCATAAGGGCTTGCTTTATAAACTGCGAGAAGCTGGGGTAGGAGGGAAACTTTATTATTGGTTCGAAAATTATCTTCAAGGTCGTAAACAAAGAGTTGTAATAAACTCATCTTCATCGGGATGGTGCAATATTGAGGCTGGCGTGCCTCAGGGATCAATACTGGGTCCACTGTTATTCCTTGTATATATAAATGATATTGTGTTTGACATAAAATCTAAAATCAAATTATTTGCGGACGACACCACCTTATACATTATTGTTGAAAACCCGACTATCGCAAGTACAACTTTAAACAGCGATCTCGACAAAATCCATAAATGGTCTAATCAATGGTTAGTTACCTTTAATCCTCAAAAAACTGAAAGCTTAACAATCAGTACCAAACGTAACCGAACTTCACATCCAGACCTGTATTTGAATGGACAAAAGATAAGTGAAGTGTCACATCATAAACATTTAGGATTACATTTTTCAGACAATGGTCAATGGTCATATCATGTTAATGTTGTCGTGGCGAAAGCGTCGTCTAGGTTACACATTCTAAGACGACTCAAATTTTTATTAGACAGAAAATCCTTAGAAAAACTATACTTCTCCTTTGTAAGACCAGTTATTGAGTATGCAGATGTAGTTTGGGACAATATCCCAAATGATTTAGCTGATAAACTCGAAAAAATTAACATTGAGGCTGCTCGCATAGTTACAGGCGCGACTAAACTAGTAAGTTTAAATGATCTTTTTCGAGAAGTTGGATGGGATACGTTGCACAATCGAAGACAAAAACATAAAATAATCAAGTTTCACACCATGGTTCATAGAAGTGCGCCTGATTATTTATCTTCTTTAATCCCTTTAAGAATCAATGAAACACACCATTATCCTACAAGACGATCACACTGCATTACTCAACAGAAGTTTAATACAAACCACTATGCACAATCTTTTCTACCATCCACTACAAAGCTTTGGAACGAACTACCTATAAATATCCAAGAAAATCCCTCAATATCTAATTTAAAACGCGTGCTAAACACAAACTGTCATAAAACTCCAAAACATTTTCTATTTGGTAAGCGCACAGAACAAATTTTACATACACGACTCAGACTTAATTGTAGTACACTTAATTCTCATTTATTTGCAAAACATATAATAGATAATCCTAATTGTGCTTGTGGAAAAATTGAAACAACAACACACTTTTTATTAGAATGTCCTCTTTACACTGACTCAAGGAAAAAATTCATTAATCCATTAGGACCAGTTAGTTTAAATATTCTCTTATTTGGAGATTCAACTAAGAATTATTCCTTCAATACAAACATTTTTAAACATGTACATCAATTTATTTCTGCCTCTAAAAGATTTGTAACTTGAATATTACTTGTGGCCTTATACTGTTGTTCTTGTATTGTATTGTATTGAATTGTATGACTGTTTATTCCTCATTTACTGTTAATGTTAATTCATGTTATGATATATCTCTCTAAAAATTTTTCTCATTTTTGTTTTATCTTTATTTTTTCATTATATTTCTTTCTATATCTGTCATTCAACAAGGGCAAATATTCATTTATAGTTGAAAGTTAATTTAAGGAAACGGATTAATATAAGTTGTTACAACTTGTTTCCGAATCCTGTATGTATTATCTGCTGTGTATATATGATGTCTAATTTAAATGAAATAAAGTTTAAACTATTTAAACTTGATTAATCCATGACTTGTATTTTATGATAATAAAAAAAAAAGAACAATAAGCAGAAATCAATGAACGTACATACATGTACAACAGTAATGTAATTTCTTTTTTGTCACTTTTCATTCAAGGACATGTAAAAACTTAACTATTTTATGTAAATTATCATTTTTATACCCCGCTAAAACATAAGCACTCAATTTAATACATTTCTAACCACAAATTTGCTAATTTGTACGGTTTTATCGCTTGGCCTAAAAAATGTTTTTCAAAAATCAAACATAGCTGAAATAACTTATTACAAATTATTCTTATCTGTTTAAACAATATTTGTTGAAACTACTTTTAAATGGAGTATTGGGTAAAATTTAACATCAATTTCAGATATCAATGGCTAGCCATACAGTCATAGAACATTCTACTGTCACCAAGTCTTCGAATGATTAATAAAACAGACATAGACTTCAAGCAAAAGCAAAATATTCAGTCATCATAATAATGTTTACTACATTTAACTGTAATTAATAATTTGTAATAAGCATTTCCTTTGAAAGGCAAGAGTAATATAATATTTTTCCTAATATCGTTTGGCTTCTGTACCTTTGCAGTAGAACCTACATAATTTGACATTTATTATGCCTTGGTTGCTTTAGGATTTTTCAGCCTTTTTTTTTATACAATTCATCTATTAAGTAAGATATGTGACCATAACGGTAAATTCTGAAGCGACCACTCTGTCTCATCAGAAAACCGTTATTGGACGTGCTATGAATTCCTTTCTCAATCAAACAATGGTGTCGGTGACAAATTATATTTCCCTCGACCAATAAAAACATCGTATTTATTTGACCTACCCATGAGCCATCAAAACATCCGATGGTTCGTATTCAAAATTTGAACGGTTCTACATTTAATTTACTGATTTTGAAAAACAATTGACAAATAAGTTAATGTTTCATATGAACAGTCTTCTTGAAAGTGTTTATTCCCAAAAGTTTTTAGTCGATTGAATGCTCTTGATTGCAAAAACCATCTGTCGCTAAGTCGATTTACGTCTTCCATAGACATCATTGTAACAATGAAGTGACCGTATATTTTTTCTGTTCACCTGGTTATGACAGGGAGCACGAGAGGGTTATGAATGCCCTTTCCTCGATCCCGATCCATCGCCATTAGAGAGGGCTCTGTTCATACAGCGCTTAATATCATTTAAAGGGACTTATAAGATTGATCGCTCTCATTATCTTCACATTTAATTTGCAAATAAATGGGAGTTCGCATATCACACTTTTATCAGTTGATCTAAATATTATCAAATATTTATTGTAATTTGTTTCCTTGAAGTTCAAACATGATCATTGCACGCTAATGTATACTTTTTATTTGAAAGATGTGTCATTTAAATTTAAATCTACTTCATTAATAATAAAAATTCCAGGTGCCCTTAATTACCTAACAATAAAATAAAAAATAAAAAATTGGTCAGCCAACTACAGATCGATGGCAGATAAATGTCAAGGACAATTTGATTATTTATTTAAACATCACAACAACATTTATTGATGACTCTAGTTAAGCTCCGAAATATGGTGAACCACAAATGATATCTAAAAAAATTCATTCCAGTACAGATAGTTAACATGACTAAAAAATAGGCTTGAAATGACAAGTAACTGTTTGATAGTGGTATAATAAATTGTCTTCTTGTCTATTTTAACATGATTCAAATTTTAAATTTTTGGTTGTTTTTTAACACCCTATTCACGAATACTTCACCCATAGTAGGAATTATCCACCTCTTGCCGGTGGAGGGGAAATAATGTTAGACCAATACAATGCTCGCAGATTATCTTTATTTTTACACGACGTCAAAGTTTATACGGCCCTTCAACATGACAACTGTGCAAGGAGAGGGGGTATCTATGTTACTTACTAATAAGCAAGGTCAGTTACCAAAAAATTTAAAAAAATTATCAAAGTTATATTTGGGTTTTATGCTTAAATATAATATATGAATTGTTTATTTTTGAATTATTTTTAATTTTTATTTTTTAATCTATACAAATTTATACATGCAAGGTCCTACATTTAGAGTAGTTACCATTTGATTCCAAGCTGGTGAGAAGACTGCTACCTTTCTTTATACTTACCTCCCAAAAGAAGGCCTTCCCCTTCCAGATTTCCTGGAATCTTTTTCTTGCGAAGAGTATAGGCATGATGAATGAAGTTGATTCGTAGAAGTCCAAACACGGAGGACCATCTCTCCTTGGGACCGTAGAACAATTTCTTAACGAAGAAAATTTTAAGTTTATTATTCAGTGAATAAAGATTATTGTATATGTCATATGGAAATTCAGTTTAATATAAAACCAAGTAAATGATTTTAAATGGCTAGTTATAACCCATCACATTATAGAGCATTTAATTCTCTAAACTCAATAACTGTTAAAATTGTGCATTCAGACAGACTTGAGTATTGATGAATGAGGATAAAGCGATACTAATTTATAACGTCATAGCGGACGAGAGCGTTGTTAATGTCTTATCTAGAATAAGTGGAACAAGCATTCTGAGAGTATTGCATAAGCAATATATGTCTCCTACCAGATTCCACGTTTTCTTGGGGGTGTCATTTTATAATATGCAAAAATTATGACCAAGGTAAATCTGCAATCTAATTAAAATTAGATTCTTTACGCTCCTGTATTTTTTTATGTCGCTGTACAGTAAGGAAGAACGGAACAGCGACATAACAAAATACAGGAGCGTGAAGAATCTTATTTAAATTAGATTGGGTAAAACTGCATAATGATAAAATTTCTAATTTGTGCATGCCTTTAACGTGTTTAACATTAAAAAAATATTCAAATAAAGATAAGAATTAATTAAACTAATTTTTTCAACTTTTTCTCGCTTCATATAAATTTACCATGTTGACCTTCGGAAACAAGCGCAGCACGAATCCAATTTTAAACCATCAAGACTCAGTGGACACCTATAGTCCCCTCCGGTTTCACTGATATTGAACGAATAAGTACCAGGTAAGCCATGTTGAATAGCGCTTTAGTCCTCTATGACAGAGGTTGATCACTTTAATTATGCAAACTTGTAACTATGATCAGTAAGCTATATTATGTTCTTGGGGTAGTAATATTCATATGAAATAAAGTTTGGCAAACACAAGAAGAGGAAAATGTTGTTTGCTTACATCAGGATCAAGGTAGACATCTCCTTTGAAGAAAGGCTTAAAGTCTTCCACGCCCAGTGTCTCCTTCACTACAGCATAAAAGGAAACTCCATGGGCGTCCAGCTGAGGCTTCAGAGAGGACAGACCAATGGCCTCCTGTTTGAGATGTAAAAATAAATATACAATGGATAAATATCATCATTTATTTTACTGCCCCATAACCAGACCCGACAAGCTACATTAGAATGTACAACGTGTACACGTTTTTCCAGTACAATAGTTGACAGGAGTACTAGGTAAATAGAATAATATATTTAAGAATTGTAATTTTTATATAACAATAAGTTAAATGTAATAAATCGGTATTAGGTCGCAGTGGATGACTGTTTTTTTTACTTTTATGTACAGAGAATGTTTCATGTGATTGATGTACAAGTCACGTGACAATGTTCATGGTTTACTAACCTCTCTGCACATGGATCATCCGGGTCTCCGGACAGCCATGATAACCACACCGTGGTCTTTCCATAAGTCTTTGACCTACAATTGTAGCTTTTATTTTTTAAATATATTGGCAGGAGACGAATAGTTAAATGTGTGTTCTTTTTATCTTCAAAAGTTGAAAGCAGGATTATTTAAGGAATCACTGTCTAGTTTTGAGGGTATGCCAGGGCATCAACAATTGTGGGAAACATGGGATAATTTGCATAACGGGCGAAGCCCGTTATGCTAAAATTATCCCATGTTTCCCACTATTGTTGATGTCCCTGGCATACCCTCAAAACTAGACAGTGATTCCTTATATTTCCATTTTTACTTGAAATAACCATCTTAAAATAAATCGAAATACCGTCTAATTGAGTAGATTTGAAATGCACAAGGCCCCATGACGTCAAATTTTACTATAAAAAATAGTCCCAAAAAAACGAAACAAATTTATTGACTATTTATATTTACCGTAGTCAAATATCAACATTTATAAAATAAACAACAAAAGAATTTTAAATGATAATCAAAGTAATCTTGTTGACTTTAATTATATATGTGACCTAGATTTAGGTTGTCGGAAGCACGAACATAAATAGGCACTATGTCACTTCTCCGCCGCCATATTGAATGCAATGTTGCTGAAACGGGAGCTGGTCAGCATGGTCAGGAAACCGATTTGTATGGATGTTAAAATAACAGAAGAAGTTGAGTTGCTTAAGAAGTCGGATGGTAATGACTGAGGGACGATGTCTGAATCAGATGATGGAGTACGTGCAGATCCACGTGGCAATGTCAATTTCTCCACGTGGCTGGTTCTCATGTTGACGGAAGTGGTCTCGCGAGGCCTCGGTGATAGGGACAGCGTTGCGCTAGTGACTTGGTTTCGAGCCGAAGATAATTGATTATTTATTTTGTTTATTAAAAAGATATGTCATATCAAATTGCCTAGTAAACAATTAAACAAAACATCTATTTTTTCTTTAATATATTTATACGCCAGTGATATACATGCAGGTTGACATTTGACCTTTCAGTAATAGAGAAATATACATACCACAGGGTATTACGATGAAATTAACAAGATTCACTTTTGTAGTGTTTATCATAGAGAAAACAATTGGAAATGGAAATATTTGTAAATATTCCTTTATTAGCTATGTAACAGTCAAATAGTCTGTATCAAAGAAATGTTTTTTTAATTTCAAAAATGATAAAGTAGATCTCTCCCTTTCTCTTTTTCTTCCTTACTCACACTAAAAATCCTTGGGCTGGCCTCTATAGTTTGAAGTTTTCCTTTTTCCAAATACTTGAGTGTGGCCTTTTCTACAGTTGTGAACCACGTGACCGGTAGATTACCAATCACGGCTATCCCTGCAGTAAGACCGGCAAATCCTACCAGTACTGGCGAAATACCCATGATACTTTATCAAATGGGCTGAAAAATATAATCACTTCCTGTAAATAATAATAAAAATAAAACGGTTTCTACCTCAATCAAATTTTTTTTTTTTTTTTGCTGTCTTCCTTTTAAATCCATGCAATGTTTAATGCTTGAAAACATTAGAAAATTATTTGATTTAATGACAAATATTGAAGCTAATCTTTTTTAAAATTTCCTTGCATAATTAAAATGGATTTAGTTGTTATTTACATTTTTTCAGAGATATTTTGTAAAAATTGATACAGAGTTATTGTAGTCGCTTTTACGTATATACTTAAGAAATAAACAACAATGTATAACAGTTCCCTGGGAAATGAACTTTCAGTTGGTCACGTGATCAAATCTTAAGCCCGAAGGACTTCTCATTAGATTTGATCACATGCAAACAAAAAGTTCATTTTTCGGAAAACTTTTTAGCATCGTTGTTTATTACTAATATTAACATTTGAGACGAAATAATTATTACACGAACGGGTCGCCGTATTGCTATCTTGTGACGCGCAATGACCTAGAAGTTGTTTGGTCTAGAAAGTTCACCTCGCTCCAACATTTGAATGTTTACATTCATGTTAATCAGTCCAATTCAGGAAATATCTGAATATAGTGAAAGAACAATGGTCGCTGCTGAGAATAATCTAACTATTATACAAATTCTTAAAATATATGAAGTCAAAAGCGGTGGTATCGCCTGAACTCAAGAGGAGTTTCGGGTTAAAAAGTTAAGTGCGGTTTTCGGCTAATTATACTATGCGTAACGTTACATGTAACAAAGCAAATAAATGTTATACTTAACTAAACATTTTTATCAAAGGCATCTCTTTAATATTTTTTTTTTCATTTTTATTTATTTATTTATCTATTTTTTAATGTGTGATATTATGACTTTATGAGCACTATTTCTGTGTGTATTCATTCGGAGGTTTTTCATATCATTAATATGAGAAATATCATCTTAAAATTTGATTAGCCAAAAGTAAAGTTTCATTCTCACTCGTACTCGGTAAACCTCTGCGATCCGTACCTTCATGAAGGCGACGGAATTAGCCGAGGTATACCGAATGGTTTTATTCTATGATTTTATTGTTTCTTTTCTTTGATTGTTATTTCTTACTTCTTCATCCAATAATACGTTTTCATGTATAAATTTACCGCGCTTTACCAATGTATGTCGGAGCAGATATACGTTTGAAAGATTGAAGTAAATCCAGAGTCTATCGTTTGCATCTTATAGTATGTAACTTGTATACTTTGTGTTTCTTTGTCATTTTATAGATTTGATTTACGTACTTATTTTATATCTGTACCTAGCTCTGACGATTTAATAGATATGATTTATACTTAATGTTCCTCATGCATCATGCTGTACATACATATGGTTTGAGCGAATAAACTGCATGATTGATTATACTAAATATGACTACGTAATGCTCCTCAACCTGATAAAAACATTTACACAAGTAAAGATTACGACATGGGATGCTTACTTCTCCATGGCACATGATTCCACCTTTGGAAATTCCAGGGGGTCCGTATTTTGTCACTTTTTGGGCCCTCATCAAAAATTCGTACTGTTAATAGATTTTTGCGACAGATCGCTCTTCGTTGATTTAACTTTATTGTTCTTGAAGTGAAACTTTCGAAACGTTACGTTATTCCAGCGCGATGAAATATACATATTTATTTTTTTTCAATGGGGATCGTTATAAAACTGAATCTTTAAATCAAATTTTTATTAAATGTTCAGCATATCTTCTTTCTTATCTCTGTAATAACTTTGTGGATACACATCATTTGTGTCGATGCACCAAAGTGAAGCTTCCTGACAATGAAAATATAATTGCTGTAGCGTCATTCATTCGGAATTTTCATTTTAAATGATGTATATGTAATTATGGTAAAAAAAATCTTATATTCCCAAACACAAATATTTTCCTTTTATCTGATTTATTTTTCCGTCTGAATGATAACAGTGACAAGGAATAAAATTCTTATCAAATTTAATAAATCTTTTCTTTTCAATTTTTATTTTGTAAAACCAGCTACATCAAATATGTTTCCATCCGACTTCTTTCTACAGGTACACAAGATGTATATACCAGCTGCACTACTCTTATTACAAATTTTGTCATGAAAAACGATTTAGAAACTCTTCATAAAAGTACTTATTTAGATGTTGTAGTGTTTACGTACAAAACAAAAAAATCACCGATTTTAAACTTGAATGTTGTCAAATTAACTTAAAACTTTTTGTTTTGAAATTTTGTCAGCTTTGAAACGCAATTGATTAAAATTGTGTAATTTACAGAAAAGTCATAGATAATAAAACAAATATACATTTTCATTGTTTTATTGTTATATTCAAGTTAATAATCTCGTCTTAAGCTCCTTAGAGCTTGTGATGTATTATAAAATACCACAATAACTTTATGTAAAGTTTATCTATACTTATAATTATTTTTATATAAGATTAAAAAAAATACTCAATATGGCCTTATATGTAGAAGTTGTAAAAATTTATGTGCGAAATACCGGTATATCTGAAAAATTACGGGAGAATCATTTACTCCGTATGTTTTAATTAATTTACTTTTTATGTACTTTTGGATAGGTTCCGAAACACGTGATGAATGTCATACAGTTTTACAACATTTTTATCGTGGACTTTGAAATATACATGTAAATTGGAATCATTGAGCTACGCGCACTACACTTAGGCTTCTGAATTTTCCTTCCTATTTTATGTGAATTTATTTTTTCTTAGATTTATTTATTTATTTTTGTAAACAATATAACTTTTATATACATATGTAATTTTCTTTAAAAAGTGCAAAAATTATTTCTGTTTTATTTTGGAATATTTTTATATTGAACATGTTCAGATAATTCTGCATTTTAAACATCATATATATGTACAAATTGGGATCTAAGTTGGTACATTACAGTGTCACTTGAGAAAACCAATCATAGGTTAAATTCATGTTATGCTAGGCCTATATTTACTTAAGAAATCCATATCTAAAATATACCCTTGAATATTAGACAAGCATAAGTATATCAAATATTTTGTAGATTAAATTATACCGTAAAGTAAATAAAATAAAAAATTTTTTAGGAAACTTTCATATTACATGTAACTTAATTAAGTAATTAAAGCAAAAACAGTCACTGGTACAAAGTCACGAAAACTAATGCGAAAGTCACGAGAGTCTTATGCCAAATTCTTGAACAATTATCGAATAAATAATTTATACAATATCTATCTTTTCTCTATAATATATCTCAATACAAAAAACTTACCGTAAATAACTTTATAACATTATCTCAGTGTAACCTCAATGCTGACCGTCCTAGATTAACGCGTCGTGTTTACAACCCTTTGATATACTATGGCACCCTATATCAGTTATATTTATATCAAAACCAAGCGTAAGGAGTAGCTCAAAATTCCAATCACTAATCCCCTTATTAGAGGTTATTGAAGTATTCTTGGGAAATACGGGAAATTCCAGAACTACATGTATGTCTGCCGAGGTTTGTTCGTATATTTTCTTATGAAATGTAGGTTGATGAAATTATATAATACTCAAAAATTTGGACTGCAGACAAATGATTGATGCTAAAAGAAAGACCATTCTTTAAAAATATTTGTAAAATTCCATCAAAGATTTTGATTTTTTACTAATGTATGTGATGCTTTATATACATCTACCATTATAAAATGATTTTAAGATATGATTCACTTGTATCATCTCCATTTGTAAATGATTGTAGAAAAATCTAATAAGGCATAAAAAATAAAAGAATTTAAAAAAGATTTTAGCTGACGTGCTCTTCCCACATGGAATTGCTTCCAACGTGGGAGTTCCAACGGGAGCAAAAGAAATGTTTTCAATTTCCTGAAACTTAATTCCATAAACAGAAAAAATTGTAATTTCTTCATGTACATTTATCCTTTTAATTATACAACGAACACATATTAGTATATAAGCAGATGTAAACAAAAACATGGTATGGACCCTGCATATATAACAAAGATTTGGAGGTCTAAATCTGTCTAATCTGTATCTCAACAACTGAAATCTAAATTTTTGCCGATCATTAAAAATACCTTAGTTAAATATTTGTAAAATATGTTGAAATAGAAAAAATAAAATGCAAAAGTTTTAGATGTCCCTTTAAGATACAAAGGCCTGAATATTACAACTTGTCAAGTTATTTAATTGAAAATACAACTTTTCCCTATGTTCTTATTACTTTATAAACTAAAGTCTTTTGAGGACATTTAATCCATAAATGCATCGTGCATACGATTTCTTCAAATCAATTGCAAATTACTTCTTTCTTCTTTGCCCATCCCTTTATCTCACTTTGCTGAATGTGTCAGTATACGGGTACTTCTCTTTAGAGTTGTGTGTCATAACTTAGTCCGAAAAATCTGACGCTTTCCAGCCCTTTTAACGATTTTGATATTTTACGTGCCAGGAAAACGTCAGAACCGGCGCCATTACGAAAACTGGACATTTCGCCGTCTTCAAATGGAGTTGATTTTCGATACTTGTGAACGGAACTAAATGCCAAAATCGGAATTTATCATAAGCACAATGCCTCTAGTACTCGCCAATATCGATGAAAAGAAAAAATCATTCCACATTTCGTAACAGGACACGCAAGATTTTAAAATGCACGAAACGATGACAAATCTCGACAGTGTGATAAAACCTTTTCAACGGATTGTTTATTTTAAAAATGAACCAATAAAAACTATATATTGCTAAGTTCTTTTAGTATTGTACAATTGAAAACTTTTGACTTTGAAATTTAATTCTGTTCGCAAGTATCTAAAATCAACTCGAGGATGCCGCCTCCATTTGGAGGCGGCGAATTCCCAGTTTTCGTAATGGCGCCGGTTCTGACGTTTTCCTGGCACGTAAAATATCAAAATCGTTAAAAAGCCTGGAAAACGTAAGATTTTTTGGACTAGTCATAACTGTGACTCTTACGACATCAAGGTGTCTTAATTAATTATATTATCACATGAAATACTTACAGATGATGAATCTAGGAATTCCGATTCATTTTGCAAGAAGCTGGTTATACCAGATTTACATTTTGAAATCTCGATATTTTTTTTTGGAACATTTTTTTTTCAAAACAGTGTACTTGTAAACATACAAATATTTTCTTTCTTCACTGACATTTTCAAGCTTAAAAACATTATTAAATAGTCAGAACATCAAATTTTCTATTTATAAAAATGTTAGAAGACACCACTGAAGAAGAAGTGAAAACTCTATCAGTAAGATTAAATTCTGGTATCCCTGATACTGTAAACCGACTTTTATTCGCGTGCGAGAAATATCCGAAAGTTCTGCGACCTACTCTAACTCACGAATGTTAATCTCCGCGAACCATTCATTTTCCTTACGTATTTGTAGAGAACGTTTCTTCCGTCGCGAAAATTAATAGTCGCAGGTTGATTTCATTTTGAAGAATTGCAAATGATAGATGACGTGAATAATAGTTGGTTTACAGCATTGGTATGGAACGCCATCACTGCCTTATAGCATAAAACTATGCATTTATTATGTCAATTTATCATAACCTGATGTAAACATATCTTTACGTTATGTCAATTTTTTATGAGATTATGTAAATATATCTTAACATCAGCCAATGCTGCATTACATGAAGTCAATACATCCTTTCATTATGTCAGCACTTCATAACTTGAAGTAAAAAATTAATTATGAAGTGATAATGTGTTTACATTGTGTTAAAACTTTATTACGTGAAATGAATTTTTCTTTACATCATTTCATTTCTTTAATACTATATAGTATATGAGGTCAGAATTGCATTACGTCAAGTAAATTGTGTATTATATATAATTAAACTTATCATTACATGAAGTCAAAAATCCATTCCTTTTTGAGAGTGTATATTTCTATTATATCAAAGCATTATTACGTGATATGGATTTATCTTTATTTTACGGCGAGAGCATCAAAATATCAGCCCCCCTCTTTTCCCAGACATAACTTTACTATAGAAAATGTAATGTTCATTGAAAGTACAGCCCCTACCCCCACTTTTTGTTGAAGTATAGTCCACTGAGGGCAATGTAGTATATCTGAAAAAAAAATAGGACTGATCGAAGTTGGACCCCCCCTCCCCGAAATAGGATTTTCGGGCTTGGTCAATTTTTTGGGCTTGTCAAATTTTTTCGGGCAAATAAATATTTTTTTCTGGCTGACCTCCCCTTTCAAAAAAGATGCTAAGTCACTGGAATTAGAATTTTTTTTCAACCATTCTAGAGCCAGAATTCTATTACAAAAATCTACCAGTCCCTCATCTAAATCAATTGAATATGCCTTAGTAAGCATGCATGGACACATATCAGTGGCGGATATGTGAATCTTGAACAAGGAAGGGGGACGGTTTTCAACTTAATTCAGCTAAACTTAAAGTGAAACTAATGCAATTGTCCTACAAAGTAAAACCAATATATTTATTAGTTTTATGTATATTTTGGTCACTAAAGATGGCAGGGCGGGATTTCTGCCCCCCCCCCCCAACAACCCACCAGTGCACGTGTGTTACACGATGTGTTTACACTTTAAAAAAAAAAAGGAAAGTTAAAGACTGTTAAAAATCTTATGACAATGTTCTTAGTAAGATCAGAAGTTTGAGACTTTTATCCCCCCCCCACCCAAAACAAGAGGCCCATGGGCCACATCGCTCACCAGAGAATCTTTTACCATTCTGTTTTTTACCAGATTTCCCCTTTGTAATACATATTGTGACCCCACCCTACCCCAATGATCAAAATTTAAACAATTTGAAATCTACACTACCCCAGGATGCTTCCATGTGCATATAAGTTTCAGCTTTTCTGGCCCAGTGGTTCTTGAGAAGAAGATTTTCAAAGATTTTTCCTATATATTTCTATGTAAAACTTTGATTCCACATTGTGACCCCGCCCTACCCCCGGGGGTCATGACTTGAACAATTTAGAATCTACACTACCTCACGGTGCTTCCACATAAGTTTCAGCTTTTCTGGCCCAGTGGTTCATGAGAAGAAGATTTTTCCTATATATTTCTATGTCAAACTTTGATTCCCCATTGTGGCCCCGCCCAACCCCCGGGGGTCATGATTTGAACAATTTAGAATCTACACTACCCCAGGGTGCTTCCACATAAGTTTCAGCTTTATTGGCCCAGTGGTCCTTGAGAAGAAGATTTTTTAATGATCCCACCCTATTTTTATCTTTTCTTGATTATCTCCCCTTGTGAGGGGCCTTGACCCTTCATTTTAACAATTTAAATTCCCCTTCATCCAAGGATGCTATGTTCCAAGTTTGGCCAAAGTTGCCCAGTGGTTCTTGAGAAGAAGTCGGAAATGTGAAAAGTTTACAGACGGACGGACAGACAGACGGACGGACGACGGACAAAATGTGATCAGAAAAGCTCACTTGAGCCTTCAGCTCAGGTGAGCTAAAAAAAAGAAAAAAAAAAGAAGAAAAAAATTGCTTGACGACTCATAATATTTGATTTATTTAATTATCAGATAAAAGTAAACGCCATTGAATTTCGACGTGACTTTAATTCACAGTCGCAGTGTTAAGGCTTTGCACGTTTCAAGAATGTCAATTATTTGTCGCTTAAAGTTTTTATCAAAGATGCCATTCTAAAATCGCTGAGAATTTCTTCTACGACAGTTTTCTCTCCCGCCAATTTTAGTGCTTGCGGAACTCGGAAAATACGTTATGCTCATATAAAGGCCGAGGATACTCGCGTTTGCATAACGTAATATCTAGTAAATCGACATAATGTAGAAGAGTGCGCACAGTATGACATGGGCTTTTCACATCAGTTAATAAAAACTAAGATGTTTTTTAGCATAAGTGATAATTTCATATCATGGAATGGAGGATTGGCATGACATATTAGACATATATTCATATCACGTTATAAAATATTGACGTAGTGTATTTACTATTTTCGCATCACATAAATATACTACCAACTTCAATATTAAGAGCGTCTATAGTATGTATGAATACATCTACCTAATGTAATACAATGTTGATATTATATGTATAATATATTTACATCATGAAAATTGGTTTTGAAATAAAGGAACAATTTTGGTACATAAATAGTTGACATAATGTAATGGAAGGTTGACACGATTCAATAGTAGTGTGAGTTAATATCATAAAGAATTGACATAATGTAATGAAAGGTTGACACAATGTAATATTTGTTTAATTAAATGTCATGAACAGTAAACATAACGAAATGCAAGTTGATTAATTATATTTGTAGTATGTGTTAATGTCATAAAGTGTTGACATAATGTAATGAAAGGTTGACACAATGCAATAGTAGTGTGGGCTACTGTCATAAAGAGTTGACATAATGTAATGGAAGGTTGACACAATGCAATAGTTGTGTTGGTTAATCTCATAAAGAGTTGACATAATATAATGGAAGGTTGACATAATGCAAAAGTATTGTGGGTTTATGTCATAAAGAGTTGACATAATGTAATGGAAGGTTGACATAATGCAATAGTAGTGTGGGATTATGTCATAGAGAGTTGACATAATGTAATGGTAGGTTGACACAATGCAATAGTGGTGTTGGTTAATCTCATAAAGAGTTGACATAATGTAATGGAAGGTTGACATAATGCAAAAGTATTGTGGGTTAATGTCTTAAATAGTTGACATAATGTAATGGAAGGTTGACATAATGCAATAGTAGTGTGGGTTTATGTCATAAAGAGTTGACATAATGTAATGGAAGGTTGACACAATGCAATAGTAGTGTGGGATTATGTCATAGAGAGTTGACATAATGTAATGGTAGGTTGACACAATGCAATAGTGGTGCTGGTTAATCTCATAAAGAGTTGACATAATGTAATGGAAGGTTGACATAATGCAAAAGTATTGTGGGTTAATGTCTTAAATAGTTGACATAATGTAATGGAAGGTTGACATAATGCAATAGTAGTGTGGGTTTATGTCATAAAGAGTTGACATAATGTAATGGAAGGTTAACACAATGCAATAGTAGTGTTGGTTAATCTCATAAAGAGTTGACATAATGTAATGGAAGGTTGACATAATGCAATAGTAGTGTGAGTTAATGTCATAAAGTGTTGACATAATGTAATGGAAGGTTGACGCAATGCAATTGTTGTGTTCTGCTATAAGGCAGTGTCGGCGTTCCATACATTGGGATTAAGATGATTTTAAACGTTCAAAAGTATTCGTTATACGTTAACACACTCAATGGACCTACCCACAAATTAGTTATCTTGTAAAAAAAAATGTTAGAAATTCAATAAAAAAGCATAAAAAGGTTAATAAAAACAGAGATGTTCAAATTGAAAAAAAGCAAATTCTTAATTTCTCTCATTGACATTTATAGGCCAACAACTTACTGTATCTCACATGATTTCATTACGTAAATAAAGACAGTGTTTGTCCTTAAGATGGTTTTATAACATTGCTATTTTAACCACCAACAGACTGAGATTTTTCATTATATGTTTCAATGGAAAGATGATTCAAACATTATTACATATGTCAGTTAAAAGAACAAGTTAAAATTCGTAAATTCTATTGTCGTTTAGTGATAATGTTAGCAAACATAGCCTAGCATATTTTGTCGCCTTTTATTTGTATTAAATGTTAAACCTTTTAGGTCAATGACCTTTTGCTATCTGTTGTCATCCGTCATCGTGCGGTGTGTGTCGTGCGTTAACATTTGAACATTTTGAGCTTCTTCTCTGAAAGCGCTTAACCAATCGCAACCAATTTGGGCATAAAACATCTGTGGGTGAAGGGGAACAGAAATTGTGAATTTTAATGTCCCTGGGGCAGGGGGTCTGAGGTGTGGAACCAAAATCACTAAAATGAATGCAATCTTTAACAATATTCTTCTATACTCCTTGGCATCAAGCAGTCAAACTGTTGGCATATTTGTAATCAGCATTGAGTCCTCTACCAAATTGTGAATTTTATGGCCCTCGAGTCAGGCGCTCTAGTGCTAGGACTGGGCTAAATAGGTTATATGGCGCAAAATACATTATTTCGTTGAAAATCCTCTTCTTTGCTCCTGGGCATTAATCTAACCAAGTACATACTAGTTATGTTAAATAATTAAGACTGAATCTTCCAAAATTGGGAATTTCACGGCCCCATAGTCAGGGGTTCTTGGGTGCTAGGACGGGGCTATATAGATAGTGTTAAAGCATTATTTCTTTTAAAATTTTCTTCTCTGCCCTTGGGTATTAGATAAACAAACCAAGTACATACTTATGAAGAATAAATTTGCCTCTTTCAAAATTGTGAATTTCATGGCCCCATGGTCCGGGTTTTCTGGTGTTAGGGCGGGGCTTTATTTATTGAATAGTGAATTGCATAGATTCTTTGAAAATCTTCTTCTCTGTTCCTGGGTATTAAACAAACTAACCAAGTACATAGTTATGATGAGCAAGAATGTCTGTTGCAAATGCAAAATTTTGAATTTCATGGACCCTGGGTTCTGGGGATAGGGCGGGACTCTTAATTCTTTAAAAAAATCTTCTTCTCTGCTCCTGGGAATAAAAACAATCAACTATGTATATATTTATGATGAGGAAGGATGCTTCTTCAAGATATGTGAATTTAAGGGCCCCTGGGTCAGGGTTTCAGGTGTTAGGATGGGGCTCTATTGATTATATAGTGAAAATGCATAAATTCATTAAAAATCTCTCCCATGCTCCTGGGTATTAAACCAATGATCTATGTATATAATTATAATGCGGAAGGATGCTTTTTCCAGATTTTTGAAATTCAGGGCCCTGGGTCGGGAGTTCTGGTGTTAAGGGTGGCTCTAATGAATATGTAGAGAAATTTCATGAATTTAATTGATTTTTTTTCATTTGCTCCTGGGTATTATTCCAATGATCTAAGTACATATGTATGTTGAAGAAAGGTGCCTCTTCCAAAATGGTTAATTTCAGGGGCCCTGGGTCAAGTTACATGTATTTAAGGTACTTGGGGGGGGGTACTTAGTCTGAAAATAGATTTTATTCAATGCTCTGAAATCTGCTCTTCGGTGTTAATAAACCATTTGTGATGAAATATAAATATAGATTTCTTATAAAATTTCCCAAATTTTGAAATATTTGGCCCCAAAGTCAGTAGATCTTGTGGGGTGGGGTGCAAAACTGGTTATAAAGTAGACATGCATTTTCTCTTTGTTGCTCTTGTCTACCTCTGAGTATTAAGTAACCAAACTAAGCATGCTAAGTGTATAGTTATGATAAACAATGGTGCCTATTTCAAAATTGTGAATTTCAGGGCCTTGGTTTAAAACCGAACCAAAGTCAATTGTTGTAAAGTTATTACATGATTCTAAGATGACTTAAGATGATTTATATATTTTTGGACATAACATGTAGATGTATTTTGGTTGTAAGTAATAATAAGGCCCGCGGCCTCTTGTTAAACTAGATTTGACTAAGCAAAATATCCTTAATCAATTCATAGGGTTCATGGCGAGTGTGACCGATTACTCTTACTATGCTAATGATCCTACAACTTGAATTTCCAATCCATGTTTTATGCCCTCTTCATAAACATGTATTTGTATTGTTCATTATTTTTTTAGATCGATCACTGTGCGTTATTTTCACTTTTTACATTGATTTCTAATTTTTCATTCAAATTCTCATGATAAAGTCTTAAAAGAGTGCTGGAAAAAAAGAAACAGTTTATATAGTTGAGAGCAAAAAAGTAGAATATAGAACATCATTGATTGTTTACATTATATTGAAAAATGATATTTGCATCACTTACAACCAAAATACATCTACATGTATGTCCAAATATATATAAATCTGTTCATGTTTTTATTGTGTCATCCAACCTTGAATTCACCCTTCCTTTTACAGAAACCTCTCCCTGTTTTCTAAATAAAAGCTTGCTTTTTCCAAAGAATTACTGAAAACATGTTCCACGCATAAATAATCTAATTTTGGTTGTAACGCATCATTTGAGTGGAAAAAAGTCTATATCGTATAATCTGTATAGCATACATGTACGTCACAATGACTTACAACAAAAATGTATCAACCCACTTGTAACGTTACATTTAATTTCAATCCATTTTAAATTCAATCTCCATTTTAAGGCATTTTTGAAAGATAATTTGACTTACTTTAAATACTCTATACTGGAAAATTAAGTTATAAGGAATGAATTAAATAGCTACTCCAGTTACTAGTATATTGGTAAAACCTGGGTTGGGCAGCTTACGTTTTTTTTAAATAAATCGCTTCGAGGAATTGAAATGGTGTTTTTAGCTTATTAGTGGCTTATTACTTCAGTAATTATGATTGTGGAGAAGTTGTTAACAGTTAGCCCACTGTCCTATTCCCACAGATATTGATATAAGATTTGCGGGGAATACGTGCGTTAGGTAGCGTTGACTCCAACAGCACATTTAACCACATTTACATTATAATTGTTGAAGAATTTCATCTCATATTCATTAAATTTATGAAATGCATTTAATAGGTAAACGTACCCAAGTTATCCTATACCTGCATAACATGGGTTGGGGCAGTTTACGTCTATAAAAAAAGCATAAACAGATAAAAAAAAAGAAAAAAAAGGGATATCCAACTCATGTTATACCAGTATTATGTTGGAAGCTATAAAATTCCTTCCTTATAATTTCATTTTCATTCAGTGTAGAAATTACATTTTTTTTCTTAAAAAATGACTTCAAATTGAGCACATTTGAAAGTAACGTCAAGCGAAGGAATACCTTTTTAGACGTAACTAAATGTGTCGTAGGCAACGTACGAGACCACGATATAAACTGAAATCTTTTATCCTATCAAATGACGTGTTGCAATCAAAATCAAATTACAAAATAATAGATGATTTTATATAAAATTTATTTGGCCATGTAAGAAGGATCTGCAGTGTTTGTAAATTCAAAATAATAATTCCCTGATAATTACTGAAATTACTGAGTAAGATCACAGCCAATGGAGATTCCACCATGGACGTAGAAAATAGAATTTCAAAAGCCCGTGCCATCTTTGCCAACCTACGGAACATCTGGAAATCCTCAATTATCAGATCCAAAACCAAAATAAGGATATTTAAAACAAATGTCATCGGAGTCCTTCTCTATGGATCTGAGTCATGGAAGGTGACAAAGTACATATTGCAAAAACTGAACTCCTTTCAAACAAGATGTCTCCGTAGAATACTCAAGATATTCTGGCCAAACAAGATCACCAATGAGGAGCTGTATGAAAGAACACACACAGTTGCTATATCTGACCAGATCAAAGAAAGACGATGGAAATGGATTGGCCATGTGATGAGGATGAAACCATCAGAGATACCAAGGGTAGCCCTAAGATGGACTCCACCAGGAAAGAGAAACAGAGGGCGACCAAAGGAGACATGGCGACGGTCTGTTGAAAAGGAAATGAACGATCAGGGCTGGACTTGGGACACTGTACAGACAATGGCAGCAGACAGACAGAGATGGAGGTCCTCGGTGCAGGCCTTATGTGCTCAAAGCACGAAGAGGACTAAGTAGTAAGACTAAGTAGTACGTAATTACTGAAAAATGTAATCAATTAATAATCGATTACTTAAAGGAATTTTATGTTATCGATTAATAATCGATTATAGTCAGTTCTGTTCTGTAATCGATCGTAATCCATTACTTGAGACAATGTTATCGATTAATAATCGATTACTTTCAAATTTCTTCCACCCTCAAATATCAAAGCAGAAAGTAATACACTGTATTTAAATATTACAGTAAAACTCGGTTATAACGAAGTCTCGGGGACCTGTGAAATTATTTCGCTATATCCGTAATTCGTTATAACCGTATTAAAAAGACATTAAATTCATAAAGCTAGGGATCCAAGGTGACTTCGCTATGTCCGTAAATACGTAATATCTGTGTTCGTACTTAACGAGTTTTGCTGTATGTAGTAATAATAATGATATCTTTAAAGTTTGGTGTATTCATACATTTTGGATTTGAACTTCCATGTGTCATAACTTTTGATTGTTGCAGAAATTATTTAATATTTTACTGTGATTAAGAAGTATTAAAAAATTTGAAATGTTGGTAGTACACATAATACGCTATCCCTGTGTTTCAATTATTTCGGGAAAAAAAATAAATTACAGCTGCTAGCAATGAACATGTAAACTCAATGTACCTTCAATTATAACTAATAGTACAATTTCTTTCTGTGTTGAAATAATTGTTTTTAGATCTTTCAATTGCTCTAGACTATAAGATTGTTTGTCTACGGTGGAGTTATTAATTATAAAATTCTATGAAGTTCACAGCTCACACCTCATTATCTGCAGTCAGGGATATCCCAGCCATTTAGCCATGATAAACACAATGGCATTTAATACCCTCTCTTTTAGAATACAGACACATCGTTGACAAAACAGGTAAATTTTGAATAAAAATCATTTTGCAAATTTGAAACACAAGGAAATATGATAGGTACTCTTCTCTTATTTTTCTATAAGGTCCTAGCTGGTACAATGTAGGTCATATTTTAAAAAAAATGTATTTATGTATGAAAGCACTCAAATCTATTTTTGCTATAGATTTTCTGATAGAAGACAAAGTAAAATTTGAAAAAGGCTAGACCAGTGTGTTAATAATGCAAATTTTATTGTGAACATAATTCAAGTTATGATTATAAAAGTTAGGAAATCAACACATATCACTGGTTGAATTACAGTGTAAATATAAAATATTAATGTGTGACTGACTGGAAATGATTCTACAAAATAACATTAATGTAAAAAGTAGATGTGTATGTATATGTATAAATAATTGAAATTAATCGAAAGAGTAATATTATAATTCTATTGGAAATTTCAGCTGTAATTGATTAAATTACGATTACAAATAATCGATAATCTCTTCGATTACAGATTACTGTCGATTACTTGGGGGAAAAAGTAATAATTATAAATGATTACGATTACCCCATGCCTGTTAGAGCTATTATCAAATTTCAGCAACATACATATACTAGTATTTTTTTAAACGTTTCACACGTTTAGATGATACACGTCCTCGGGTATTTTAAGTTATTTCTTTTTTAAGGAAGTTCGCCTTATAAAATAGAAATGAAATTCAGAATTGAATTAAATTTTTTTAAGTTATTACATGTTTTTGGGTCTAGTCATCAGCAACTTTTTTAAAAATTCGTCTGGTCATAAAGAATTTTGTTTTCTTTGAATTTTGCTGCAGTTAAAAAATCGCCAATTCACCATGATTGGGAAAGTTGCAAAATACAACAAGGCAATAGTTTTAAAATGTTACATATTTAATATTGTCTAATTAATTCAGCTTAAGGCTTCGTCATACGTTAGCAAAATAGTCAAGATATTTTTATTTATAATAACAGTCGCAAAATGCCTTCATCTTCATTTGTCAATTATTGTTCTTCTCAGATTGAGTGTTCTAAGAAAAGCGGCCCCTTCTTCCTATTGTCTATTTAGATGAAGGGACGTTGTTCAAATATCGGATCTCCATCAGGGGTTCTGAGCCACTGTCGGCCATTGTTCTCTGGATGGTCTTCATAAACCCAACCAGTCACTGTAAAATAATTAACCAGTCACTGTAGAATAATTAACGAGTCAGGCACTGTAAAATAATAAGCCATCCAGTCATTGTAAAATAAATACCAGTCAGTCACTGTAAATTAATAAGCCAGTCAGTCATTGTAAAATAATAAACCAGCCAGTCACTGTAAAATAATAAACCAACCAGTCATTGTAAAATAATAAACCAGCCAGTCACTGTAAAATAATTAAACAACCAGTCACTGTTAAATAATTAACCAGCCAGTCATTGTAAAATAATAAACAAGCCAGTCACTGTAAAAAAAAATCTACCGTGTTAATAAGGGAACCAGTTTACAGTCACTGTAGCCGGGCTAACAGAGTAAGCAGTTTATATAACTGTAAAATATTTAACTGAGTTATCGCAGTAAGCAGTTTACTGTCACTGTAAAATAATTAACTGTGTTATCGCAGAAAGCAGTATACTGTCACTATAAATTATGAACTGCGTTTTTATAGAAAGCAGTTTACTGTCACTGTAAAATAATTAACTGTGTTCACGTATTAAGCAGTTTACTGTCACTGTAAAATAATTAACTGTGTTAACGTAGTACACAGTTTACAGTCACTATAAAATAATTAATAACTGTGTTAACGTAGTATAAATTTTATTGTCACTGTACAATTATTAATTGTAAACCTAATAAAGTGTACTATTGCTGTAAATAATTAACAGTGTTGACATAGTAAGCAGTTTACAGTCATTGTAAAATAAATAACAGTTTACATTCTTTATCCAATCTGTATATTTTATCCAGCTTTTAACTATTTGTAAAATTTGATGCACTGACAGTGCAAATCGTGTCTAAATAAAAATACTTAAAATTAAACCCTTGGACAAATGAATTTTTATTCAAATTCCTTTTACATATGCATCTACAACATAAGAAGATGTGTCTCCACACTGAAAATTTCATTTCATTTGTAAGTTACATTACCTGTATCAATGCCTCTGTTCCCAAAAGTTCTCGCTGAGGCTCTTTCGTCCGAGACATCCATTTCTGATCGACCACCAAGACCCCCATGTCTATCGCCTTGGAAATAAATGTAGAATTATTCTTTTCATGAAAATTTGAACTAACATATATGTAATAAAATTGTAAATACTATATAATGATGTGTCACTGTAAACAAGCTATTATTAATGCCATTTTTTATTCGCAATTTATCGCATCACATCGATTCATTTTTGCAACTGAAGAAACATTCTTGTCAAATACAAAGCAAAATAAATGTTTTGCCATTTGAAATAAGTCGCGAAACTTTCGAATATTTCTCGCATGAGAAAAAATCTTGAATTTCAGTATCTCTATAAATACTTCTGTTCCCAGATGTTCTGTCCGACGAAATTCCATCTCTGGAGGAATCTAATTCTTTTTCTGGATATTGACCATCGCCATATCTGACAGAATTAGCATCCTTAACATTCCCTTCACCTACAATCACAAAATAATCCAAAATTGAGATCTCCCTTATTGAACACTTTTTAACACTTGCAAAGAATCATTTCTATACCTGATGGTCCCATTCCTGCAACCATAACTCCTTGTGACATTCTGACGTCTGTGGGCGACACGAGCCCCTCTCTGCTCCCATCAATGTCGATTTTTGTCATTGGATCGGATTCATCTTCTCCTCCAGATCCAGTGGGCGATCCTTTACCTCGAGCAGATCTGGATCCAGGCGACCCAGATCCGGAATATACCATGGAAGGATTTCCTACCATGGTCACGTGACCAACAGAGTCGTCTGTGTCTGAGACAAATGGTCGTGTGTCTGAGGAATTTTGACCACCAGATATCATATCTCCTTTTGATTGAACTTTGATGAGCTTTGGTTTGGACTTGGAAAGATTGCTGTAATATTGTTTTTTTCTTTAAAAGGTGCAATTGAAGTAATATATTATATAATTTTGGCTCTAAAGCGATACCTTGAATAAGAATTCAAGAAAAAAGAGACACACACCCTTAAATCCATCCATCCTAATTTGGAAACTATATTTACATGTATGGTAAATTAAAGCAGCATAAAAATTCTTTCACAGCGATCATGAAGCTAAAACATCAAAGCCAACTCACTCTTTCCTTTGTTTATTTTTTCTTCTCCACAGTAAGTAGATGATCAGAGCTGCTAATAAGGCTAGGGCAAGGAGGGAGAATATGACAGCCAGTGCGATAGTTAGTCCCGATGTGTCCCCACTGCTGGAAGAACGAGAGGATCCTGCGGGGTAAACGACATTCTGTCCGAACGGCTTGACGTCAGTAACCAAAAACTTTCGCCACGGTTCATCTTAAAGTAAGAATATTCATAAAGCAGATTTTAATGTTATAGCCATTTTAAGCTTTAGATTACTAAGACAATACAATGTATCAACGTATTTTCTTAACTAGATCAATGAATCAAAGTTTTAATTATTTAACTTTATCGGGTTTAAGATAAATCAAAGTATTTTTTTTTATAATATGAAATCAAAGGTTTTCTTTTACTGTAAAATTAAAATTTTAATATTTCATTTATCTCAGAGAGTTCTACTTTGTACTATTGTAACTCATATGTCTTTTTACTGAAAGTAATTAAACTACTCATAATTTGCTCAAAGTATAATGATTGATAAATTATATAATTTCAATGAAAACTTTTTGGTGATAAAGAAGTGTTTTCCTGAAGTTCAATTAAATATCTTATCATAGATCTACAAATGATCAGTGGTTATAATACCCGTTCCATTGATAGTTGGAACCTTGTCCTTATTCAGTTCCAATGAATCCAGGAATTCCCCATTAGTCATGAAGGGTTTATCCATAAAAAGGTTGCTTTCCCAATTCGTCAAGTCGTTTTTCACGGCATATACATAGACCACGACGGAACTAATTTATGTAAAAAGGAAATCAGTTATTAGCACCCCATTTGATATATTACATCAAATTAATAAAATCTTATATCGCTGCACTCTACTTTTATACTTTTGTCCACATTTCCGTATGTTAAACACATAACTCCTTTGTATCTTCATCTTAAAGTTGCTTCGATAATTAGATCAATTTTGTTGTTTGCATTAATCCGTTCATACATTCACAACTTTAATTGTCTTTCCAAAGTTTTATTTCATGTAATCATTACTTTTGGGCATATTTGAAGATCTGTACTTTTATTTCTAACCTTCATTAGTTATTAAATGCAAAGTTACTAACGTAGATTTGTCTTCTATGCACCATCGTCGAACATACGCCGTTGCATAAAACTCTCCAATCGTTGCTTTCACAAGTGTCAAAAATTCTGATTCCTTTCTTAAGTATAAAGACAATCCCATCGATAAAGAAAATGAAATTATCGTTTCACTTGCATTAAAGGAATCTATTCTGATTTTGGCACTCAAAGATGACGTAAGTTTAGGAGTGCCAAGATCGTATGCACGCACCAAGATGACATTCCTGGTTTCGTTTACATTTAGGTTGGTAGTTATTTCGCCTAAAAAAGAAATTGATTAAATATAAGTATTTCTCAAATATTTCTTGGTAAAACATTTATTTATAAAACTCCATTTTTCAGACATACCATTGATATATAAAAAAATACCTGATTTTCTGTCGATAACAAATTGGTGTTCTCCGTAGACAGGATCCATTTCGAACACAACTTCAGCATTTTTCTCCTGGTCTCTATCCAATGCAGTAACGATAGCAATAACATGGTTACACGCATACTCATTCGACACCTCAGCATTGTAAAAAGACGGAGTAAATATCGGTCTATTATCGTTAATATCTGCCACGAAGACAGTCACTGTTGTGTTGGAAGATAAAAGCGGTGTACCAGCATCAGTGGCCGTCACAGTCATAGTGATGTTGGCATACAACTCACGATCAAGTTCTTTGATGAGCAAAACCTCACCAGTGTTTACATCTACAGAAAAATATTGCGATGCTATCGCATCATCTAATGTAACTATGTCCAGACTATATGAAATTTTGGCATTGAGTCCAATGTCGTAGTCGAACGCCGTTGTGGTTAAAATTTTGTCTCCTACAGTAAAATTTTCAGACACTTCGGTTGAATATAATCTCCTAGTAAATATCGGGGTGTTATCATTTTCATCGGTTATAGTAATGTTCACCATTGCTTCAGACGATAGTGATCCGCCATCTTCAACAATCAACAAAATGGCGTAAAAGTCTTCTACTTCACGGTCTACGGCATCAAAGCTTCTTATCTCTCCTGTTGTTGAGTTAATCGCGAATTTTCCCGCGTGTCCTTCCTCGTACGTCTTTATTCTGTAAGTGAGTAGAGCGTTAATACCTCTGTCCCCATCTATCGCATCCACTTTTCCTACAAACGTTCCAATAGGCGAGTTTTCATTAACGTTAAACACAAATGTATTCTGGGTGAATTCAGGAATAATATCGTTGACGTCACTAAGAGTAACTGTGGCAGTAATTGAAGAGGACATCCGCGGGGAGCCCAAATCTGAAACTTTAATCACTAATTCATATATGGACTTGGATTCGCGATCTAGATCTGTTGCGACCTGGATAAACCCACGAGTTTGTTCGATTTTGAAATGAAAGTCTGAGTTTCCTGATTCTATTGAATACAAGAATCGTCCATTCTCTCCCGTGTCCGGGTCATTAGTGGACAGAGAAAACACCAATGAATGGACAGGTTCGTTTTCCGGAATGGTTTTATCATACGTTCCTTGGATAAGAGGGGCATTATCGTTAATGTCCGTCAATGTAATTGTCAAAGTAATATAACCTGTCCTGGCTGGAAATCCTTTGTCAACCGCCTCAATAACCATCTCATAGCTGTATTTAAAATTTAAGTAGTTAGCATATCGTATTTAAATAATATATTATAATACTTTCGCTATTACACTATTTAGAAATAACACTTATTTCTTTTGATAAGATTTAAGAAAATTGGTGTTTTATGCATATAACCAAAAAGGTACCTCTGAGGTAAATATTGTAAATATTGGCATATTAGTACATTTTTAATCACGATTAGGAATCATTTGTACCTTTCCTGTATTTCTCTATCGATCTGTCCGTTGACAGTCACCTCTCCCGTCAAATAGTGTACGTTGAATGGCACAATTGTTGAAGAACGAAACTCAAATAAATTATTATTATCGAGGTCAGAGTCGATATCTTTTGCTGTAACCCGTGTAACCAAATCTCCAAGACTCGCATTTTCTGCAAGAAATTTGGTCAAAGTGGCCGTTGGGAATTCAGGTGAATTGTCGTTAACGTCTATAATGCTGATATTCACAGTGCATTTGTCTGAGAGGGCAGGAGACCCAAAATCTGTTACTTCAATAACCAGAAGGACTGATTTGGTGAATTCGTAGTCTGTTGATACCGCAACACTAATGGTACCCTCGTCAGGATCAATCAGAAAATGCGAATTAATGTTTCCCGAAATAATGGTGTAACGAAACAAGCCGTTGTTACCGGATACATCCGGGTCTCTAGCTGTTACCTTACCGACAGATTTTCCTATATCCGAGTTTTCAGTGTTTGCAAAGCTAAGGAAATAAAGGATTAGTGTCTTAAGGTACTAGTTACATATCTAGTTATGAATCAGTTATTTTAACATCAATTTTTCTTATGCATTTGATTTTCATTAATTGTAAATTTGAAGGATTTTCAATAAAAAAGAAACAATGAAATACATATCCACTTGGCTAGAACAAAGTTATTGATAGAAACTTTATAAAAATGCATGAGTTGAGAAATTTTGAAACAGTGATGAAACACTACCTGTACTTATCTTGTTCGAAGGCTGGTTTTTCATTGACGTCGTTTACCGTAATGGATACCGTTGCAGTGGACACTTTCTGTCCGTCAGACGCTCGTACAAGTAACTCGTATGACGACACAACTTCAGCGTCCAATGTTTGACTGAGAATTATTTGTCCGCTCACCGATCCAAGGTTAAATTTTGTCTGTGGTGTCTCGAAGCTGTACGCCACAGTGTCTTTGTCGCCGTCGGTGGCCGTAACGGTAGTAATGTTAACTCCAGGTTGGGAGGTTTCATCAAGGGTTTCATAGTATACATCTAAAAAAAAAACAAAAAAAAACCGAGTTTTAAATCATAGATTCTCTCTCTATATATATCATTCGCTCTCTCTCTCTCTCTCTGATTTACACAAAAGTGCAATTAAATCACGACATGTATTTGAAATAAATTTCCATAATGGAAATATTACTCTATGTAAGTTGGTCAGAGTGCAACTTTACCTGGGTTAGTGAATGTGGGAGTGTGTTCGTTAACATTAGTAACGTCAATAATAAAAGTTATTTTCACCGGGGTTGTCCCGCCATCTATCACAGAAATCTGAAGTTCGTAAAAGGATTGGGTCTCAAAGTCCAGGGGTTCTAATAAAATAAGAGAATTTAAAATGTATGAAAGGAATTTGCCTCAAAGTTCGGGGTTCTAATAATTTAAAAGAAATTAAATGCATGAAAGGAGTTTGTCTCAAAGTTCTAAAAGATGAAAGAAATTAAAGAATGTAAAATAGTAACGGAATGGAATAAATGTTAAATACAATATCTTTGTTTAAAGTAACTGCATTCTATCAAACTCTGCAATTTTAAAAAAAAAAGATGAATGTTTTTCTTTAAATTATCTATGCTTCTGATTTTACAAAATTCAATTATTTTTAGCATTATGCAATATTGTAAACGATAAACATACCCGCCTGGAATGTTAATGCAAAATCTTAATATTTATATAAAAATATCTTTCAAAAGAAATTATTTAAGATTATTGTCACTTACCTTACACTTACAGTACTCCGACCTAACTCTATCACAAAATCTAATATATCCTTTTTGTAATAGAAACCGTCACATTAAAATGTTAATGTAAACTGTAGATAGCTTCCCCTTACCTTTAAGAAGGACTGTCCCAGAGGTTGATAGTGTAAATTTAGATCTCGGAGGATTCTCCTCCATCTTAAAGGTCAGAGTGTCACCGTCCGCATCTGTACACTGCACGTCAGTAGAAATAGCGCTGTTCATGGCTGTCAATGTCAGCAAAATAAAATCTTCCATTTCACAGTTGATGAATTCAGTATATATTTTTAATATTGTTTTTTTTTATCTATATAGTAATAACATCTCAAGTTATTTTGCAAATGTTTCAAAATTGTGTTTTTTCTTGAAAAATATTTTTTCTTGGCGCAGAGAAGTTACCAGATGAGCATTTTTTAGGACAGAAATACAGTCTGAGTATATTCATTCGATACTGTCTCTTATAATTAGTTTTATGTTTTCTTGACCCTTAAAAATATCCATCATTCTTATCTTAGTTAAATGACTCATTGATCTTTAATATTATTAATCCATAGCAAAAAAATCTTTTCAAAGTTTTATGTCTATAAATGAACCTTAAATCCATATTAAAAATTCTTGTCTAAGTTTGATGTCTAATTTAACCTTAAATTCATATTAAAAAAATTATTGTCTTAGTTTGATGTCTAATTGAATCTTAAATCCATATTAAAAAATTCTTGTCTAAGTTTGATGTCTAATTGAATCTTAAATCCATATTTAAAATTCTTGTCTAAGTTTGATGTCTTATTGAACCTTAAATCCATATTTAAAATTCTTGTCTAAGTTTGATGTCTCATTTTATCTTAAATCCATATTAGAAATTCTTGTCTAAGTTTGATATCTTATTGAACCTTAAATTAATACTAAAAAATTATTGTCTAAGTTTGATGTCTAATTTAATCTTAAATCTATATTAAATTTTTTTGTCTAAGTTTGATGTCTAATTTAATTTTAAATCTATATTTAAAATTCTTGTCCAATTTTGATGTCTAATTGAATCTTAAAACCATATTTAAATTTCTTGTCTAAGTTTGATGTCTTATTGAACCTTAAATCCGTATTAAAGTTCCTTGTTTCAATATCAACAATTCTTGTTTTAAGGCCCTGTCACACCAAGCTGCGTTCACACGGAGTCATTACGGCGTTGTTAAATTTTTAAAATCGCCGTGGAATCGCAGGGAAATTGCACAAATTTATGTAAAATTTTCACAATATGAAGATGTCACGGCGTCCCTACGGCGTTCTACTACGTTCCCACAGAGATCTCTTGGCGATTGACTGCACTTCCGCGAAGTTTACACGGCGCGTTAGGAGTTCTCACCTCGTGTTCACGGCGTTTTCACTGCGCTGGCTGCGTTCACAATACGTTCAAAATGCGTTCTAAAGTCTGAGATATATATTCAGAAGGAATGTAAAACATTTTTACTTAAAGATTCAAGTTACACGATAAAAAGACTTCTAATCATGCCAAGAAATATTCCTAATAATTAAAAATGTTCTTTATTTAAATAATTTAGTACTGAATTATTAATAGTTTTATGATTAAACTCCTTTTTTCAATTTTATCGGTTCAGTTGTGTTGTTAGATTTTCTTTAAATTTATTATGAATGTAAAAAAAAAAATAATAAATAACACACCGAAATTTTTTTTTACAAAATTAAAGTGAAACAACCGAAGAAGTTCTAGTGTGATTTTCTCTTCCATTTTTTTTTTAACTTAAATGCCTCTAGTGCAACAAATACGTTGGAGTTATTGCTGATCAAATATGATCCCATAGCTCTTGTTTCGTGAGCTGGCTGACAACGCTCTAACAACGCCGTGAAAGTGCATTGTGATCGCCAACGGACGCTGTAGAAACGCCATGGGAGCGCAATGATCGCAGTGACAACTCCGTGCTGTCGCCGTGTAATCGCAGTCGAAAAAATTACAAGACGATAAATCTCATTAGAAGCGCCGTAAAAACGCGATAGAAACGCAGTGACATCTCCAAGGACTCCGCGACATCTCCGTGAGGTCTCCGTGGAAGCACAGTCTACTATCACTGCGTTGGTGCCGCGACCATATGCGTCTTCATTGCGTTCATACGGAGCTCCAACTACGTTGTTGGAGATCTCACTGCGCTGCTCGGCGATCATACTACGTTTCTACTGCGTTCTTATCAGATCGCGATCACACGGCGCGTACTTTGTGCATGCCCAAAGTGATCGCCGTCCCCTGGCGTTCTAGGAGACCCTACTCGACCCTACGGCGTTCAGTGGAGATCTCGCCGCGTTGTCACGGCGTTGTAGGAGATTCTACTGCGATCACCTCGGCGTTTTGCATTTTTTGAGGACGCCGTGCAGTCGCCGTGAGGACGCAGTCCTGGTGTGACAGGGGTTTTAGGTATGATGTCTTATTGTTCCAAAATCGATATGAAAATTTCTTGTCTAAGTTTGATGTCAATCCATAAATCCGTACTGTTTTGGTTATAGGCTTACGTACATTTATCCTCGGGTACATTGTATGCCTCTGAGTAAGTTCTACAGGTTGGCGCGTTGTCATTTTCGTTCATAACACTCACTGTTACTGTCCCTGTGCCCTGAAGAATTCATAGTTTTAGGTTTGAAACAAGTATTATAGAGATACTCAACATTTTTGTATCTTTTTTTCAACTGGAGGAATGAAATATACAACGAACAGTATCCTAGCTCAAAAGTCTACAAAAAAATAATTTTATATTTAAATCTTATATTTTTCTATATTATAAATTAATATAATTAATGTAATATTTCCAGTAGATTTGTTAATTTTCTGTCCTATGGTACCTATGCTATTTCACGATATGGGTTGTATTTTATCATACGTTGTAATTTCAGGGAGCTTACTTTTAGCCCGCCTCCGTCTTTTGCCACTACACGTAACATGTAATTTGTGACAGTCTCGAAATCAAGTGGCTTTGCAAGCTTTATTCTTCCTGAAGTCTCCTCGATTAAAAAATTGTCCTCCCCGCCGTTTGTAACTAAAAATATAACCACACAATCAGCATTTTCATTGTCTTTCCATATTCAAAAAAAGGTTTTAAATAAATTCAAGTTATAGCATCATTATTGTGCAAAAATTATGGAATCATCATCATTTTTTTGTTTATTTATTATGTAATTCAAATATGAGGATAGAAAACATCATACCCGATTCTATTTCATAAGACACAATGCCGTATGGTTCCTTATCGGGATCTTCTGCAGTGTATATTTTAATTTCTGTTCCAATCATCTTACTCTCGTGGACATAAACTGTAGGTTGACTCAGGAACTCGGGACCTTTAGTGTTGTTTTTTGTGACGTACACACGTAACCAGGCATCTGTTGACCTTGACCCGTCCGAAACCCTAATCGTCAGCAGGTAATTCAAGTTCTTCTGGCTTGCATCAAGATCTAAGAGATTAAGTTGTACTTCAGTCAATATTAAATAATACTGTCTTTATACAATTTCCAGTGGAGAAATTATAATTTATACATTTAATATACATTTAGCAAGTTCTATGATCGATGACAATAACCTTGTCTGCAAAAAATATCATTATGTCAAATACAGACATTTTTCAAATTAATTGAAAGACCATTATTTGAACTTTCGACGATTATTTTCCGATTATGATAGAAAGCACACGGCGGGTGTATGACTGGTCGATATGGGGATGCTCACACCTCCGTGGCACCTGATCCCATCTCTGATGCTTCAGAGGACTGTGCCTACCCTGTTCCTTATCTGTATGTTTGAATTGACTTTTGGGTTCGAATGATGTTCGTTAACTCGATAGATTTCGTGCAGAAAAGAAGCCAACTAATAAATGTTTACTCAAATGTCATGATGTCATATACACCAATTCATAAAGAACACACCTACCAAAACTGACTCAGACAGCATTTATAACTTTAAAAATCTTACCTTTTAATGGTTACCCATTTAAATACTAACTTATGAAAGCCGGATAGGCTCATTTCTGAGAAGATAAAAAAAATTTAACTCGTTATAACGAGTTAATTATCTCGTTGTAACGAGTTAGTATCTCGTTATAACGAATAAGTTATCTCGTTATAACGAATTAGTTATCTCGTTATATATAAGAAATAATATACATCACACTGTAAGTGTATGTTGCATTAACGCCTGTGTTAGCTTGCTATTATAATGTATTAATTTAGGAAATTAGACATTGATTATGGAAGGTAATAAGTCATCCAAAACATATAAAAAAAATTAGTGTCTTTTATCGGAAAAGTTGTCATACATAAATTGCCAAACTTTGAAGCACAAAAGGACACTTTAAAGTTGTGACAAATAAAAATTCACATTGCTTCTCATAATAATTTTTTTTTTTTTTACCTTTCTGCACCCACAAAATGCGATTTTTCTTAGATTTGAAATTTGACGAGCAAGAAAATTATCTTAATTAATGTCTTAAACTCTTCCTGCATTTAGTCAAATTGATCAAAGTTATCGAATATATTCAGAATAGAAAAACAAAAGCGGGGGTCTATGATGTAAATGTTTAGATATTACTAAAAAGATGTTAATTTATGCTAAAATTGGCAGGCAATTTTGTTCCCCTGGATTTCCAGAATATATTAACTGTTATTGTCACATTGTAAAAAAAGAATTCATAAGTAAATAATTTTTGGGTATTTCAGAACCAGAAATTACATTTGGCAATATGTTTTTTTTTTATTGTGTCCTTAGAGACGTCCCCGTTTTTAAAAATGTGTAAATGTGTTCGATTAAAAGATTGCTATTTTTCATAAAATTGTGATTATTGACAGCAAGATAGAAGATTAATATTAATAATTTTTAATCATATCACAAATTATATTTGCATCTCTTTATCAATTTGAAAGTAAGTTTTGAATGATAATTATCAAATAAACTTCAATGGCATTAAACCTACAGCCATTTTTAATTCCTATATTGCTATTAATTTGGAAATAAAGGGACAACTTACTAACTCGATATAACGAGATAATTTACTCGTTATAACGAGATAACTAATTCGTAATAACGAGATAATTGACTCGTTATAACGAGAAAACTAACTCGTTATAACGAGATAATTAACTCGTTATAAGGAGATAACTAAGTCGTTATAACGAGATAACTAAGTCGTTATAACGAGATATTAACTCGTTATAACGAGATAATTAACTCGTTATAACGAGATAACTAAGTCGTTATAACGAGAAAACTAACGAGATACTAACTCGTTATAACGAGATACTAAGTCGTTATAACGAGATAAGTAATTCGTAATAACGAGATAAAACTAAGTCGTTATAACGACATAATTAACTCGTTATAACTAGATACTAAGTCGTTATAACTAGATACTAAGTCGTTATAACGAGATAACTAAGTCATTATAACGAGATAATTTACTCGTTATAACGAGTAAAAAAATTTTTCTATCTTTTCAGAAATGAGCCTATCCGGCTTTCGTACTAACTGAATGCAACTGTTCTGTATTATTTTTATTTTGTGCCTTTAGCAATCATACCTTAATAGATAATATCTTTATTCATACCTTTCAGAAGCTCAATGTTTGGTGGTGTTTTAATGGTGAATTCCCCGGAGAGATCTCCGCTGTCTATCGTGTATGTTAAAGGGTCTCCGTCGGCGTCAGAACAGGTTAATGTGTGTATCTAGAATCAATTATAAAAAAAAAGATATACTGAAGTGGTATAGGGGTTTACCTTTTGATATTCCATCAGGTAATCATGTACGTGCATATAGAAAATATATTTTGCGAAAACAAAATATTGATATTCCATCAGGTAATAATGTACGTGCATATAGTAAAAATATTTTGCGAAAACAAAATATTGAATTCATGTATCTATAACATATCTATTGACTTCAAATTATCAATTGCAACAAAGAATAATTAAATTATTCAAATATAAATTGCCCAGTATTTTAGTTTAACAGACTCACATGAAACTTATAAGCTACTAAGGTTATATCATAATAACATTGTTGTTGTTTTTTTTTAACTAAAACATAACATACTGTGACTCCTTCTTTAGCCAGGCTGTCATCCATGGTCACGTGGTAGACTTGTGGGGTACATTTAGGGTCGTTGTCATTAACAGGGTTAACACTTATGCTGACATTTGCGAAGACTAACCTCTCTCCATCAGACAGACGGACAGTCAGGGTATAGTTTTCCTTCGTCTCGTAGTCCAGTGAATTGTTTATGAAGATCCTTCCACTCTCAGGGTTAATATCAAATTTATTGTCATCATTACCCCCTGTCAAAATATACAACATATATAAATGTTAGTCTAGGTAAACACAATATGTCAAAAGATAAAATAAAGTTTTTAAAAAAATATATTAAATAAGTTTTATATTTGATTGTAATTTGAGCTTGATATTCACATTTCACAAAAAGCAATATATATAAACTTATTCTACAGATTCCATGCAAATATTCTTTTGAAAGGACACTTGGTTGTTACATGAAAGCGCACATAATGCTATTTGCATACTAGCATTTGGAACATGTCCTTACCTACGATCAAAAATGATATTTCCCCGCCTGTTCCAAGATCGTTGTCATTTCCGGACAATTCTATCACCTGCATTCCTACCGGAGCGTCCTCACGAACCTTAAAATCAAGACAGTAGTGAGTTAGTGAAACTTACTTCTTGATTGGTGAGACCTTTGTTCAACTATAAAATGTTTGTAGTATCCTTATTTTATTTGATAAAATAAAGTTTACCAGGAAAGACAGTATCCTTAATTTTCATTCTTATCTAACAAAATAATGTACTTATTATTGATATATAATGGATTTCGTGATTTATTTTTATTAATTTGTTTTAAATTCTTTAATTCAGACGCTTATGAAACTTATGAAACCTAAAAATACAAATACATCTTTGCAAACCTGCTGCTCATATATTTTTTACAACAAAAATGTGTCTAACCGCGAATTTCTTATCTGGCGAATGTCAGATGACGCCAAAATTAGCAAATTAACAATTTTATAAATTACATTTAATTGTTGATTTCATAGTGTCCCAAAAAGAATTTAAAGAACTCTTTACGGAAAACTTAATGTGGAAAGTGATACATAAAATAATACTAATACCATACCGATGCTCTGAAGGGCATTCCAATGAATGCAGGTTCATGTTCATTTTTGGAATCAATGTGCACAAACACTGTTGCCTCAGCCGTTTTCAGAGGGTTAACTGAATCATTTCCACGAATAATCAGTGTGTACACAAAGTTTTTATTTATCGTTTCTACTGCCTCGTAATCAGTGGGAATATTTGTTGTTTTCAGGTCGCTATTATCAATTTTAAATTTCTCTGATCCAAAATCATCGCCATCGATCTTTGTACGTATAGGACATGGTGTTCCAGCTGGAGTGGTACAATTGAGGGAAGTCACCAGGTCATCTGAAATATCAAATATAAAAAATTAAGTAATATTTTATAAAGAAAAAATGTTAGGGAGATGTCTTCTTGGTGATGTAGAAAGAATTAGATCATAGCTTTTACCTCGTAATTAATCATTGAACTCTAGAAATCATGAGAATTTTATTTAGTTATATTTCCTAGCGATAATGATTTTTAGATCCTTGTACTTATATTTTACTTTATTATTTATTTAAATTCAGTATATTTTTCTGCACAATATACATGATATAGGAAAAACATGTTCTTACTACAACTGTATTTCAAATGAAATAATTATTTGCCTCTACAGCGGAAGAGAGAGTGTTTTCTCTCTATAATTTTGTCAAGGTATTGAGGGTGTTAAAAAAGGTGAAGAGTTTATGAAAAGTGAGAAACACTCTTTCAATCTCATTGCTTGAAAAGAAAGAAACTTTTATTAGGAATTGCCAGATACAAATATGATTTTTTTTAATTCCACACCAAAGTCCAATCTTTATTTGCAGGTCTCCACATCAAAATCTAAAAATTGTTTTGTTAAAGTACCGAATTAACATATTCTTTAAAACATTGAAATATATTCATTAAAGCATTTATTTACCTGTTCTTCCTTCTTCGACAGTGACAACAATCACATCTGGTGAAAAAATAGGAACACTTGCTCCAGCACTCAAGTCTGTTGGTTAATTAGACAGAACATAAAAAAGAACCCGTCAATTTATATACAACAGATATACAAGTTTTTATATTTAATGCTAACACGATATTTGTTGTCATGTCATGTTGTGAGTTTTGAATTTACCGGGTGGCAGTATATACAAAATTTACAACATGACAGACAACTAGATTTTGATAACTTTGTGTCCTCTTTACCAGTTACACTTAACATGAGTGAAATTTTAATACAGTAAGTAAAGCAATTAGAGTTTTATAAGTATGGCAAATCTAAATACGGGTCAAAATATGTTTAATCTTATACATGCTTTTATGAAATTATCTAATGTATTTTGGAAATACAATAAAACTTATACAAATTTATTAAATGTTGCCATAACTTTGAAGTAAGAACAACCGAATATGTTTTAGGAAATGTTAATACAAAACTTATCTTGACGTAACAATTTATTTTTGATAAGTTGAAATTCAAATATAAAAATTACTTACCCAAAAACTGTCAGCTACATGTAAATGACATCCTAAATTTTTGATTTTGGATTTTAATTAAAAAAAAAATAAATAATAAACCTTGCTTTAACAGACGAAGGGATACAATTTGAATCCCTTTATACTTGTAAATTAATATACCAGCGTCCGTTCCAAGTGTAACATTTAAACTATAATAAAAATTGTCGAATTTTTTCGTAAATTTGTTATTCCTAGGTTTGCTCTTGAAAAGTGTATAAAAAATTGTTTTCTGGTTTAATGAAAGAGGGATGCATTTGATATTTTTAAATTTTTTATCATATGTATATGTGATACTGGTATGTTTTAAATCGGTTACAACAAACTGATTTTACATACCTGGAATAATTAATCCAAGACTTAACAGAAAGAACAGACACGATCTCATTTGAACAAAATAATATTCCCTACTCGTTTGACAATTCACACCGCTGCTCTAGATTGTTTACTTCATTTAAATCTCAATGTTTTTTAGCGTGAAATAAAACAAATTCAGAATATTTTATTCCATACAGGAGACTAGATTTTACGATAAAGTTATGATTTAAATTCATAAAAAGGAACAATACATTATGACGCTCCCATGTCATCGGGAATCGTTCATACGACTTACCAAACATTGTTAAAGTACTAAAAGCTTAATGAAATGAAATTCATTTTCACTTTTTCTTGAATTGAAGGATTATGCATTGTAGTGCTCAGTTCATTTTGTATATATGTTACAATTGTAATCAGGAATTTTATGTTGTTTTTGTAAATACATGTACAAGTTATACATATAATCACTGAAAGGTATAGGAATTACATGTATTTACTGAAATTTTTAGAGAGTTTATCATTTTAATTGATCCTATGTTTTATTACTAACATCTTAATAATATATATATATATATATAGTACTTAGTCTGAAAATAGATTTTATTCAATGCTCTGAAATCTGCTCTTCGGTGTTAATAAACCATTTGTGATGAAATATAAATATAGATTTATTATAAAATTTCCAAAATTTTGAAATATTTGGCCCCAAAGTCAGTAGATCTTGTGGGGTGCAAAACTGGTTATAAAGTAGACATGAATTTTCTCTTTGTTGCTCTTGTCTACCTCTGGGTATTAAGTAACCAAACTAAGCATGCTAAGTGTATAGTTATGATAAACAATGGTGCCTATTTCAAAATTGTGAATTTCAGGGCCTTGGTTTAAAACCGAACCAAAGTCAATTGTTGTAAAGTTATTACATGATACTAAGATGACTTAAGATGATTTATATATTTTTGGACATAACATGTAGATGTATTTTGGTTGTAAGTAATAATAAGGCCCGCGGCCTCTTGTTAAACTAGATTTGACTAAGCAAAATATCCTTAATCAATTAATGTGGTTCATGGCGAGTGTGACCGATTACTCTTACTATGCTAATGATCCTACAACTTGAATTTCCAATCCATGTTTTATGCCCTCTTCATAAACATGTATTTGTATTGTTCATTATTTTTTAGATCGATCACTGTGCGTTATTTTCACTTTTTACATTGATTTCTAATTTTTCATTCAAATTCTCATGATAAAGTCTTAAAAGAGTGCTGGAAAAAAAGAAACAGTTTATATAGTTGAGAGCAAAAAAGTAGAATATAGAACATCATTGATTGTTTACATTATATTGAAAAATGATATTTGCATCACTTACAACCAAAATACATCTACATGTATGTCCAAATATATATAAATCTGTTCATGTTTTTATTGTGTCATCCAACCTTGAATTCACCCTTCCTTTTACAGAAACCTCTCCCTGTTTTCTAAATAAAAGCTTGTATTGCTTTTTCCATAGAATTACTGAAAACATGTTCCACGCATAAATAATCTAATTTTGGTTGTAACGCATCATTTGAGTGGAAAAAAAGTCTATATCGTATAATCTGTATAGCATACATGTACGTCACAATGACTTACAACAAAAATGTATCAACCCACTTGTAACGTTACATTTAATTTCAATCCATTTTAAATTCAATCTCCATTTTAAGGCATTTTTGAAAGATAATTTGACTTACTTTAAATACTCTATACTGGAAAATTAAGTTATATTAAAGGAATGAATTAAATAGCTACTCCAGTTATATTGGTAAAACCTGGGTTGGGCAGCTTACGTTTTTTTTTAAATAAATCGCTTCGAGGAATTGAAATGGTGTTTTTAGCTTATTAGTGGCTTATTACTTCAGTAATTATGATTGTGGAGAAGTTGTTAACAGTTAGCCCACTGTCCTATTCCCACAGATATTGATATAAGATTTGCGGGGAATACGTGCGTTAGGTAGCGTTGACTCCAACAGCACATTTAACCACATTTACATTATAATTGTTGAAGAATTTCATCTCATATTCATTAAATTTATGAAATGCATTTAATAGGTAAACGTACCCAAGTTATCCTATACCTGCATAACATGGGTTGGGGCAGTTTACGTCTATAAAAAAAGCATAAACAGATAAAAAAAAAGAAAAAAAAGGGATATCCAACTCATGTTATACCAGTATTATGTTGGAAGCTATAAAATTCCTTCCTTATAATTTCATTTTCATTCAGTGGCAGCCAGGGATAAAGTTCGAAGTCTGTGTGAAACAGTAGACTGTTGTCAGTAAAGTCTGTCCTACCATCCACGGCATAGTTCACATTTGTATATGGGGGATATGGATAGAGGCTGCTACTAGAGACGGTCTTACTAAGCGCCAGGTTTACCACTGAGGAAAAGAATTGCAAAAAAATTAATCAAAAGACATCTTATAAACATGAAAAGAGATGAAAATATGGAACAGGGATCGTTCTATATGTACATATATATCGTACATACGCATATATATGTATATCAAAAGTCCATTGGACATGACAAAAGAGGAGCGGAAAGAATTTGTGAGAGGTGTGGGCGTCTGCGGCCTTTCGTCCCGAGCTTTACATTTACATGTAAAAATACGGTCATCAAAGGAAAGAAATATATCTGTTATTAAAAGTAAAATGTCCATACTTCTCAGCTTAGGATGATGAACTAAACAGAAACGTAATTGGTTACTCAAAGCAGAAGATAAGAAAACTCTTAATTTTGTGGGCAAATTTATAAATGCTAAAGTTGTCATATAGTTCTTTATACACGTGTAATAATTATATTGTTTTGAAATGATAATTCCTGGTTAAAGTTTAGAATTTATTCAAGTCCAAAAGTACAAAACCAAACTTTACATTTTTACACAAAAATTCCTAAAGTGAGAATGAATTACAAACAAACTCAGGCACGTATCATCTTTGACAACTCCCACATTTCATAAATGAACCAATGAAACAAGTTAAAAGACAGTAGTAAAGTTTGGGGAAAGCTCAATGACATTAATTTATAACACAGGAAACAATTTGAGTAAGCATAACAAATTCAAAGAAACACCAGTCTAAGATCTGACCATAAACCTGATAACAATTATGAGCTAATAGCATCGATACCGTGAGATGGAGAGAGAGATGTCAATTTTGAGAAATTACAAACACGTGTAGCAGTGCTCTTTTTGAAGATCAAATAAAATAAATAATTTTCAATTACAAATTCCCAGTACATCAATTATAATATTTAAACAATACCTACATCATAAATACATCTAAGGAACTAAAAAATTGTCTTAATTTATCAAAAATATGCATTTATACGCATGTATATAATACACGTTCATGTATATTGTTGTATTCCTTAATTTTAATTGAAACAGGATTATTGTTGAAATGATTTTTGTCATTTACAAATTGTTTTGCTGTTTATTGGCTTATCTTTTTAAATATACTAATCTCATACTTGTCTGTTTTAGGCTCTAAGTTAGAAATAAAATGTTCTGTTCTCCTTATTACTGACTAGAATGTCATTGTTCATAAATATTTGAATCTTTTAAAGAAATAGATTTTTTACTTTGTTTTTTTTTCGAATTTCGACCGTGCACTAAAAATTGTTTAAATTATTCCTTAGACCCAAATTTATCAAAATTTAATTTAGGGACGGGTTTGCCCTGCCGGATTTCTACGCCAAATGCACATAATTAATTGCTTTACGGACAAAATGCTGTTTTTAGAACTTTTGGATGTTAATTTCAAAATTGCAGATAATCAATTTAGGTTCAAAATGAAAATTTAAAATATTTAGACAAACATACTATAGAAAAAAGTACTATTTAAGAACACCGACTTTTAAATGAGACCTTTCTTAAAAACTGTTCTTGCCTACAGGTCAATTATTTTGTTATTACTAATTCATCCTTTGTATCGGGATCTAGATTTCGAATTTATGAACTCAAACTTCCTATTTATGAAACAAAACGACCTCGAATGTACTAGGAAGACGCCATGACAACTCCCCCTTTTCATGATCTTTGAAATAAATGCATAGAGACCTTTCATCTGTGGATATTGAGTTTAACTTTATTTGACGTAATTTCTCACTGACGTCATGAATGGTCGAAGTGCCTTCATACATGCTGTTGGGTTTGAGAAATAATGCATTTCACACGTTAAAAGTCACAATCAGGCAAATATAAAATATGAATAAGTCACAAATGTAAATATAGAAAATGAAGTATCATTTCAAAGTGAGGGGGTCTGAGCACTGAAATGCTGCAATTATCCCAAGCAATTCAATTTACATGCAGTTATCTACACATTTCCCATGTTTCCTCAATGGCATTGCCTGAGCGGAAGACCTTAAAAACGTAAACACGTGGTAAAGAAAAAATCTGCGTTGACACTCGCCGTCGATTTGCAACGTCACTTCTTTATGACGTTATTTCTCTGTTTTAGAAAAAATGTCATAAGGACCCTTTTCTCATGGGCGCAATCATATAGATTGAGGGGGTCTGAGCACTGAAATGCTGCAATTATCCCAAGCAATTCAATTTACATGCAGTTATCTACACATTTCCCATGTTTCCTCAATGGCATTTAACTTTCATGTTCAAACACAACCATGAGACACCCCTCATGCTTTGGGGCAGACGGGCATACATTTATTTTTGTATAGGCATAAACCATTCACTGCTCCATTACTGATATGTACAAAGTTTTATTGGATTTGTACACATCATTATGTATGAGGCACAGTTTTGGTCAATAAAATGATATTACCTATTCAAATTGTATCAACTTTTCAAATTAGTGATATTCATTCAAATTAAAGAGGTGATATCAAATTTTCAAAAAGATGGTAAAACTTACTTATTTGAATTGGTGATATCACTTATTTAATTTGAAGAGGTGATATCACCTATAAGATGGGTGATATCAATTCAATTGTCATTTCAAATCAAACAGGAGACATCACCATATCAAATCAATTAGGTGATATCACGTATTCAAAACCTGAGTAGAAGATATCATACACACTTCAACAGAACAAATTTAATATATACAAAATGTAATTTACAGGTGCAGTATGAAAAGAGGGGGTCACATTCCAAAAGACACTGACACAGACAAAGACATTGACTACTGCTCAAATTGAAAGTCTTAGAGCGGAAGAGCGTGTAACAGATGGACATATGGAACAGATCAAACTACTAGTATGCCATCTGCACCAAGCTGAACTAACGATCGATGTGGATTTGATTGTAGGGACGACCAATGGGTCCTTCGACAGTAGGTGATCTGTGCGTACGGATTTTACTCAGACTGAACATGCTGAATTCTGCCTGGAATTTGGGTGGAATTGAGCAGGAATTGGCAAATTCCGGGCGTACTTGAGGCGGAGACGGAATTTTCGAAAAGTTACGCCTCAGTAGAAGAGACGTCTTACAGGCGTCATTTCTAATTTCCGGGCGTCAATTGGCAAGTTCAGATGAGTAGGATTAAGCCAGGGACTATATTTTATGGCGGATGGTTTTTTAGAAGAAAATTAACAATTTTTCCCTTTTGAACTATTTACAGTACTGTTAAATTTACTGGTTGCACACAAAGCTGTTTTTTGCAGTGGAATTTGTTATATGGTTGTTCTGAAATATCTATCAAATTATTTCTTATGAATTCATTCGACGAATTATGAAAATAAAGTAAATATATTCTGAAAGTCCAGGAAAAGTTGAGCCGATTTTAACATAAAACGGACACATTTTTAGTAATATCTAAAAATTTACATCATCGTATACCCCCATTTTTGGCGTTCTTTTCTGATATTTAAGATAACTCTGATCTACCTGCTTATTAAGTTTTCAATGCCAGAAAAAACACGTTTTGTGAGTGCAGAAAGGTCAAATAATTGATTATGCGAAGCAATTTGACACTTTTTCTTGGTCACAATTTTAAAAGAACTCTTATTTATAAAAATAGACTTATAGTTTATTTTGTTCCATGCTTTATTTGGATAAAAATATTGGGTGGAAAACGCTGAAGATGGGATTTTTCAATGCAAAAAGTCATATCTAATGTACTATAGCGCCAAAACAAGCATATTGACCCCCATATTTTGATTTGAATTTTAATCAAGCTATGTGTAGAAAGTAAAAATATACTTGACAAACAAGACTTTAAATATCAGGATCCAACCTCGTTAAACATATGTATATATAACTGAAGAAACCAACAAAGTTACACCTTTTTCTGTCTAATTAAGCAAAATATTTTATAGGTGGATAAAACGGTGGTTCAACATTTTAGATTTTAGAAACAGACAAGATAATTATCAAGCCAATTATTAATTTGCATTAAATAATTTACTAAATTAAGATTTTGTATATTAAAAGGTTTTTAAAAAGTAAAGTGAGGAGTTGATGGTGACAAAACAAGGGTTTTCATTAAGTTATATTAGTGAACAACCTCGATACTACGGCTATGGCACGCCAAATTCACAAAAATGAGCTAAACATAGTTTCACAGTCGATAAACTATGTTTATCGGTTGTAAACTATAGTTTACGGACTGTAAACTATAGTTAACAACGTTAATCTATATTTTACATCCGTAAACCATAGTTAACGCGATAATCTATGTTTCACAACCGTAAACTATACTTAACACTGAAAACAATCATTTGCGATTGCAAAACATAGATTATCTGATAAATACAGTTTCACGATTTGTAAACTATAGTATAGTTTACAAACTGTTAAGTATAGTTAACGATCTGATAAATATAGTTCCACGATTTGTGAAACTATGATTAACAACTCTTAACTATAGTTTACGATTGTAAATTATAGTTTACAAACGTGAATCTATGTTTATCAACAAAATCTATTGTTAACGCTTATTACAGACAGATAAACTTAGATTATCATTCGTAAACTATAGTTAACAACCGTTAAATATAGTTTTACAGATGAAAACTATACTTAACGAATCGTTAACTATACTTAACGAATCGTTAACTATAGTTTACGGTTTGTAAACTATAGTTTACAGTTGATAAACCTAGTTTACCAAAATAATGTGAAGCTAGGTTTATCTCATTTTTGTGAATTTGGCGTGCCATATACGGCATTGGTGTTTGTTTTTAAAAAAAATTTTAATATCTTATTGAGACTCTACTTTTCCATTTTCAAGAAAATCCAACTGTTGGAAATTATTATTTTCAATCTTTGAAAAGTTTTCTAATATTAATTAAATTGAGCATAGCGACGGCGTCAAAAGACGTCATAAAATAATTGCAAGTTATAAATGAAATGGGTCCCGATACCTCAAGAATACATGTATGCATTTTGTAAAGTAAATAAAATGTAATAGAAAAAAAGAAAACGAAACTAGCAAATGTACAGAACTTTGGCTCTCGCTTTCGGTGTCTTAGAGGATAGAATGTCCTTATTTATGGCAAAAGTCATCACCAAAGTTATACATTTTTTCAAAAAATTAAGTCAAATTAACATGGGGGTCAAGTTGAAGGGGACGAAAATCTTTGCATGTTCTAATAAATATCTTATAACAGATAATGTACATGTCAAATATGGAATCCATATCTTTTATTGATCAAATATTATAAGGAAAGATAACATTTTTGAAAAGTAGGACATATTCAAGGTGAGGTTCACAGGGTTAAAAATCATAGCATATTCCAAAGGTCTTGTCACAAGTAATGTACATTTAAATCAGAAAACCCTATTTCTTTTCATTCAAAAGTTATCACCAAGGTTAACGTTTTTGTGACAGACGGACTGACAGAATGACAGATGATTTAGATTTAATTACTCCATTCTTGGATCGGAACAAAGGTGATTAGTTAAAAAAAAATAATATGTTAAAATTTATTATAAAAGTTCTTCATTCGATTAAGGAATCACTGTCTAGTTAGTAGAATATCCCACTTTTCCAACTATGTTGATGCCCTGACATACTCTACTAACTAGACAGTGATTCCTTATATTTCCATTTTATGGTGAAATTAAATTGTAAATTTAAATGTTAAAAACGCAGACTAATAAATTTAAATTACACTTTTACAATTGTAATAGTCCCCGCCCACGAGATGTTCATGCACATTAGGCTTCCTTATCGTCAGACACAAAGATAGACGCGCACGAGATTAACATGGACATTAGGCATATTAGCTCCTGACGTATCGCTTGGCGAAATTTACATGTCGGTAGAATGATCAAGAAATATTTTCATTTCATTTTTTTTGGTAATCTTTAATAAGTCTTTAAAAGTTAGTGGAGTTGATTTCTTGATAATTCTACCAGTATGTAAACTAGGCAAATCGAAAGGCATGAAAATCTCGTGCGGTTGTCTTTGTCTTTGTGTGCGAGGACTATTGAAATTGGCATAGGAGTCCTGTGTAATTAAAATCCATTAGACTACATTCATAAATTTAAACCTTCAATTTTATTTCACAATGAAATGGAAATATAAGAAATTCGCCCGGTATGTAAATTATCCCACGTTTCCCACTATCGTTGATGCCCTGGCATACTATACTTACTAGACAGTGATTCATAAATTAAATAAACTAACTTTCAAAGACATATTACAGAGAAATGAAAAAGTGATGGAAATATTTCCATGACGCAGCACATTGAAATGCATGATCTATTATTATATAATAAAAATATCTAAAAACTGTTTTAAAATATCCATAATACATAAAACACTGCACGCAACGTAGTCTTTTAGGAAACATTTACTTAAATTAGCAAAAACGCAAGAAATATTTGGAACATCTCTCTCTCTCTCTCTCTCTCTCTCTCTCTCTCCAAAATCCAAAAAAAGGATATATATAGGGGGTTTCAACGTCCTCCTTTGGATTTTGGAGAGAAAGAGAGAGAGAGAGAGAGATGTTCCAAATATTTCTTGCGTTTTTGCTAGTTTAATCTCATCTGCATCCGCTACTGCAGTTTCTGTGTTTTAGTAATGAGATGTGGCGGGAAAGTGTTTGGCACATTGTATAACGCGCTTAATCCTCCTGTACTTGAGCAAAAATATCGTAATATTCTGTCTTTTAACTTTTAAGAATTAAGTAAATTTTAGTAAATGCCTAAGACGTGTGCTAATATTCCTCTCACTTCACAGTTCGATTAGATAGAACATAAACCCTATCTTATTTATTGAATTTTTAATTTTATCATTTTTATGAAATTTTCTTAAGCAATGTGACGCTCTTGATTAATATTCTATGTGGATGTTAAGTACATTTAATTTTATTCGTAAATAAATTAAGTGGGTCTCGAAATTCGCAGATATTTTTCGCAACAATAAAAGTTGTTTCACAGTATGCGTGTAACAGTACGATGGTTTATTGTGTGATGATTTTACTTTCATTCACAGCTTGACTCTTTTGGTGTTGGTGTTGCATGCATTAAAGCCGTCTGTAACACAGACCTGGTGGGATCATTCAGTGGAGGGACCAACATGCAAAGAACCTGGAACTTGTGGCGAAAGGGACACAATCTGTGAATGCTTCCTCACAATAGAACACAGGCTTACTATGATGACGTCACCAAACCCTGTTCTGGTGTGGCCCAAAAATGGCAATCTTTATCGCTTCGATGATGAAAGTGGAAGCTTTCCTTTACCAGCCAACAAAACACAAAACGTTATAACTGCAGATGGCTTTGGTTCTCGATTGGTAATAACCGTAAATGGTTTGTTTCCAGGTCCTTCTATTGTTGCTCACGAAAATCAAGAAATAATTGTTCACGTGCGAAATCTTATGCATACGGATTCCACAACAATCCACTGGCATGGCATACATCAACTCAATACAACATACTCTGATGGAGTGGCTTTTATTACACAGTGTCCGATACTTCCAGGTCAAAACTATACATACAGATTTAATGCGAAGCCCCATGGAACCCATTTCTACCACGCTCATATTGGAGATCAGCGAAGCATGGGACTCTATGGTGCACTTATTATCTATCCTAAAAATAAATTCCTATCCCAGCCGCAAGTTGGATTCACAGTGCTTTTACAGGACTGGAATCATAATGATGAACCGGAAACTCTATATCAGCGCATGCTTAATGGTGTTTATGATCCAGGTACACGAAAATTAATTCCAGCAACATTTTCTGTGGATGGTGCTAATTTTAGCCGATTTCATTTTCATTCCGGGTTGATCAATGGAATGGGTCGTTTTTACGAAACATCTACAACAAACAATGGATCACCCTTACAAGTGTTTCACGTAGAGCAAATGAAAACCTATAGATTTCGCGTAATAAGTGCAGCAACACTCTATCCCTTCCGTGTATACATTGAAGGTCACCCTGAATTAACTGTCCGAGCATCTGATGGATTTGAGATTGTTGAAGGAATTGGAAAGCAAAGTAAAGATCTTGTTGTTGAATCGTTTATAATTCATCCAGGAGAGCGATTTGATTTTACTGTACGGACATCGAAAGAACCCGACAGCTACCTTTTAGTCGCCGAAAGTCTGGAAGTTTTAGATCCTTCATTTAACGAATATCATGCTGCTGAGGCAATCATTCATTACGAAGGGTCTCAACTTAAGTATCCTTCAAAGGCAACTCCAATTCCATGTTTAGCACAGAAACCTTGCTACACATTTAATTGTCCCTATTTGTATTATCCTGCGGGATCCTTCAGATATTGCTTGAATTTTGATGACGTTTACAGCAATGAACCAGCATCAAATTTTGAGGAAATGCAAAATGTTTCAAAGACTTTGTTTTTCAACTTTGCGTTTCCTGGGGAAAATGGTTATACACCAGGATCAGTTAATGGACGCGAGTTTGAATTTCCGAACGCACCAGTTTTGTACAAGTTTTCAAGTATTATTTCAAGCTGCACAAATGCAAATTGTGGGATTGACAAAATATGTAAATGCACATATTATGAAGAATTGGAGGAAGGAAATGTTTATCAATTTGTCTTAACTAACATTGGTAATGGAAAAGGTTGGTCACATCCAGTGCATTTGCATGGTCATTATTTTTATGTTCTTAAAATTGGTTTTGGTACGTACAATCCCACATCTGCAAAGTTTATTTCGGAGACAAATGATATTGAATGTCAAGGAAAACGTAACATAAGCTTTTGTAATGAGGAAAACTGGAGGAACCATTCGTGGTCGGATTTAAATAATATTCCGGGTCTTAAAATGCGATACCCTCCACAAAAAGACACTATAATTGTTCCAACGGGTGGGTATGTTGTCATCCGATTTAAAGCAAACAATCCCGGGCCATGGTTTTTCCACTGTCATATTGACCTCCATAATACTAATGGGATGGGTATGGTTATAACAGTATCAAATGGAAGTGCATCATCAGAGTCGTTTCCAAAGCCCAAACATGGTTATACATCCTGTTGGATAAATGAAAGTAACCCGGAAAAGAAAGATAATAGTAAGTATATAACATATTGTAACATTGAATCTACTGTAAAGGAACTTTTATTCCTTTATTGCCTAATCTTTTTCGCATTTTTTTTTTACTTACGAAGCTTTTCTTTTTATTTTAGATACAAGTGACCTTTGGAAAATAATTGCAATTACATTAAGTGTAATATGCGCAGCTATTGTGTGTTTCTTAATTGGCGTTATCATACATGTAAGATGTCCGCACTGGATAAATCGTTTCAGAAGTTGTGATTCCCAAAAACGTGATTCTCAAGACTCTTCAACACAGCCGCTTCGAAATGAAAATCAAGCCTAAATTTAACAACATAACCCAGAGAGATATATGTTCAAAAGATTTATGAAAGCATATATGGACTACATACACACTACCTTCCATAGATAAGCATCAATCTACCAAAATGGGTTATTTTCCAATTTTCTTACTCACGTCTTTTATGTATTTCAAGTTAATCGGAAGTATTTAAACATTAAAAGATGAATCAAAATGAAAATAAGGAAAATACGAAAATGCTTCAGTTTATTTAGACATATGTACAAAAATCAAGTTATTTACAAATTCAGTTCTTAATTTAATAAATCCTATTTACAAAGTCATTTCTTGTATCTGGCCCGAATATCTGTCCATTTTTTGAGTCTTTTTGAGACAAAAAATCTAATTGAATCTTATGAATCATTTGAATCTTATTGATATTCCCTTTGATTGGGGTAGAAAGCCTGTACCCCTGTATAACATCACACCCCAAGCAGTCACACCTTCACCACCAAATTTTATTGTAGTAAAATATAACGTATTTTGTATTCCTAATGTGAACGTTTCTTAGAAACACACGGCCATCAACAGCAAGAATCTTGATGCATAGGTTCAAAATACCACCGACCTGACCAATTTACTTGGGCTCATGCACATTATAACCTTTTCATGCGTTGCGCAGTTGTAAATAATGGTTTTCCAATGCCACATGTGCCACTAGACCAGCCTCTTCTGACTGTGCTTTTTGATGCTTACATTTGATCACAGATTTGAAGTCCCTAAAGTCTGACATCTTGAAAAAATTATAAAGAGAAGAAAATCTGAAGAAGATTCAACTCGTATTAATTTTTTTCCATGGAAGAAACATTGAACATTATAAAAAAAATCCATAAAGTCCGGAATCATGCAAGAAGGGATAAAATGCTGAAGAAACTGGCCGAAAATATTGTAACATAACTGTCAATGCTTTAAATCTTTTAAATCAATGTGATGAATGTCAACCTCGGAGAAAAAGTCCTTGATAAGCAATGGTTCTGAAATTTTTTTTGTCGAAAGATTTCCGTTCAAGGGGACAGGGTGAACTTACTGACAAATAGAATATCAGATGGGAACTACATGTACAAATTTATTATGAATTACCGGGATCACTTGACAAAATTTGCATCCTTGAAACTTTAACATTTTCACGAGCCAATGAAGTTGCTTACAAATTGACAACAAGTGTGTTCTTAGTTTATGTTGCGGTCGATAATTTACTGCATAGATTATACTTGAGTTGAAAGAAAAATGGCCAAAATTAATTATAGTTCATGGAAAACCACGCCATCGATCTGAAGTCTCAGGGAATTGTCGAAAGGTCAAATGATGATGCTCTTGATACGTTGGTAAGCTGTATGAGAGATAATCATTCAAAAAAGTGGACCAATTGAATAAAAAATTTTCAGTTTCAGAAAAATCTCTGTGATTATTCTGGGATTAAAAGATTACCCTATGAAGCAATGTTTGGTTGTGCTCTTAAGATTGGATTGTCCTTGTCAATCCCCTCAACAAGAGGAAGATCTGCAAATTCATGATCCACAAAACATATCATCTGAAAACAACAATCCAGAGATTTCCTCTCAAGGCCAACCAAGCCCCCCTAAACTTAGTAGATACCCTACAGAAAGAACGGAAGGGTTTCCATGGACTTTGAACGAGATTAAACAGTTAAACAGTCATAAGAACAAAGGAAAAATCGAAACGGTACTCAGTGTCTTATTAGTTTGTACAGGTAAATGATTGTACACAGTGCCTTATGAGTTTGGGTTTACTCAGTGTCTAATGAGTTTGAACAGGTTAACAGGTCTACTCAGTGTCTAATGAGTTTGGACAGGTTAATGAGTGTTCTCAGTGTATTATGAGTTTGTACAGGTAAATGTGTCTACTCAATATCTTATGTTTTTGTACAGGTAAATGAGTGTACTCAGTGTCTTTTGAGTTTGTACAGGTAAATGAGTGTACTCAGTGTCTAATGAGTTTGGATAGATTAATAAGTGTACTCAGTATCTAAGAGTTTGTACAGGTAAATGAGTGTACTCAATGCCTTATGAGTTTGTACAAGTTAATATGTCTGCTCATTGTCTTATGAGTTTGTACAGATTATTTTGTCATCTCAATATCTTTGAGTTTTGCACTGGTAATTCAGTCTACTCAATATCTTATTTATGCCTTTAAACCTCAAGCCTATGTACAGTATATACCGTATTAGGTGGCAAACTCTGCCCATGTTTTATTTATTGTACATGTAATATTACTTTAAGATATCATTTCTCAATCTGAACTTCATGAACATTTTCTGGTAATCGTTTCATTTGATTTTCATACATACGTGAACATACATATGTAGATTCTCTTTCATGCATAACAATGAAATACCAGTGCTTGATCAATGATCTTACTAAAGAGTAACATGTTGATTGTAATTTTCTCCTTGAAGTACAACCCCATGCAGGGTGTGACAGCTACAGACAAAAACTGTCCTTGGTGGAGCACCTTCAGCTCTGTGTTTGACAAACTGTGAGTATACAGCCGTTACAGGTACTCTTCATCATGGCAACTAGCATTCTAATTCTTCATCTGTCATCTATGGCCACTATTCTAATTCATTTCAATAAACATGTACCATATATTGAAAATTTCTGCTGTGTCCCTTGCATTACTAGCCTAATAAATACAATAAAACAGGGTTAAAACAAACATTATAATGAATTAACACTTATGTCAAAGTGATTTTAAGATTTACATTGTGATTTTATAGAAAAATAAAGATAGAGACTGAGATATTCCCAGCTGCTACAGATATCAGATATATCAGAGAGGTATGTGCACACTCAAATCATGAGGAATGCTGTGAAATCACTAATTTTCGTGGGGTTTAATTCTCATTGTTTTCAAGGCATACGGAGAGACCGATCGACTGGAACAAGTCCTTCACCTATAAAATTCAAAAAGAAATCAATAAAGCCTCCCTAGCATTTCAATATTATAAAAATTCATACTGCAAGTGAGGAAATCTAATCTTTGACGTCATCTTCAGCACCTTACTGTCTAATTCGCATTTCTATCATACTGTATTATGTCCTCCAATAAAAGACCAATCACTGGCCAGTTGCCTTTACCACTAACATAACATTCAGAGTTTTCCCTAAGAACCGGCAACCGGCCAAATTGACCGCTTCAATTGACAAAAATGCCACTTTGAAATAACAATTTGTTGTAAGTTCCACAGAGATTTTGTTTATAAACCTCATACCCTAGACTTTTACAACTGATCTCTAACCCTTTACTTAAGGAATAACTGTCTTATTTTTCGGATTCATGAAGTGATCAATGGATTGGCTTGTGTGATAATTTGCATAAACGCCGAAGGTGTTTATGCATAAAATTATCACACAAGCCAATCCATTGATCATCTTCATGAATTCGAAAAATCTGACAGTTATTCCTTATATTTACATGGTTTGATTCCGCCAATCCACAGGCTCCAAGCCTGATTCTCTCTAGGTGTTGTCCCGCCCTACACGTGGTTTTTTTTGGAACCGCGCCAAGACATTCATGAGGAAATAAATTACATTTACAATTGGTAATTTTATCTCGGACAAAGACATTGTAAATATTTTGAGATAAAAGGAAAACACTGACATTGTGGTAATAAAGTAATACTTAGTATTCCTTCTTATGTTTTAATTTTAAATTGGGGAGGAGAGTGTGGGAATAAGACAGGGATCTTATCTATCTTGGGATGTCAACATTATACCCCTACATCGCGAAAATTTTCAGCACATTACCGCTTCATTTTATCAAAAATTATAATTCATATAAGAGATATTCAGACAGCAGTACATTAAGCAAATTAAGGGCCTTAAAAGCTCTACCGATTATCTGACGACAGTGAAGAACATGCTTTATCAAAGGACAATGCTTCGTTTTAACACTTTTAAAAATTTAATTAATAAAATAATTAAGATAGATTAAAATAATGAAAAAAACATTATCCTATTCTTTCATCTTCCTTTACTGGGCAAGGGAAACAGGTTTTACCCATGTAAACATTCACATAAGCCTTTGACTAATGAAAAGAGCACTGTACATGTAGCAGTAATTATAATTTTTTCTAGTGGTAATGAGTGTGAAGCGGTTAATTAAATGACAATTTTTGAAAATGTAGCAGTAATGATACACATCCTCTATCTTGAGATAGTCTGGTCAACACATAAGAGTACTGGTAAGTGTTTTGGGTTAAAGAAAATTTCCTCTAAACTCTGTTAAAACATTTCCTTTTAGCCATTTAAGTGACCCATTAGGCTAGGAATATCATGATAAAAGAAAAAGCACTCTTCATAAGTTCTCTCAATATTACAAGCATTCAGTTAAATTAATATTGGTCTTGCTGGAAAAACCTTAAAAGCATATAAAATCTTTTTCTCTTTTATTGCTAACTGAAGCTTTGAGTGGGCAGAATAAAAACTTATAATTCTAGGAAATAAGCCCACCTCAAAAAGCTAATCATAAAGTCATTATAAGCTGAGGTTGGAAGATTTATAATGAAGTGCTGGCTCTATTTGATATTAATCGCTTTACAAGACTCGTTTTCTCTGGATCAATAAAACACAGGTAGCAGTTTATGTTTGCTTTCTGTAGCTGGAGATAGAGGATAATATTGATGATATTGCCTTTTTTATCCTTAAAATCCTCTCTACATAAAATCTCATAAACCATAGATTTATATCATTGTTATGAAAGTTATTGCATAAAAAAGAGGGTGTTTTAAGTCTAAGAAAACAAGTAAACATAAATTGCTGTATATGCCTGTATTTAGAATTTCAGTCTCAATGATCACTAAAAACATACATATTCAATAACCAGCTACACCAATATTGTTGGACAGTCTACTTAAATTCAAGAACATCTTTTAAATGCATTCTTTATTGTTTAAAGTGCAAGTTTATGTCTAGAAACTTTAAAATACAAGCCCATGAACTGAAAAGAGGAATATTTTTTTTAAAATCAATTTAATTTTGTTACAATGTAATATAGGTAAATAATGTTGACATGCTCCAGCTGTTTCCCTTTATAATATGTAAAATGGTAAGGAAAAGTTAGTTCTTACATTTATCACAGTACCAGTATTTTTTCTATACTGCATTCTTTCTTTTCATTCAAATAAAGTACATTTAAATGTAAATAAAGAATGAATATCTGCAAGGGGCTTCCAGAAATGACACTTGACGTCAGCAGAATGTTTAGATATTTGGACAGACAAGATAAAGCCTTGGAGTACGAAGAAAAATTTTATTTGGTCTCCACGGGGAGAGAGAATCCATATGATTTTTAAAGATGTTACATACAGTTTTATAACTCAACGAAATTAAGTTTATGAAAACAACTAAAATTTCAGCACCCCTTGAAAATGTTATATGTGAAATTGAAGTTTGTTTGACAGAACAATGAATGTTATTCACTGGAAATATTTAATATTTGTGATTTGAAAAGAATTTTTCAAAATCTGATATACACAGTAATTGATGTGGAATGTTGTTCCCCTTTTGCGAACAAACCGATATTTGGAGGTCATGATGTATAGAATAAAGAATCTGCAGTAAGTTAGGAATGTTTGAATTATTTTTAAAGAGATTTCTGCTTCTGTATCTATATGTATTTCAAGAGTAATGAAAAACTTAATCATGAAATATTAAAGTAGATGCTTCCTCTAAAATAAGTTGTCTTTCTTGTCATCCAGTCACTAACATTTAAAAGTAATGTTAAAAAGAAGAAAAGCAACATGGGAATAAAACATCTACTGACTTTTATAACCAGACTACAGAACTTTCACTTGAAATTGTGTAGTCTTGCATTATGCGATGTTATTTACAGTCTCATTTAAAAAAAATTTTTAAAAAGCAATTCACATGTACTTTTCAACTTATTTCTTTGATATATTTTGTTATCAATATGGTTGATTGATTTTAGTGGAGTTACTAATGAAATTAATAGAAGCTTAATTTATGTATGGCGCAAATAAAGTTCCATGAGTGGCGATTATAAACAAGATTTACATGAGCCAAAACGCACACCTGATGTAATGTATATAAATAAATGTCAGGAATGTATATATAAATAGGATCAATTCTAGAAGAAATGATAGGCAGTTATGTCAGTTAAATTGAATCGAAGCCAATTAAAAGATATATATCAATGATTCGTATATATTTTTTTTCTTTTTAGCAGTGTTTCTTGGCTGTTATTGAAGGATGTTTCTCGTAATCTTAATACTAGTACATGATAATTTTTTTTATCAGTAAAGCAATCTGTTTGCAGAGATATTTGTTGTTAAATTCACATATGAAGTACCAATTAATGCTCTGAGAAACTGAAAATTCGAGTAAAAAGCTGTGAGAAAACTAAATTAATTTTTTTAAAATACCGGCATCCAACACATCATAAAGTCTGAAAAAAAAATGTAAAAAATACTCTGCTTACTAAACAGCTGTGTATTGATATAGAACAAAATATCAATATATATTCATATTTAAAAAGGAAATACACATTATAAAGGAAACATTTTTTAGAAATAAAAATATTATGCAATTTTACGACACTTAATTTCCTTCATTAGAAAAGAATATTTAGTCTGGCTAAAAATAAAATATTTAATAAAAATGGAACCGTTGGGATGAGATCGGTTGAACCACCAATAACTTTGCATATAGTTAACTTCAATGAGCCTCTTAAAACCTCAAACAACAAGATTGAGACACAGTCAACATGATATTATATGAAGGATATGGAGATAACGAACAGCATTCAATATCAAAGTCCATGGCAGCTCCGACGGAAGACCTACTCGTTGCTTTGCAACGAGCTCGGCTCTAGTTGATACTTACTTTTGTTGTGGGTCTGAATATTGATAATGATGATGGAATTTCATTCGCATATTTGATCTGTGTCCAAATCCTTTTGTCCAATAGTTTTAATTAAAAAAAAAATGACAGAATTTAATTCCTGATCGGCCCCTTTACTAGTACAGTTGAAGCTAGCATTTATATAATTTAATTATTACTATGATCTATATTCATTAATTTTTTGCCAAAAGCTCCAGACAATGGATTAACTGGCTTGTTGAATACATGGACGAATGAATTCGATTTTGATATATATGGATCAGTTTGAGATTACGTACATGTATTGTACTAGACACGGAAATAAAATATAATATCGCAAAAGGATTTTGATCCGCTCCACTATATCACAACATGTAAACATTTTATCAATGGTGCAGTCTAACTTTTGTACATTTTGTTTTAATACGATGTACATATATTTGGTATAAAAATGAAGCTCTGTTAACATCTTCTCAAGAAAGAAATTAAACTTTAAAGTATAAATCTTCTGAAGGCTTCACAGTTCGAGAAGAATACACAAGAAGAATACGATAGAATTTTCTATGAATAAAAATAAGAGAGATAACTCGAGGTACAAGAGAGGTACCAGAGAGGGGATTTCGATACAAGTGTACGTTTTTTTCCTCATTCGATAAAGTTTAATTTCTTAACAATCGTCTCGCATGTCTTTGCTACCGGATTTAATATTTAAAAAATGCATTAATTAACAGCAGCTTAAATACATTTTAATCATCATCATTTTTAAATAAAATTCTTGTACAATCTTTTAAAAAATTGATTTTTATTTATCTTTAATAATAGACAACAACAACAAAATAAATAAATAAAAATATCTAAATAAATAAATTTTAAAAAAAATTTGCAAGATTTTAATAGTTCACATTGCACTGATCATTCAATAATTTCAGTTAAAATATTTTTTTCTTTATTTGTTATAGCCCTGTCACACCAAGCTGCGTCCACACGGAGTCATTACGGCGTTGTTAAATTTTTAAAATCGCCGTGGAATCGCAGGAAAATTGCACAATTTTCTGTAAAATTTTCACAATATGAAGATGACACGGCGTCCCTACAACGACGGACGCGATTCTACGGCGATCTCACAGCGTTCTACTGCGTTCCCACGGAGATCTCTCGGCGATTGACTGCGCTTCCGCGGAGTTTTCACGGCGCGTTAGGAGTTTTCACCTCGGTTCACAGCGTTCTCACTGCGCTGGCTGCGTTCACAATACGTTCACAATGCGTTCTATACTCATTGATGTATATTCAGAAGAAATGTAAAACGTTTTTGTTTAAAGATTCAAGTTACACGATGAAAAGACTTCTCATCACGCCAAGAAATATTCTTAATAATTAAAAATGTTCTACATTTAAATGATTTAGTACTAAATCATTAATAGTTTTATGATTATACTCCTTTTTCCAATTTCATAGATTCAGTTGTGTTGTTAGATTTTCTTTAATTTTATTATGAATGTAAAAAAAATAAATACAAACCGAAAAGTTTATTACAAAATTTAAGTGAAACAACAGAACAAGTTCTGGTGTAATTTTCTCTTCTATTTTTTCACTTAAATGCTCCTAGTGCAACAAATACGTTGGAATTATTGCTGATCAAATATGATCCCATTGCTCTTGTTTTGTGAGCTGGCTGACAACGCTCTAACAACGCCGTGAAAGCGCATTGTGATCGCCAACGGACGCTGTAGAAACGCCATGGGAGCGCAATGATCGCAGTGACAACTCCGTGCTGCCGTCGTGTACTCGCAGTCGAAAAAATCACAAGACGATAAATCTTATTAAAAGCGCCGTAAAAACGCGATAGAAACGCAGTGACATCTCCAAGGACTCCGCGACATCGCCGTGAGGTCTCCGTGGAAGCGCAGTCTACTATCACTGCGTTCGTGCCGCGATCATGTGCGTCTTCACGGCGTTCATACGGAGCTCCCACTACGTTGTTGGAGATCTCACCGCGCTACTACGGCGATCATACTACGTTCCTACTGCGTTCTTATCAGACCGCGATCACACGGCGCGTACTTTGTGCATGCCCAAAGTGATCGCCGTCCCCTGGCGTTCTTGGAGACCCTACGCGACCCTACGGCGTTCAGTGGAGATCTCGCCGCGTTGGCACGGCGCTGTAGGAGACTCTACTGCGATCACCTCGGCGTTTTGCATTTTTTGAGGACGCCGTGCAGTCGCCATAAGAACGCAGCCCTGGTGTGACAGGGGTTTTAGATAGCCAGGTTTTAAAACTTATGAGAGAGGGAGAGAGAGAGAGAGTACATTGAAATCAATTTATATCCAACTTGTTTTAGTTTTTTTTTGTTTGTTTGTTTGTTTGTTTTTTTAATAATTCTTTACGAATTAATTTATTTCGGGTTTTATTTTTACATGCAATAAAATAAAACAATACACTGCACAAAACGTGAACATTATGCTTGCAAGATTCCAGTTTCTTGCTACAGACCTTGGGGGTTGAGGCATTTGAATTACCAAAACCTAACTCTTACAGATGTAAAACTTTCTTCGAAATTTCGGGTGATCATTACCGCCGCTACATTTTATCAATAAATCTATGGGCAATTACAAATCAATACAGTTACATATTAGAATATGCCAGTCTCATTATGTGAGCTCTTTTAAGACCGGAAGAAGAATTACAATAAAAGTCAGAAAAAAAATGAAAGTGGAATATAAAATTGGCAAGATTTCCAGACAGCATTACCTCAAGCGAAAGGCCTTCAAAGTAGTTTTGCCCTACATGTACCAATTCTGTGAAGACTTTTTGTTTTATCCATAAGATGACGGTTTAATCTTTTTTAAATGTTTTATTCAATAAAATAGGTTTAAAATTAAAAAAAAAAAGAAGTAAAAAAGGAGAACTGTTAAAAATCCTAACCCCCTGCCCCCCTCCCCCCTCCCCCGATAGGACGCGGCCGTTATACATGTTGTAATTTATGCAAAAGCCGCTGGCTAACGAAAGATGTCATGTAGAGTTTTTGTCTACTTCTTAAATAACGTAGCAGTAATACAATGTATAACCTTTTTCGAAGCAGTAGTGTTGTGTGTAGCGGTATTGACAATTTTGAAAATGTAGCAGTAATGATACACACCCAATGCTAGGCATTTTATGGTACCAGACTGAAATTCATAAAAAGCAAATCATTTGGAATACTTTCAACATAGGTACAATATGTATTTTTTATTTATCCTCGACACAGCTTACATATTAGAATTTCGTAAACAAAAGAAAGTGCTAAAGGGGGGGGGGTAAGTGTTGAAATAAAAAAAAATTTGACATCATAACTAAACAACAGTTTACCTAGCTATATGTACCACTTTGCAAAAAATTGTCATTTCAGAATTCAGCCAATCAGAGGATATTACGTATATGTAACAGACGCATAACTGGACACGAACCACAGGCACTTGTTCCGGAAATTAATTTTAACCCATAGTATATATTATACTATGGGTTAAAAATTAATTTGTGAAACAAGTGCCTGTGACATTAACATATAAGTCTGATTTCCAATTGAATTAATCTTTTACTATAAATTAAACAGCGCTATTTATTAAAACAACAGTCACATAAAATTATTTCTTATCACGCGCGATTTATGTTTTTGATTAAAATAAATGAATAGATCGACAAATCAATTTTCACAATTTAACGAAATTCGGATTGAAATTGTTTTTATCATAACCAAAATGCCCGGAATTATATTATTACATTATAGGTTACGTTTTGGTGCCATTTCACTCGTTTATAGTGGTCAGTGAAGTTTCTAGTTCCCTGCATGTGTTACCCAATAATTGATCGCTGATTGTTTATGAAAACGACATTGTTTAAAATTACTATTTGAATTATAAATTAAAGAATAATTTTCCAATATTATAATCTAACTGGGTTGTGTATTTAGTTGTGTGTGTGTGTGTAGGGGGGGGGGGGGGGGGGAGGTTAAGTTCATATTAACTATACTCGTACATGTATAAGTATGTCATTTACCTATTTAACGCCTACCCCCACCCGACTGACATCATCCCGAAATAATTACCACCGGAATTCCTGGAACTGACCCTACTTTATTTCATGCATGCCAGTTTTATGTTATTTAAACAGTATATTTGATGAGTGAATAATAAAAAAACGTTCAATATTGGGATTGAAAAAACGGGTGTTTGTTTCAATTAAAATAAGGATTTTATTACCAATGCAAGACAGAGTTCCTTCCAAATGTTTTTACAAACATTCTATGGAGTATTGCTTAATGTGCAATCTATCTACAGTGTATCAAATTATTGTCCTTAAAATTATTGTATTTTCGTAAATAATTGCATTTCAAATGTTTATCTTCATCATATTTATATATGGAAAAAGAAAAAAATATATTCTACATTACTGGGTAGATTCTTGTTTATTGTCGTTCACGGGGACATTTTTTTTATTTTCACATTTGGAAAGATTAATTAGATTTATACAATCAAACAACAAAATTTTTGCTTTATTTAAAATGAAATTTAAATTTCAAATAAAATGACTTTTGAACTCGTCCTGTATACTTACAAAACAATTCTTGCCCGGAAGTTGCACCTTCTGAGGTGTAAATGTTCTGTCGTCCAACATGAGAGAAGTGTAAAACAAACAACTCACATACCATGCATTGATAGATAATATTTATAACAATTAACTAAAAAAATGATAGAAAAAAAGGTTCTTTACCTTTGATGGATACTACTTATAACAACTATCTTTAAAAAAATGATTCTTTACAATCATGAACGTTACAAAAAAATTATAGTCAATGTTTGACGTAACGTTAACCTGACGTCATGATTCCACTGTTAAAAAATAGAAGTATCACTGATATTAATGAAGAAAAAACATATTTAGAGATGGATTAGAACCATAAAAATTCATATTTGACAACTCCTAACCTTGTTCTATCAAAATTCATGAAGAAATCAAAATGTGTAAAAATTGCCATAAGGACCCTTTTCTCATGGGCGCAATCATATAAAAGTAGGAGAGGCTACAGGCTGGTTGGCGTTAAAATTCTAAACTAGGTAACAAGCCAGAGGTAGGGTGTAAAAGCTGTGCAGCTTATGTGCCTAGCCACCATGCGTGTCGGGCATGGGGTTCCATGGCACTCGCATCTAACCGAGGCCACAAGTTTGCCATTTGCGCCCATTTCCATCCAATATTGTATGTGTTGTATTATTTTAACCCCCCCCCCCGCTTGAAATTAAAGCGGGGGGGGTATATAGTAATCGGGATGTCCGTCCGTCTGTTACAGGCGCGTAGCATCGTTTTTGGAAGTGGGGGGCCAACCTAAGGAAATTTTTTTTACTTACCTGAAAAAGTTGACAAGCAAAAAAAAAAAGTTAATGGCAAGGTCCATGTTTTGCTGTGGCCGGAAAACCCAAAATATGTGTCGGATCAAAAAGTAAAATAGGAGGTGCACAATGGCAATATGTAATAAAGATTCTGTGAAAGTTTCATTAAATTTCCTTCAGTGGTATGAGAGGAGTTGCGGATAAGAGATGGGTACCCCAAAGCGTAACAGACGGACGGACGGACGGACCGATTACTTTATACCCTCCCGCTTTTCAAGCAGGGGGGTATAAAAAGAAATAAAAACATGTTAAATACTGGTATATGCGAAGAAATTAACTTATAACCAGGATAAGAAGAAATTTTTTTTATAGAATAAATATTTAAAATATCACTTTTTATACCCCCCGCTTGAAATTAAAGCGGGAGGGTATATAGTAATCGGGATGTCCGTCCGTCTGTTATGCTTTGGGGTACCTTTCTTTTATCCGCAACTCCTCTTTTACTACAGAATGAAAGAATCTTTAATGAGGCTTTCACTGAATTTTCGTTATATATTGCCATTTCGCACCTCCTATTTTATTTTTTGATCTGACACATACATTGGGTTTTCCAGAGCAAACATTGACACTACCATTTTCTATTTAATATTGAAGGGTACCCATCTTTTATCCGCTACTCCTCCTTTACCACTTAATGAAATTTAATTATACTTTCACTGGATTCTTTATTACATAATGCCATTTTGAGCCTCCTATTTAACTTTTTTGATCTGACACTTATTTCGGGTCTCCAAGAGCAAAACAGGGACTTTGTCATTATAATCAAATAGGAGGCGGGGATTCATTTAGTGAGTTCGTTGCTCACAATACCTCTAGTTATGATGTGATTTCTCAATAAAATAGTAAAGTGAAAATTGGTGTTTTCAATTCTCAAACGTGGCTGGAAGACAGTTTCATTAAAATGGTATGTTAAAGGCAGAGATAGCAAAATTTTCATGGTGCAATTTTCAATTAAAGTAATATGTAGGAAAATTCTTTAATATACCACTCGCTTGAAAAGCGGGAGGGTACATAGTGATCGGTATGTCCGTCCGACCGTCAGTCTGTCCGTCTGACTGTTATGTATGGGGTACCCATCTTTTATCCGCAACTCCTCTCATACCACTGAATGATATTTGATGAGGGTTTCACAGAATCTTTTTTCACATATTGCCTTTGTGCACCTTCTATTTTATCCTTTGGTCCGATACATATTATTGGTTCCCCATGGACACTGCCATTATATTCATATGGGAGGCGTATCTTTTGGTCCGATACATATTATTGGTTCCCCATGGACACTGCCATTATATTTATATGGGAGGCAGGGGGTATCATTTAGTGAGCTCATTGCTCACAGTACCTCCAGTATTAAATCTTATTTTCATATTAGCAAATTAATGGTATAAAGTGAATTGGAATCGTAATAATTAATATGCTTTATGTTTGAAGTCGAGGGAAATGGGAGCTTAATTGTCAATATCTAACCCTTACAGTTCATGGAATATTCGCTTCAAATCACTGATCCCAACTTGTTCACACCAGATAATACAAAATTGACATTCTCAACAATTGTAACATAATTTGACTAAATACTTCCATTCTATAAAAGCATGGCATGAAATTCTGCTTGGATTCAAGTTTAGAACATTTCATCATGCAACACTGTCATTGGGGAAAAAATAACTACTAGTGTACTGGAAACAAAGTTTAATGTCAAAAAGCAATATATATATATACATGTAACAAGAATGATTTGCAAAAAGTATCAACTTAATGATAGCACTTGTTGGTTGTGTGGTTTCCATAGCAACGGTCACATCAGGTCATGCCCTGCCTCGTTTTGAGGTTGATGAGTATGCCCCTCATAAAGAACACTTAACATGCGTTACAGACGGTTACCATAGAATCCAGTGAAAATGTTTCCCTGCCACTGAAAGCTCTAACGCAACACCCCATCATAAAATATCAATAATCATAGAACATTATATCTCATGCAATTATCAATTACAAAATGTTTGTATTTTATGCAACTGCATACATTACATACAAATATCAATGAAACTTATTTCAATATGTCAAAAATAATTTTACAAAAAAAGTAAAATCCACTCAATAACTCTTACAAAGAATAATATCTACTTTAATAAATACTAAACAATGCTGGAAAAAGTTAGTAGTCAATAAATTTATTCTAAATACATTGTATTTAGAAAATGGAGATAGTTAACAAATAATTTCCAATACCTGAGAAATTCTACAAAGAAAAAAATATCCAAAGCATTGTATTGATCAAATAATTGGCTTAATGTACTTGTGAAATAAATGTGAGCATATATATGTGAATTTGGCGTGCCATACATATTATTGGTTCCCCATGGACAGTGCCATTATATTCATATGGGAGGCAGGGGGTATCATTTAGTGAGCTCATTGCTCACAGTACCTCTAGTATTAAATCTTTTCATATTAGCAAATTAATGGTATAAAGTGAATTGGAATCGTAATAATTAATATGCCTTATGTTTGAAGTCGAGGGAAATGGGAGCTTAATTGTCAATATCTAACCCTTACAGTTCATGGAATATTCGCTTCAAATCACTGATCCCAACTTGTTCACACCAGATAATACAAAATTGACATTCTCAACAATTGTAACATAATTTGACTAAATACTTCCATTCTATAAAAGCATGGCATGAAATTCTGCTTGGATTCAAGTTTAGAACATTTCATCATGCAACACTGTCATTGGGGAAAAAATTACTACTAGTGTACTGGAAACAAAGTTTAATGTCAAAAAGCAATATATATATATACATGTAACAAGAATGATTTGCAAAAAGTATCAACTTAATGATAGCACTTGTTGGTTGTGTGGTTTCCATAGCAACAGTCACATCAGGTCATGCCCTGCCTCGTTTTGAGGTTGATGAGTATGCCCCTCATAAAGAACACTTAACATGCGCTACAGACAGTTACCATAGAATCCAGTGAAAATGTTTCCCTGCCACTGAAAGCTCTAACGCAACACCCCATCACAAAATATCAATAATCATAGAACATTATATCTCATGCAATTATCAATTACAAAATGTTTGTATTTTATGCAACTGCATACATTACATACAAATATCAATGAAACTTATTTCAATATGTCAAAAATAATTTTACAAAAAAGTAAAATCCACTCAATAACTCTTACAAAGAATAATATCTACTTTAATAAATACTAAACAATGCTGGAAAAAGTTAGTAGTCAATAAATTTATTCTACATACATTGTATTTAGAAAATGGAGATAGTTAACAAATAATTTCCAATACCTGAGAAATTCTACAAAGAAAAAAATATCCAAAGCAATGTATTGATCAAATAATTGGCTAAATGTACTTGTGAAATAAATGTGAGCATATATATACATATGCATCATTAGATTTAAGAATGAATCAAAATTCAATAACAAATACAAATGATCAAGTTCTTCCCATAGTTAATTATTACAACTACATTGAATCATGATTTTCCTTCTTGATTAAAAAGATATAATATTTTTTCTAAACAAAATTGAGAAATTTACACCCTTCTTTCCATCCGATAAGCATTTGAATGTCTGTAAAATCATTATATAAAACTTTGCCTGTCTGACTTTTGAAAGACCAAAATTAAACAACATACAAAATGCATTTTCATTTTTTAGACTTAACATCTGTTTTTCAATGGTAATTCTCCAAAATAACATCCTACTTGCTTTAAAAAGATATGTGCAATTCATAAGTAGACTTGAGATGACATGATGGTGTGTTAGTGTCAAGAGAGTTTATCTAGAGTTTGGCCTGGGGGTGGGGGTTAGAGCTTGCTAGTCCAGTGGCAGGGTTTAACCTCAGCAGCCTGACTGTTGAGTGTCCATCCCACTCCTCTTGGTCACATTCATGGTGGTGAAAGTCTAAAAATAGCACACAAATGTTACATCTAAAATTAACATAAAAATGTTATGTCTAAATATAACACACAACTGTTAATCCTAGAACAGTTTATTTACAGTGAGTAAACCTTTTTTCTTAATGTACAAGATTTAATTCTTCAGAAATTCAATTTAGGTATCTTTTACGTATACAAAAGAAATCTTAAAAAAAAATTTACGTTGGGATATAATATTGATTCCTTATTTTACATGAACATTTGACTCATACAGGAATTCAAGAGTAGACAGTTGGCCCAAACTTGTTTTCATTATAACATGTAATTTAGTTGTTTAAAAAATTAAAATTGAGTAATAATATTTTATGAGGTATTTCTTGCAAATTTATGCAGATAAAATCTTGACACCTGAATAGGAAATCTACTGTGTACATTTTACAAACTAGCTATTATAATATGAAACTGTGTTTCATTTTAATTTTTTAAGTACAACTCCTCACCTCTGCACAGGTAGGATGGATTCCAATAGTGGCATCAAAGTCCGACTTCTTAGCCCCTAGTCTCATCCCCACTGCGAATCCCTGGGTTACCTCCCCTGCGTTAGGACCTAGTACATGGAAGCCAACTACCCTCTCCTACAAACACAGAATTAGAGTTATAAGACAGAATAAATCACCATATGTTATAAAAGGTACAAAATATTGTATATATCTTGTATTTGCTATTAAAATAAATATATGGGTATTTATTCCTTCTGAACTCTCATATAAATAATGCTCAAATTATGCGAGAAAAAAAGACTAGATATGAGACCTTTTCAGGAATGAGGCAGATGAGTTTAGCATAGCAGGAATTCTCTGGTCTTTTGGCCACGGTCCACTCCAGAGGCCAGAAGTTGGTGTGATACACCTACAGTGAAAAAAATCAATTCATATAAAAAATGCATGTATGAACTTTAAGTAATACTTAATACAACTATAGCTATAGACATCAAACATACACACATTGATGGAAATCTGAATTTGGTTTTTAAAAAATCCAATCTTTTCCAAATCTATATATAAATTAATCAGATTTTATTCCCATGCAAGAAATATCCTTTGAGTTTTACTCCTGTTTATTTCTCTCGAACATCTTATATTATTTTGAAGTTATTTAGAAAATTTCCTTGAGACTGAAAATTAATTAACATGAATATATACTCACCGTCAATAGAAACGCAACACCCTAACTTTAAGGGTGAAAATTATATACGGGATATAACTATGTACCAAAAAAGTTAGGACATCTTTTACTTTGCCAAATCAGTTATTTAACGGTTCAATGATTTTCATTCCATGACCGGAAGTTGATTTTTAGCTCCCTGAACAGAAATAAAATATTAGCATTTTTAATAAAATTATTGTCAGTATTTTGGGTTTTCAAGGTTTTGTACCTGTTAATCATACATGTAAGTCTTGTACTAAAAGTCCGAAAAAATATCCTTCTTTCTCTTCCGGATGTGATGCCTGTATTTCCTCAAAGTTACTGAAAGCACGCATTTTCATTGCTTATGTAAGAACTTTTCAAAATAAAGAAAAGGGAGAGCTACAGATGCAAATATACACTACATAACGACTTTTCGGGCTCATATGTTTAAAAAGCATGAATGGCAGTTTCTTGACCGGAAGTCCAATGGTTACTACACTACGCCAAGTTAGAGAAAATTCAACCTCAGGATCTGAAAAACAGGCATTTAAAAAAGGACAAGAATATTTATTTCGCTCAGATTAAGACATTGATAAACTTAATGCATGGTAGAATTCGGGCTGCTTATATTGTACATGGCGGACTAGCACAGTTTAATTAAATGGTCGGAAGGGGGGATGTTTTAGAGTTATGTGTTACTTTATAAGGTTTAAAGATAAGATTAAGAATGAATACATAAAAGTAAAAAGTAAATTTACAATACAATGATACTTCATTTGAACTTTCAATGTTATCTTTAGACCTTAGAAAGTAACACATAACTTAAAAATGCTAATATTTTATTTCTGTTCAGGGAGCTAAAAATCAACTTCCGGTCATGGAATGAAATTCATTCAACCCTTAAATAACTGATATGGCAAAGTAAAAGATGTCCTAACTTTTTTGGTACATAGTTATATCCCGTATATAATTTTCACCCCTAAAATTAGGGTGTTGCGTTTCTATTGACGGTGAGTATATCTAAACCTGACAAAAAATTGTCCTAAATAATCATATCTGGTTTACAGTATCCCTAAAATCAGAGGTATTTTTCCTAAGGGTTTGCCACTACTGAAGTTATGCTCAAATTTTTAGGAAGGAAAAAAATCTTCATGTTAAATTACCTCCAGTTTGTCCTCTCCAAACTTTTTGATGGCGTCTTCCTCAGAGTAACCAATACAGCCGTACTCCAGCGGGGTAAACACTGTCGTTGGCACGTTGATATAATCCGTCTGAATCAGGATAGAAAATATACATTAATTAATAGGAGTAACTAGTACTACAGTGAAGAGGGTACAGTCAAACAGGTGTTATAAAGAACAAGAGGCCCACAGGCCTTATAGGTCACCTGAGTATCATGTAACAACTTTCCAGCGATTGTATTTGGTTCGTGTTTTAATCCAAAAGCCATGAAATTCACAAATTTTGAAGAAGGCACCATTGCTTATCAAAGGGCAGATTTCAAAGCATTAATTTATTTTTAGTCAAAGTATCCCCCTGGTACCCCTGACCCAGCGTCCCTGAAAGTATCTATTTTGAAAGAGGCCCCTTTCTTCATTATAAGGCCAGCATTTTTTTTTGTTTAGGTTTAGATATGAACATGAGAATAAAAAAGTCCCAAAGGAGAAGGAAATCAAAATTATTTTTTGATAAATCAATTATTAACATTTGTACATTCTTTTTTTTATGCTATAATAATAGGCTCCTTACCACTGGACACATAATGCTTACAAATAGGAAAGTAAAACATTTAATTGCTTATTTCATCATCTGCCAGTTTGGGCCAGTTATATAAATTTTGTAATGTTGGTCAAAATATATTTTAAAAAATCAATTCTTTAAAAGTCTTTCAATATATCTTCATTTTTTTAATATGTGTTAGGTGAATGTGTAGACATTAGGGCTGGGCAATAATATCGATATTTCAATATATTGCAATACAATGACAAAAAATATCGTATCGCAATACGATTTTGAAATATTGATATATTGGCAATATGCTTAGACTAAGGAATTTTGTCATTAAATATAGAAATGGACTAATGAAAGTTTGTTATTAAGCCAACTAGTAAGTCAGAAGTTGTTTTGTGGAACATTTCAGAGAATAACTTAAATGAAATCAACAAGATTTTTTTTCCGTGTTGGTTACTTATCATAGTTATTTAAATTCTGCATGTAAATTAAAGTAAATATAGTAAGAAAATGCCATTTTTATTACATTGAAAATATTGCAATACATATCGCAATACAGTAAAAAATATCGCAATATATCGCAATACGAAATCTCAGGTCAATACCCAGCCCTAGTAGACATTGTTCTAAAATTTAATCCTATCATAAAACAGACAGGGGGTATTGCGGGTGTAGGGTGAACATTTTTTCAATCAAGTGTAAAATAATTTTTCTGGCTGATACAAATGATACTACATGCCTGTATATATTTGTATATTCTTGCCTTAACAATTTCTTCTTCAAATGGACTGAACTTCTCCCATAGTTTTATTCATTACATCTGATGCATTAGGGAGAATGTTCTATCGTTAAAATAATATTGTCCTACGGAGGGCCTGTACCGAGACACAGTTAGATTATTCTAACTACTGATGCATAAGCAACCCTTTTCTGAAGAATGATGCTTAGACTGTAAGCTATAACAGAGACCTAAACAATGTTGCTGCCCGCTGGCAATATGCAACAGCTACCACGGGCAGTTTAAAACCTGGGGGAGGAAAATAATTTACAGACAGATACTTTTGAAACGAATACATAATTATCTCACCAGCATGTCATTGTGCAACAAAGTCGTCAGCATTTTATTTGTCCTTTGAAC
>PRKT01000343.1:452995-464144 GCA_003671525.1 Saccostrea glomerata
TTACAATCATGCAAACAGTTTGACTGCTTGATGTCCAGGAGTAAAGAAGAAGATTTTTAAAGATTGCATTAATTTTAGTGGTTTTGGCCCCACCCCTCAGGCCCCAGGGGGGCAGGGATGATGAAATTCACAATTTTTGTTCCCCTTCACCCATAGATGCTTTGTGACAAATTTGGTTGAAATTGGTTCAGTGGTTGCAGAGAAGAAGCTGAAAATGTTCAAATGTTAACACACGACGCACGACGGACGACGACGGACAAAAACAGATAGCAATAGGTCACCTGAGTTTACTCAGGTGACCTAATAAAATGAAAACACTGAATTTTTAAAAATTGTATGCTTGTATGTAGGAGCAGTACAAGTAAGATATGTTTAAGTGACTGCCAGAAAATACTGTGTTTAAAGACAACATCAGTTTAGATACATGTAAGTGAAAAAAGTACAATACGATGTTACAAAGAAGAATTATAACTGGATCTTGAACTTGGTAAAAACATAAGAAAATTGTGTTGTGATTGTTTTTAACAACTGGTCATCTTCATTATTATTTAAACTGCATCAGAACATACCCTTTCTTTACTGAGTCCGTACAGCGCATACCCTTTCTTTACTGAGTCCATACAGCCTGTTAGATAGGAGTTTCCCAGCCTGTATAGCTACAGGGGTGAGCTCCGGTTTCCCTTCACAGATGTCCCCTATAGCGTAGATATTGGATACATTCGTGTTCTCCTCTTCATCTACAGGGATAAATCCATTCCTACAAGATCAACACGACATCTCTTATATTGTAAAAAAAAACATCGTATATAATCTTATACATGTAGCATGGGTTCTATTGGAGGAACCTATGTTTTTTCTTTACTTTTGTTAATATTTTCAAAGATTAATTTAAAGGGTTGAACATTTTAATATAAATTCATTCCAAATACTTTTAATGCTTAGTGTCTGTGTGAATCTTTGCTTTGAACAAGCCAAAGCAGTAAAAACTAAAAACACAAACATACAAAGTGAACATGGGTTTTAATTTTATTTTTTATATTGTTCAGACTTTTTACTGGTAAATCTTACCAAAGAGTAATCATTTAAATCGTTAACCTTTTTTCTGTGTCCCATTAGGCGTAAACTAAAAAGATTTGATTGAACATTGAAACCATATCTTTTAAATTTTCAGAGAGGTAGAAAGGCATTTGAATGATAAGATTAAAGGGATGACAAAACTTGGGATGGCTTTGTACATTGTATACAGCTTGCTCACTTGTTTGTTTTAACCCCCACTTTGTCCAGACCAATGCTTGATGTACATGGGTCTCTTCCAATAGCAAATATCACCTGAAAACAGAATAGGAAAAATATTTAAAAATCACCTCTTACTACATGTCTTAAACAAAAGGAGAATGAATTTGTATTGCTTTTTTTTCATTAAAGTCCTCAAAACAGAGCCAATATCAAATTTTGAGATCTTTTGCATGAAATTAACATGATAAAAATTGCTGCAGTGGATTGCTTACAGTGTTAAATTCATCAGTAAACTCCATTCCATCATCATATTTCCCAGTTACTCTGTATTTTCCTGGCTTACCATCCTCTAACTTCTCTATCTGTCAATTCAGAAACATGAATTGAGCCAATTTTAACATACTTAGGCATAAACAATGTAATATTGAAATACAAGTTACTTGAGATGTTCAATAATCTTGCATAAATTACAAATAATTCATAATAATGGTTTATTTTCTATGTTTTCAGTCATTTACATTAAACATTATACATGTCTGATCCAGAGCAGTAAAATTGGGTCCCTAACCTAGACATGTACAATTCAATATATTAACTTAAAATATGCATGAATTTTTGGAAGCAGTGCTCTTGTGTCATTTATGTGAAATCAATATCTCACACAGAAAAAGCTATATTTATATAGCATATGTGTATGTCAGTGTTGACAGTACCCTGTGATACAGATATAAGCATGTCACTGCCTACAGAACGTCCAGTCTGTGGCTAAAGCTAACCTTGGTAGGCACACACGGCCTTATGAAGTTGATCCCTTCCTGTTCCATGTACTGTCCAATCTTCTCGGCCATCTGTTGGTCAAATCCTCGCAGCAGGATGGAGCGGACCATAACCGTCACATTCAGCCCCAGGGCGTGGAGAAATCCCCCACACTCCAGGGACACATAGGAAGCTCCCACTAGTAGTGTTTTCCCAGGACAGTACGGCAAGGAAAATAGATCGTCACTAAAAGAGGGATAAAAAAATGTGTATTTTGACTTAAATAGGTCATGTGAATCAATGATGCTCAGGTTTTCAATAAACATTGACATGAAAATTAAAAATATCAGACGGGATTCAGACAGCAATTTCGTTCAAAGTTTAGGGTTATAGAGAAAAATTTAATAATTTTCAGCATTCTTGACTTACATTTAACATAAATATTAACTATATAATCATGGTAATTCCTTGGCCCCCGGGATGTCAGGGTATCGGGGACTCTCTCCCATAATTCAGGACTCACCTAGTGATCCGTATTCCTTGGCCCCCGGGATGTCAGGGTATCGGGGCCTCTCCCCCACAACTTAGGACTTACCTAGTGATCCGTATTCCTTGGCCCCCGGGATGTCAGGGTATCGGGGCCTCTCTCCCATAATTCAGTACTCACCTAGTGATCCCGTATTCCTTGGCCCCCGGGATGTCAGGGTATCGGGGCCTCTCCCCCACAACTTAGGACTTACCTAGTGATCCCATATTCCTTGGCCCCGGGGATGTCAGGGTATCGGGGCCTTTCTCCCATAGCTAAGACAAAATGATTAGCAGTCTTCTTTATTTCCTGGCCTTTCTTATTCACAGCCTGCAACACACAGCATTTTCTTTCAGTAACGTTGTAATGTTTTAATCAGCAAGACTCTAAAGTAATTTTAAATACAGCACATATTGCACAATGATACATGTTACTGAAATTTTACTTAATAATGCATATTTAATCATTAAAACATAAAAGGATTAAATAACATTATGAAACTCTTCAGAATTAGAGGCGCGTTTTATTGTCTGACTTGAACAGCATGACATTGCGGATATTACAAAATATGCCAATCTCAATCCAATTTTAAAAGTTAAATGTATTTGTCATTCCGAATAAAGAGTAGATAAACTAATAGACATATAAATAGATATATATAAGAGAGCGAGAACCCTAAATTCATCATTGATTAATAAAAATACGACATTTCTGAGGCATGTGTACTGTATTTAGATGATAAACAGAAACATACGATAAACAATAGATAAAAAATGATATTGTTGTCGCTTCTACTCTTGATGCATATAAAGTCCACAACAATAAAATGATTCATTTGATTTTTGATAGGATTTGTTCACCGACATCCAACATACTGTTTACAAGTTTATGTTACGTTTGTCCCAGAAATCCCACGAGATTTGTACATTTTGCGACTTTTTCTAAAAAAGAGCGCACTAAGAACTTTCACTCTTCCTTGGTGGAAATAGGACATATTATTGATTTTAGTCCAATGTACTCTTTAAAATAAGACACCTAGCTAGTGTGAATGAGTATAACACCATATGATACCTTGATTGTATGTTCGTCCACGAACTCAGCGTAAGCGTTGTGGTAGTCTACTTTTTTGTCTCTCAGTTGAACCCTGTAACCCCAGTTTAGGGATCCAATGTAATCCTATAACATGAATATCACTTATAAATATAATATGTCGGTCAAAAGCTCTAAAGAGCTTATGTTACTTGTCATAAAAATCCGACTCTAAATAAATTTTTCTGATTCTGACTTTACAATTTTGAAACATATCATATCACAGATCTGGATTAAATATTGAATAAAGTTCTACTACATGGCATTAAGGCTAAGACTTTAAAAGGATTCTCAACAGAAAGTAATTTTCTAATGATTATTTTCCCACTTAAAATACATTTATCCAGGGAAAATGTGTCATAAAATTATTCATTTCCTTCGTTTAAAAATATAGTTATATTTTTAATGAATTCTGGCATTGGTTCAATTAATGTTAACTCCTTTATCCTCTACATGAACTTTTCTTTCTGTTCATTAATGAGACCCAAATCAATATTAACGTGGATTAAATGTATTGTGTAACAAGCTCTCTGTCAGGTGTACACAGTTCTCTGACCTACCTGAATAGCATCCTTCATCGTTGTCCAATTATGTTTCACTGCAGAATAAAGTAGAGAATTCCCATTTAACATGCCATTATTTTATTCTAATTAACATATATTATACTGTAGAAAACTTGTAAAAGTTTCTACCAACAAAATAAAAATCACATGCTCTGACCATTTTCTGGGACTTCCCAACCAAAGTTCTTTGCATCTTGAAGTCCATGTCCTGAAAGAATTGAAGAAACTTTGATCAATATTTGAGGTCAATAAGGCAAGAAAATGTAGGAGTAAATATCTTATTTACCTGTTGCTTAGAACCATACTATTCTAACAAACATAGAAGCATGATACTGATTTCCCATTTCATCACAAATATGTATTTTTATTGTACTGTTTTGAATCTTAATCTCACTGAGCAGGATTTAAAATAGACACAGAATGAGATCAAGCATACACATTAGAAAAAGTTAAAATGGCAAATCTTTCTTTACCTAGTAAAGCGGCCTGGTGCATTAGTTTCTTGGGGATACATCCAACATTGACACAAGTCCCTCCCAACCCTACAAACACACAGACAGGTTATAGATACAAGGTTAATTTTCACACCTGTTTTCAATGTACTTGGGTTTCAAATCTTACCTGTAGATTTCTTGCACAAAATATATTTTTTAAAATCTTTTTCTGCACAGCATCATGCAGAGTTTTGAGAATATATTGCCTTCAACTAAAATCTAAATATCTTTCTCCATAGCAAGACATATTAGTTAAGATTCTTATTAAAGTATACAATTAACATGTGGTGCTGGTCTTGCATGTACTTTTATGCATGTTTTCCATCTTGTGAAATTTCATGTAAAACAAGAGGCCCAGGGGCCACAGCGCTCACCTGAGCACAATGGGCTTGGATTTACCCCCCCCCCCCCCCCCCCCCCAGGTGTTCATCATTTGAACAAACTAGAATCTTAACTACCTGAGGACATGGAGGATGATTCCATATATATAACACTAATCCTAGCTTTGAAGTACTTGAAAAGAAAATTTTAAAATGTTTCCCTATACATGTATATCCCTATGTAAAACTTGGGTGGGCCATTTTGGCCCCACCCTAGCCCCAAGGGTCATGATTCGAACAAACTTGAATCTACACTACCTGAGGATGATTCCACATGAATTTCATCTTTCCTGGCCCACTGGTTCTGGAGAAGAAGATTTTTAAAGATTTTTCCTATATATTCATATGTAAAACTTGGGTCGGCCATTTTGGCCCCACCCTTGCCCCAGGGTTCATGATTTGAACAAACTTGAATCTACACTATCTGAGGATGATTCCACATGAATTTCATCTTTCCTGGCCCAGTGGTTCTTGAGAAGAAGATTTTTAAAGATTTTTCCTATAATTCCTATGTAAAACTTGGGTCGGCCATTCTGGCCCCACCCTTGCCCCGGGGGTAATGATTTGAACAAACTTGAATCTAAACTACCTGGGGATGATTCCACATGAGTTTCATCTTTCCTGGCCCAGTGGTTCTTGAGAAGAAGATTTTTTAAAAATGCCATTAATTTTTCTCTAATTCGTAATTATCTCCCCTTGGAAAAGGGCGTGGCCCTTCATTTGAACAAACTTGATTCCCCTTTACCCAAGGATACTTTGTGCCAAGTTTGGTTAAAATTGGCCCAATGGTTCTTGAGAAGAAGATGAAAATGTGAAAAGTTAACGACGACAACGACGACGACAACGACAACGACTACGACAACGACAGACAACGGACAAATTTTGATCAGAAAAGCTCACTTGAGCCTTTGGCTCAGGTGAGCTAATAAAACCTATTCCTGGCATACATATATAAATAGCCTCTGAAAGTAGCTTGAGCTATTTACTTGACTAATAACAGATTTTTACTTAAAACCATTTCTTTTCCATGGCATGGCAAATATATAATTGGTAGATAATGTTTATCCAGACTTCTACTTAAAATTTCCTTACACCCCCTTAGACCCCCAACCTTTAAATGACCCTTACCCCATGTTGTTCCTATCGGTGTAGGTTTGACAAAATCAAAAACAGCCACCTTCTTTCCCAGTCCTGCTGCTTCCTACAACAGATCAGATTACAATGATAAGTAGGATGTCTCCTACCTACCACAACTATGATTATAATAATTAGTACCACTGAATTACAGACTAAAATGATATGACATGTCTCCTACAGCAAACATAATTACAGTAACAAGTTATGCAAAAAAAAATCTTGGCTTGCAAGAATTGTATATCGTGATTCAAGAAGTGCAGAGTTGATAAACATCAGAATTCTAGCATTTCATGCAGGACAGGGATGCTTGGATAGATCTCTTCAAAACATTTATGAAAACTTAAATCTTACAAAAACTAAAGATTTCACAATATTAGCATTGATTAGCTATCGATAATAAAAAAAAATAGAACAAATAAAGAAATATTTCTGCAACATAAAGCTGCACTTAATAATTTCATAGAACAAAGCAAGGAAAATTTTATCCTTTCTCCTGTATATTAACTCTGTACCTGGATGAAAATCAATACCTGTATATTGTATAACATTACCTTGGAGGCTGCTAAACCCCCTGATCCCCCACCGATAACGATTAGATCATAATCGAAGGAAGTGCCCATATTTAACATCTGCTGCAGTCTTCCTTCCTTGTGAGCATTCAGTGTGTCATCGCACCCACCTTAAAACATATAAAATACATGTACTGTCTATATCAACATCACACCCACCTACATATAAAATACTGTCTATATAAACATACAAGTCAGGAAAAAATGTAAATAATGAATGCATAGAATGGGGTTCACCATGAAACGTACTGTTGAATCAGGACTGTTTGGACCAATAGTTTGGAGTTTATAGGTCGACCCCCTTTACTATGCAAATTTACATCCCAAGGAACAGTAACTTTGACAACATATTGGTTCATTAAATTTTCTGCATATAATTTTGTTCCCCGTAAACTTTAAAATTTTACATTTAATTATGTTTTAGTCGACAACAAAATCTGACCACCACAAATTAAAAGGATCTCACAGTATCTGACCCTGTGAAATTTCTAGAAATTGAATGCCGACAGATTGTTTTAAAATACTATTATATTTACTCTAAGTTCCAGTATTTTGAATACAATACATGATGTAAGTATACCTTGTTATTAAGCTCTTTTTAACCAGTTAACATTTATCAATTGCAAAGATTATACATGTACATGCCTTTCGCTACTGATTGATATAAATATCAAAATTTCCTTTTTCAAAGAAATCAATAAAATTAGATAACAATTCTTACCACACATAAAACACATCATCATGACCATTTCAGCGAAAAAACAAAATCAAAAATCCTGTCTGTATCTCTCAATTTAGATATTAATCAACTAATATTCCATTCCAGCACACCGGTACAATCTCCTTGCTCATAAATTCCCCGATAATCTGACAGAATATTGCATGAATCTTTTCAATCATAAACTCTTATTCCTAATACGTGAAACAATTTCCGACAGATAAAAAAAAATTCATCTAAACGCTATAAGGACACAAGATGAAATTCATGAGACCTGTCCTCAAAGTCTAAGTGTTTTTTAATTATCAGCTAGGCAGGTATCAACACTTTCATCTTTACAGGTATGCAGGATCTGATTAAACCTCAGCTCTTTTAATGAAGCAGTGTCTTTATGAAAAGTTCATAAGCAGACATAACAATACATCATTAAATTAAGAGAACGTTGTTCATTTACATCAAAAATATTTGAGTACATTTATGTACCTGAGTGTAATGAAATATTGGAAAATCACATGGGAAAATATGCATGAATAAAAATATTTATCCCATGATTACTCCTTTATCTCGTGGATTTAGCTCATATTTATGTAATATCATTTTCATATCCCACATTAAAGTGCAGTTATGAAATCACAATGGTTTTTGCGTTAGCGTGATGAAGTAAAATATATAGTGGAGTCCCATATAAAAACAGTGTAAAACTAGGGTTGTGAAGTATTTAACATGGGATAAACAGAATCTCGCATGATTTGTAGTTGGATATGATTTTTATCCAACTCGCCAAGGCTTGGGGATAAAAATCATATCCAACTACAAACCATGGGAGATCCTATATTTATTAATTACTTTAAATACTTTGACAAATGAGAATTTCATGACTTTTAACCAACAATTATTTGAGAGGAAAATTAGTAAAGATTTTCATCTCTTTGCCAGAAGCAATTGGCAAAGAATTTAAATACTCAGGATTGAGGAGAGATGTAAACATGAAAATAATATAGTACTGTAAAACCCTACATTTACCAGGTCAGTGATATGATTTGATTTTGTGAACTTTCAGTCATGATCGACATTCCTTATATGGAAATAGATTATAAGAATCTACAACTCGTATACCAAACTTGTGATTCCATCAGCAAGAAATAATTTCCCTCTGATCTTGACAATGTCCGTTAGCTGATCGATTCATATTGGAGTCACAGTCGCCAACAATTCATACAATGAGAATACTACATGTACATGATGTAAAGGTCCTCCATTCCTTTTTATCAACCAAAGACCTCAACCCTTCTGTCAAGAATTTTACAATTTTAAAAGAGATTCCAAAATCTTGATTAAAATTCTGCAAAATTTTTTTTTTGTAAAAGAAATCAACATTGCCTGATTGCCTCATTAGTAATTTTGGGGTACTCGTTAGAGATACTAAATAATGAACAGATCACTAGTATTAATGATGCAGATAGGTCATTTCCTTGCCATTCACTGGGAATACCAAACAACTACTTTAGATTGGATTTATTGAATTATACAGGTTACTGCTAGATAATGAATACTACAGCAATTAGCCTATGGATCTTACATTCTCTAAGATAGAATTACATTCACTCATGAGATCGCATAATTAAATGACAAGAAGTTCAAATTGTGACTTATTGAAGAGATAATTATTGGTACATCTAAAAGAGACATCAATCACAACTTTTTGCTTAGACAAAATTCCCTATTCAAGGATGTATCAAGTAACTGTTATCACATAAAAGGGTAACAGAAAATTCTTGTCATTATCAGTGCTTATTAGTGCTTGACCTCTGAGTATGCTATGGGAGTTTGGGGGCATACACCTCTGGAAAGAACTATATGAGGTATTAACCAACATTTGCCCGCTAAAATCAAACTTTGATGGAGTAATATTTAATTAAGTCCTTAAACAGGGGAGTATATGCCGACTTCAAAGCACTGAATAATTTCATAAGTAATGACGTCATATGTACGTAATGATGTCACAAATATGACGTAAATTTCAGTTTTTTATGAATTTTGCAGAAAAATGTACATATTTCGTCGATATTTTAAATAAAAGTCACCGAGCGCATGTGTGTTCAGGATAAATATTTTGATATAATGTGTAAAATGATAATATCAATGAAATATGTCAATATTGTTCCTGAACACACATGCGCTCTATAAATTTTAAAGCTTAAATTGTTGAAATTTTGTCCATTTTGTCCTCTTTCTGAAAAAGGATATAAAATCGGACTAGTTTGTGACGTCATAAAAACAGAAATTGTGAATACACTGCTCTGGAACTATAATATTTTCTGTTAACTTATATTTCTCGTACAATTTATTGAATTCAGCACATTTCAGGAAGTTTTTAAAATTTGACTTTTGTGGGGGCAAACATATGCAATATACCGCATATAGTTCTTTTAAGATAAATGTTGCAAGACTTTGAATTTTGAGAGCACTTGCTGTATAGGTCATCATAATGTCAAATTTTACTAAATTTTTACTTGCCCCAACATAAACTGTAAAATAAATAATGATAAAATGAAGATAACTCTTATTTAGCATTACATCATATAGTGTTGTTGACGGAGGTAAGGATAGACCTGTGATTACAAAAGGGCACCCATATCTTACATTCTTACTGCAGGTGCTCTTGAGTAAATTTTTTATTTTAATCTCTCTCTACTCCCTTATAATTATATACAGTGTACATCTATATTTGAGGTTTAATAAAGAATAGTGTTTCTTAACTGTCACTCAACCAACCTAACATTTATTCGCTGATCCATTTCTTTTTTCAGAATTAAAATCCAGAATTATATACATCTATATATGAGGCTTAATAAAGAATATGTTTCTTTACTGTTACCCAACCAACCCTAAGTTTATTCGCTGATCAATTTTTTTTCAGCATTAAAATCCAAAAGTCACTTGCCAGTCAGTTTAACTTTAACATACATCTTAATTGATTATAAGCATTTGAAATTAAAAGTAATATACATATGTACATGTATATATAGAGAAACAAAATGGTGGCGAGTTCAATATCTACCAGGGTAAATCAACATGTTCCAGAACAGTTAGATTACCACTGTGTGATAGTTGTGAGGCAGTTAGCAAGAGACATTGTCTATCACCCATACCATGGCCATATGGCAAGCACAAACAAAAGTAAAGCACCACACAATGGCAAACCTGCTTACATTTCAACCAATACGTGTGAATGTTTTGTACAAATCAATTTAAAACTAGAAATATGTCCATAGGACATGAATGCCCCGCCGAGGATATATTAGTAAAGCAACATGAAAATTTGTATGTGTATAAAATTTGATCAGTTTGGTTCTGGTAGGGCTTATAGTTACTTGGGAATGAAAAATATAGATCAGATCCAGCATCCGAAGCAAGTCTGGTAGTGTCCATCCCTAGATGCATCATCCATGCAAGTTTGGTTCAGGCAGGGTTTATTGTTACTTGGGAATGAAAATATAGGTCAGATCCAGCATCCGAAGCAAGTCTGGTAGTGTCCATCCCTATATGCATCATCCATGCAAGTTTGGTTCAGGCAGGGCTTATAGTTACTAGGAAATAAAAATATAGGTCAAATCCAGCATCCGAAGCAAGTCTGGAAGTGTCCATCCCTAGATGCAACATCCATGCAAGTTTGGTTCA
>PRKT01000343.1:482233-506677 GCA_003671525.1 Saccostrea glomerata
TTCTTTTTTTTTTTTTCCGGGTGTTGGAAATTTTGTGAAAAAGGGGTAGATTTGTACAATTTTTATTTTGCATAAGTTATTTTTTTATGACTGAAGTTTTTTTTCTTAAATTTGTAATGTTTTTCCTGTCACATTATAGCTGATATAATTTCTGCGTGTTTTATATTTTGCAAATTGAAAATGGTCGCAGAAAAATTGAAAAATAGATCATCGCGAAATAAACTGGATATGTTTGAATACACACCTGAGTTCCTCTAGCATAAATATCTCCATTCTCCATCTTCTTAGCCTCAAAAGGATCGCACTTCCATTCATTCTACAATGAATAACAGTGGCCTTCTTCACAAAAAATTGTATGACTTAGATTTAAAAATTTAAACCTCTCAAATTTTTTTTCTTAATATATTTTTAATAACGTAACCTCATGTAAAAGAAATATAATATTTTGTTGTTTTCTACTAAAGCTTAGATACTTGTTGAGGAACAGAAAATTTTTGTCTTAGTCATAAGACTTGTTGAAAAGGGTCACTGGTCCTAGTCAGTGTGTATATGAATAAAAATCCATGTAATTTGAAAACATAGGTCACATCAGTGTCAGTCAGTGACACTAAAACCATTAGCGAAGGAGTTTATACATCATGTACATACAAATCTCAAACACAGGGTAATGGTCAGTTGACTTTGATATAAGTCGTTAGGGAACTTATACATACCTCAAACACGGGCACCACATCGGTGTGGGAGTTCAGCATAATGGATGGCAGAGATGGGTCAGATCCTGGGATTGTCATTATAACAACTTCTCTACCGGGATGTACCTAAACCAATAGAGAATCTAGATATCTTATACAATAAAATGCTTTCTTTAGTTGTTAGTACTGTTGCAGACACAATACATAGCACGTCATGTAATCTGGTTATGTAATTTTTTTTTACTGCAGCAATACCTGCGATGTTAATTCCCGTATTAACAACCAAACAAAAGATTTTATTGTTTACATGTATATTTACATCTGTATGAAAAACTTTTAAAATAAAATTAAATATGAGCTGAGTATCGATCGTTTATGGACTGATTAACAGCAATGGTCTTCATAAGCTTAAGAAATACAGGTAACAATATTTAGTGGATGTAAAGTTATTATAACAATTTTTATGTTTACCCAGATATAATGTCACCTTCATATACATACCTCAAGTACTCTGCATTCAATACCAACATCTTTTGCTAAATTCTTTAAAAACTCAACTACTTCATCTAATTAAAATAAACAAGAACAAGAGGCCCATGGGCCTTATAGGTCACCTGAGCATTATTCAACAACTTTCCAGTGATTGAATTTGATCCATGTTTTAAGCCAGATGCTATAGCATTTACAATTTGCTCATCATAACTATACACTTAGCAGTTCCTTAGTTTGGTTACTTTATACCCATAGGCACGTTAGGGGAACAAAAAATGTATTTCAACTAATCAGTAATATTCAGCAATAATCAGTAGTGCCACTACCACACATGAACCCTTGACTCTTAGGCCTAGATCCTCACATTGCACTATTTTTGGAAAGGCATCCTTGCTTTTCAAAAATATTTGATTAATACCAAGGAGCACATTTCAAACAATTCATTCATTTTCAGTATATATAAGTACAGCCCCCCCCCCCTCTATGGTACAACTGACCCTGGGGCCTTGAAATTTACAATTCTTGAAGATTAGGGATTACTCATAACTATATAGGTAGTTCATCTGCTTAAAACCTAGGAGCAAAGAAGAAAATATTCAAAGATTTAAGGTTTTTTCACTATACATGTATAATCAATACAGCCCCGCCCTAACACCAGAATCCTTGACCCTGGGGCAATAAAATTCACAATTTTGGTAGAGGCACTCTTGCTCATCATAACTATGTACTTAGTTAGTTTATTTAAAACCTAGGAGCAGAGAAGAAGATTTTCAAAGAATTCATGTTTTTTCTCTATATAATCAATAGAGCCCCGCCCTAAAACCAGAACCCCTGACCCTGGGGCCATAAAATTCACAATTTTGGTTGAGGCACTCTTGTTCATCATAACTATGCACTTAGTCAGTTTATTTAATACCCAGGAGCAGAGAAGAAGATTTTCAAAGAATTCATGTATTTTCACTATATAATCAATAGAGCCCCACCCAGACACCAGAACCCCTGACCCTGGGGCCATAAAATTCACAATTTTGGTAGAGGCACTCTTGCTCATCATAACTATGTACTTAGCTAGTTTATTTAGTACCCAGGAGCAGAGAAGAAGATTTTCAAAGAATTCATGTATTTTCTCTGACAGTGAGTGTATTATCAATAGAGCCCCGCCCTAACACCAGAACCCCTGACCCTGGGGCCATAAAATTCACAATTTTGGTAGAGGCACTCTTGCTCATCATAACTATGTACTTAGTTAGTTTATTTAATATTCAGGAGCAGAGAAGAAGATTTTCAAATAAATAATGCATTTTCACTATATACTTATTTAGCCCCACCCTAGCACAAGAACCCCTGACCTCAGGGCCATGAATTTCACAATTTTGGTAGAGGACTCAATGCTGATTACAATCATGCCAACAGTTTGACTGCTTGGTGTCCAGGAGTAAAGAAGAAGATTTTTAAAGATTGCATTAATTTTAGTGGTGTTGGCCCCACCCCCCAGGCCCCAGGGGGGTAGGGATCACGAAATTCACAATTTTTGTTCCCCTTCACCCATAGATGCTTTGTGCCAAATTTGGTTGCAATTGGTTCAGTGGTTGCAGAGAAGAAGCTAAAAATGTTCAAAAGTTTACGACCGATTGACGACGAACGACGTACGACGGACGACGACGGACAAAAACAGATAGCAATAGGTCACCTGAGTGACTCAGGTGACCTAAAAAGCATTGATTAAATATTTCTATCTTAATCTTTGAGGGCATAATCAGATAACATAATATGATATCTAAGCAGAAATTCACTTTCAAATTGTAGTAGTCTTTCGAAAGTTTAATTTAGATAGAATTTGAAATAACTCTAATTATGTTAATTTTTCCAAGATTCTACAATAGTCTCTGAGACAGACTTGACCTGTTATCTACACAGTTGAATGCGTAGTAAGCAGAAACTGGAAAAATGCAGACACAAGCTTCCATTTTCATTACTTGCTACTTGAAATTTTACTATCTAAAGAGGAAATGTGAATCCCAAAGATCCGTAAGACAAAAAAGGAAATATTTCCCATATACTCTCTGCAAAACGGGGATTAATTTCATTCCATCAACTTCTGATTTCAATAAAATATATCTCTGTTTCCCCAAAAAAACCCATATAAAAAGTGAAGTTGGGAAGGTTGGTCAGTAAATAATTTCTGATATTTCTCCATGCCCTTGACCTTTGATCTTAAAAAAAATAGGGATCTTACTAAAAATGATTTTCATTCTAAAAAATAGCAATGCATTAAAATTTTTAACCTACTAAACAAAGCAATGCACTCAAAAGGTATTGTTCTATAATAAGTGGGATGAAAGCTCAAAGACCATCAATGGTCAAAGCAGCATATATGGTAAAACATCCCCCAGTTAGTCATTTGCTAAATCGTGTGACCCCATTTTTTTCTGTTTAAGATTAGATTATTGGTATCTCTTGTTAGCTATCTATTGATTACGTGTTAAGGCATGTTAAATAAACAAGAAAAGCAGGGACTTATATACTAAGTTAGTATTTAGGTTCCTGTAAAAATTGTCACAAAATTTTAATTAAACTTAAATTAAAAGGTTAAACAGTTACTGTATCGTGCATCATCAGATGTTTTACTTTTAACATGGATCATAAACACAATTTCAATTAACAATTGATGTTGGAAAGCCTATATTCAGGTTAATGAAGGTTATCAAATACAGTTTTAATCTAAGCTGTAAGCTTTAATATTTTCTCAAACTGCTTTATATCTAGATGTCTAAATATAAGTAGTTTTTTATGTATCAATTCCTGTATATATACTATTAATTTGTGATCTATATGACTTATACACCCATGGAAATGTCAGCTGCAAAATAATCATAATGTGGATGTATACTTTAAAATCGGTCACATGCATGTTTGCACAGATTAGGTCTAACAGTCTAATACATGTAAATTAAACAATTAAATATCCTTAACCGCTCCCCGACACTTACCATAAGCCGGTGTCGGATGCACTGTCTTTATTCGCAGATAATCTCTGAACACTGTCACAGCTCTGTCTTCTGTCATTTTTAAGGTAAATCAAGTTTATCAACTGAAGCTACCCGACTTCCCAACCCCTCTACTTTCGAGGAAATTCGAAATACACTGTATCTCGACCCCGACGTAAATTATGCAACATCATGAAATGAAAAGTAAATGGTTTCGCATTAATAAGATAAACTTACATGGTTTATTGCATTAAACTTTACAAATTAAGGTTATCAGGTCAAACCATGTTTTCTATTGAGAAGTCGATGGCTCGTTTCAATACTCCCCCCCCTTTTTTTTTATTTATTCAATTTGACAAAAACCACATGTGGCGCAAGTCATACATACAGTAAACAAATATAAAATATATAGTCACATAGATTTTCTTATATTACACGCATCAAGAGAATAGTCAAACCCCAGTCCGTTCATAACGCGTGCTCTCTCTCTCTCTCTCTCTCTCTCTCTCTCTCTCTCTCTCTCTCTGCGCTGAGTGACACGACTTACAAACTGACCATTCTGGAATTTATTCCATTTTTTCTACTCTTACTGGGAAAACAACACTGTCTTCATGCATTTCACAGATTATTAAAACATGTACTTGTAGACGCATCTTCCCAAGTCAAGAGTTTAATTCTTATCCACTCCGCTCCACAAGTTAATAATGTGGAGGGGAGCGGATCAGAAACTCTTGACTTGGGAAGATGATTTAGACGTTGTACACGGTGTTGGTTCATATTTACGTTACGTCAATTTTTGAGTCAAGATAACGATGATGACGTTAAAAAAAATGTCTCCAGAAGTTTGACCAAAAAAAGGGGAAAAGGAAGAAAAAATATATATCTCCTGATCCCTTTCCTGACCCCCTCTTGATTCCTTGTTTAGTGCATATATAACAAAACCTTTTGAATCTGTCATTTTCTGTAATACGTATATATATATTTCTCTAACGTAGTCATGTATGTAATATATATGTCCAAAGGGGCCCTGATTAGGAATAATAAGCATATCTATATGCATAGGTTTAGATCATGTACTTATCCTTTACTACATTTTATAATTACTATTTCCGTGCTCACATTTACAAACGATTTAGTCCTAAATGTAGAATTTTAGTTTGTTCAATGAATCCCGTACATCATGATGTTTTATTAACGAATTTAAAGGCGACTTGTAGACAAGTTTTTACCTTTGTTAGTAGCATCAGTGATTTAAAAAAAATCTGGTGCTTAAAATTTCCATATATGGCGTAACTGATCAAAAAATATATTTTTGAAAAATACAAAATTAAGTAAAGAAATATAGTTTATACATTTAAATTAAAACTTTTCATACAATTCTGAACACGGAGAACACCTCGTTTCAACTAATAATACGATTTTATCTTCTCTGTGATGTGTTATTTAAATCTTTTGTATTTTCTTCCGAGTCGGAGAAAATTCCAAGAATCCAAATTAAATTTTGATATCTTTATATAAACGCAATTGACTTAGATTTTGTAAATTACGGAAAAGTTCTATCTTTATATAAAGTAATGAAACAAATAATAAGTTCTTATAATTTTAGTCTAATAATTTTCATTGTACATACGCCATATATGGCTTTAACCAGTTTATTATAATAATAACAGAGTCGCATAAAAGATATCCACATGCGCGCATGTTTATGTGTTGGTACATGTATTTGATTTGTAATGGAATTTCAATCTATTATTAATTAGTAACTTACAAAAACAATTTCGTTTGAACTTTCTCAACATGGGCATAGACTATCTTTTAGTAAAATGATGTAGTTGTTGTGGCTTCTATTTAAAAGCATGAGTGAAAATGAGTTTTAATTGTCTTTACCCCATTTCAAAAAACCACATGTTATAATTACATGTAGCAGTAAAGATTTATCAAAAGTATACAAACATACTCTGCTTTTCCTGAAATTATATATATTTATATATATGAATATAAAGAACAGTATTCAAGCTCAAAAGTCCATTAAACAAAACAAAATAGGAGCAGGGCAAACACGGACTTCCAAAACATCAGAGGTGGAATCAGGTACCATGGAGAAGTGAGCATCCCCTGGAAAAATATGTCGATATATCTAAATGACAAGTTGCCACAGCAAGACTTTAGTGATTTCTTCTTTTCGTGTGTATGATTTTGAACAAATTCTGCTTTCACATGGATACAAAAATAGGTCTGCTAATATCGGAGCGCATTTGGTACCCATGAGAATACCATTAGACTTTACGAAAACCTGGTCTCCAAAACTGCATAGATACTGTCAATCAGGAATCAAGCGAATTATCCAAGTTCTGCTAATCATGGTGCGCTATTTAACAGCAATTGTAATATTTTAAAAAGTATATTTTATTGAATCAAAAGGACTAACAACTTACTAGTTCCTCTTCTTAAATATAACTATAGATGTAATATAATTGAAATAGTACATAGCAATATAAAAATATAGATTTCTAGACCTATCACAACAAGTCCAACATTTTCATTGTCTGTTTTCCCATTTTTTAAAGATTCATTCACAATCTCCAAAGAATTACATCAAAGGATGTGAAAATTGAAATAAAATCGAGTGTATCCCACTCAGGTACTGTAACTTTTAAACTACCATCCTCTAATATCAGTTTACTCTTCCTTCTACGTAATGCCGTCAAGTAACCATTAAAATATGGCCTCTTTCGCAAATCATTAACTCACTGCATGACTCTGTCAATGTTAACTGCAAATTTTGTATTTACTTTTGCAGTTGTTTTCATGAAACGTACATGTATATTAATTATTTAATTTTTTTCGTCAAGCTTTCCTTAGGAATTCGGACCAAAATGTTAGTTTAGTTCTGTTCAAATAATTACACAGTTAAAGTTTCAATATACTACAGACGGTGTAAATAAAACAAAATAATTGATTTCCTTTTAAACAAATGGTCATATTCTCAAACCTTTAATTATGCGTAAAAAGAAGTCAAACACCTGAAAGAATAAGATAAATTCCACAGAAGTCTGTTTTTAAAATGCTGAATCCATTATAACTTATATCTAATATAAAATGGCAAACTGGATACGAATGTTTACGGTTCTCTGTATTGTAAAAGGTGGGTGGCTTCAATTTTCGGTCAAAAATTTTCTACACACTGTTGATTGCTGCTATATATTAATAAAGTTAAACATGCAGGTCGTTCTGATCATTTTTAGTATATTTAGTTGAGTTCCTTCATAAATAATTTCCTAACAGAATGATCTGTGTGTAGATTGCAAAAAAGCAAAAAAAAACCTCTTTTTTTCCTTCGCAATCTAAAATTCGGGGATATATACTTTTATGCCCTGTCCGTGTGTCTGTCCAGCTGTTTATCCACAAAACCTTAAAATTGTCCATAACTTTTGATTAGTTGGAGCTATAGGGCTTTTATGTGTCACAAGTGTATTAGTTCTGAAAAGATCGCCATATTTGACCTCCTCGCCTTGAGCTTGGAGTTTGACCCACATTTGCAAAATTGTTCAAAATATAAATCTTAGCCATACACATGATACATGTAACTATTGAACAGTTGGTGCTATGAACGTTATACTTCAAATGTGTGATTACTGCGAGAAGACCTTTCCTATGGTATAAATATTTTTAACCTTTCGACCTTGACCTTAGAGTTTGGATAACTTTTTATAATCTTTGAACTTTTAAAATTTGGCCTTAACTTTTGAATAGTTAGTACTAGGACTTACATAACAATAGCCCATATTATCTGATTTTCCAGGCTTTATTTACGATTTTCCTTGCATGTAAAATATAAAAAAAGCCGAAAAACGTAAGATATTTTGGATTAATAACAGGTGGATTTCTTTTGAATATAATTTAGATTTTCTGACATTGGAGTTTGCATTTCTTTAAAAAAAATCTTTGCTATATTTATCGTGAACTGTTGGTTCTATGACCTTGGATTTCTTATTACAAGGCCTTCTCCTGGGTACCATAATTATTTTTTACCTTTCGACCTTGACCTATCGGCAGTTTGACTCGTCATTAAAAAGCTTTAACCTAGCTAAGCCTTAATTTTTAATGATAAGTGCAAGCTTGGGTTTTCATATTTCACAAGTATATTCATCGATACATTCAAACCCTTTCTTTGATTAACAACATGTCTGACTTTTTGGCCAATACCTTGGAGTTTGACTTGCAAGGGTATATATATTATTTTGAGAACCTTTAACTCGCACTTTAGCTGCTATACGGGGGAATAAATGTTTTAAAAGCAATTCGATCATGTTTTTTTTTAACAAAACACGAAGGATAATCAAAAATGAAATATTTATACATGTACCACGACACAGTACGTTGCTAAACAAACATAAATTTTATCTTCATCGAAATCCACACTATTTTCGATTGTATTGAGATATTAGATAAATGTTGACAAATATGGCTTGATCAATTTGCAACACATCTTATTTTGCAACATAGTTTGCAGCGGGGACATGTTCAACATTATTCCTCGACTGATAGACAGGAAATCAGATGGCGTTCCCATGGTAACAACGACTGTTCCTATGGTATCAATGTGTGCTTATCTGTGTGAGACAAACCACTCCTGTAAGGTATTCCACTTCCACAACGACTCACAGGAATGTGGGCTTTATGATAGTCAGAATCACAGAGATGTCGGCTTAAAAGTGGGGACCAAACACTTCCAATTAATGCCAAAAGGTGAGAGAGAGAGAGAGAGAGAGAGAGAGAGAGAGAATTTACATTGTACTCTTACAATATTTCCCGTTTTTATTTTCCTTGCCCGGAATTTTGTACTTATCTGTTGACTTGTATAAACTCTGCTCATACCGTTTCTAAGAACCGATCAGTTCATTTTCAAATGCAATTAGTAAAATAATGTTTAAACTGAAAGTTAAATATGTACATTTGTATGTTTTTTTTCTGGTCTATTTTCTGCAATAAGGTGTTGTACTATATGATAAGCTGATGATGTTAATTTTGTTCCCACGCCTTCACCAAATGTTGACAATATGTTTTAGAATTAGTTTTATAGACATTTATCCAACGAAATGGGAAATTTTTAGGGGAAATATGCATTTTTTCATTAAAGACAGAAAAAATATTTTGCAGAGGCACCCAATGATTTTTTTTTTATTTAAGCCAATATAACATTGTCAAAGTTTGGTTTTCCCTTTAGAGTGTGTTCCAGGAATAGACGAGTGGTTCCCAGATATAAACCAGTGTATCTACCTTCATACAACGACAGCGCTCTATGCAGATGCCCAAGGAACGTGCCATTCAATGTCCAGAGAACTGATGAGTATATATGACGTAAAGTACCCCGGCGTCAAGGCTGTGATGCAAAAATTTGATATTTGTGAGTACACGTATCATTATACGCAAATTCAATGAACGATTTAAAAACTACTTTCGCATCTAAGGGCCATCTTTGAATTCTAAAACAGCGAGGCGGCTACAGAGAAATGGTATATTCTCTTTCAGTGGCTATTCACACGTACGCTAGGAGAGTGGGCGCCTTCTCGTACGAGTGGCGGGATGGTTCAGCTGTTACTCAACACTGGTGTCCGGGCGAGCCCTTCGAGGATCGGGACTGTGTGGGGTTAATCGAGACCACATGGTGTCCAGAAATAGGACTCGACGACAGCTCCTGTACTAAAGTCAAGAGAGTCTTCTTTTGTGAAAAATGAGCACACAACCTTACATACTGAATAAATTATTAAACATGTCCATGACTATATCAGTGCATTTAAAAATAACTTTGCCTTAAATGGTAGCCATGAATTAATAAATCCAGTCTCTCTTCAATTGATTTGGTAACATGTTTCTCAGTCTAAATGTATACAATATAAACATATTGATTCTAGCATTTTGTTCAAATGTTCTACACTTTACAATGTGATGCATGGATTCCACATGAAAATCGTGTAATAACATTCGCATATTATATACGATTGTGAAACCTTTTGCATAATTTCGTTTAAATTTCATGCAAAAAGAAAATCGTATAGCAATACAATTTTGTGCCTCTGTTGGGGATTGAACCCGGGACCTTTGACTTGCCAGTACATGCAGTGCTCTACCAGTTGAGCTAAAGGGTAAAATTAACACACTAGCCCAAGCTAGTAGAATGCCTTGTGCCTAAAACTACTACATCGCCCCCCTCCAGAGAATGAGAAGTCCTCATATCTTTCGGAGTGCCAATACCTGTAGGGATAAGTTTTAGGGGCAATCACTCTCATCCCCAGAGAACGCCCGGGTCCCAACGTGGGCGCCAAATGTAGCAGAGACAATTTTGTATCTCTATTGGGAATTGAACCCGGGACCAATGACTTGCCAGTACAGATGAGTGTTCTACCAATTGAGCTAAAGGACTAACCCATTAGCCCAAGCTAGAAGGATGATTTGTATCTTACAATGCTTCAAACTTATGAAAAATTAAAAAATGCCCTCAAGGAAGGGCAACTAACATATATGCGCATTCCTCCATAGCACCTGATCCCACCTCTGATGTTTCGGAAGTCCGTGTTTGCTCTGCTCCTATTTTGTATTGTTTCATGGACTTTGATATTGAATGCTGTTCGTTATCTCCATATCCTTCATATAATATCATGTTGACTGTGTCTCAATCTTGTTGTTTGAGGTTTTAAGAGGCGCATTGAAGTTAACTATATGCAAAGTTATTGGTGGTTCAACCGATCTCATCCCAACGGTTCCATTTTTATTAAATATTTTATTTTTAGCCAGACTAAATATTCTTTTCTAATGAAGGAAATTAAGTGTCGTAAAATTGCATAATATTTTTATTTCTAAAAAATGTTTCCTTTATAATGTGTATTTCCTTTTTAAATATGAATATATATTGATATTTTGTTCTATATCAATACACAGCTGTTTAGTAAGCAGAGTATTTTTTACATTTTTTTTTCAGACTTTATGATGTGTTGGATGCCGGTATTTTAAAAAAATTAATTTAGTTTTCTCACAGCTTTTTACTCGAATTTTCAGTTTCTCAGAGCATTAATTGGTACTTCATATGTGAATTTAACAACAAATATCTCTGCAAACAGATTGCTTTACTGATAAAAAAAATTATCATGTACTAGTATTAAGATTACGAGAAACATCCTTCAATAACAGCCAAGAAACACTGCTAAAAAGAAAAAAAATATATACGAATCATTGATATATATCTTTTAATTGGCTTCGATTCAATTTAACTGACATAACTGCCTATCATTTCTTCTAGAATTGATCCTATTTATATATACATTCCTGACATTTATTTATATACATTACATCAGGTGTGCGTTTTGGCTCATGTAAATCTTGTTTATAATCGCCACTCATGGAACTTTATTTGCGCCATACATAAATTAAGCTTCTATTAATTTCATTAGTAACTCCACTAAAATCAATCAACCATATTGATAACAAAATATATCAAAGAAATAAGTTGAAAAGTACATGTGAATTGCTTTTTAAAAATTTTTTTTAAATGAGACTGTAAATAACATCGCATAATGCAAGACTACACAATTTCAAGTGAAAGTTCTGTAGTCTGGTTATAAAAGTCAGTAGATGTTTTATTCCCATGTTGCTTTTCTTCTTTTTAACATTACTTTTAAATGTTAGTGACTGGATGACAAGAAAGACAACTTATTTTAGAGGAAGCATCTACTTTAATATTTCATGATTAAGTTTTTCATTACTCTTGAAATACATATAGATACAGAAGCAGAAATCTCTTTAAAAATAATTCAAACATTCCTAACTTACTGCAGATTCTTTATTCTATACATCATGACCTCCAAATATCGGTTTGTTCGCAAAAGGGGAACAACATTCCACATCAATTACTGTGTATATCAGATTTTGAAAAATTCTTTTCAAATCACAAATATTAAATATTTCCAGTGAATAACATTCATTGTTCTGTCAAACAAACTTCAATTTCACATATAACATTTTCAAGGAGTGCTGAAATTTTAGTTGTTTTCATAAACTTAATTTCGTTGAGTTATAAAACTGTATGAAACATCTTTAAAAATTATATGGATTTTCTCTCCCCGTGGAGACCAAATAAAATTTTTCTTCGTACTCCAAGGCTTTATCATGTCTGTCCAAATATCTAAACATTCTGCTGACGTCAAGTGTCATTTCTGGAAGCTCTCCACAAAGTTTTTCAATGTCATCCATGTGGTATATTAATGGTTCATATGAATAATACTGCTTTGATATATCGTATACGTGTAAATAATACATCTTAAGCTTCATCTTCAGGTCCCCAATCATCTGATCTTTTTGGGATATAATCTCTTCTTTTAGAGTCTGGTCTTCTATTTCTTCCATCCTAATTGTATCAGTATTGATGACCTCTTTAATACAACGTATTGCTGTTTCAATAGCCAAGGCAGAAAGGCATGCATTTCGTTTGTCAAATTCTCTACAGCTATATGCATAAAAGAAATCAGCAAGGGTAGAAAAATCTGTAGAATTTTCTTTTGGAATTTCAATCCATCCAATCCTAAAGTCTGCTGCCCATGGTAAGACAGCTTTAGCGTATGTTGCCTTATCATCAATGTGCTCCTTTAAGATATCAGTCTGAAATTGAATGTCAAAATATTTTGCCATAATAATACGTGATGATTTTTGGCGCAAGCTTTTCAAAGCCATTTGAAAGAAGTCAAGGAAACTTGGCATATCATAACTGTCCGTTGGCATTTCTACTAAAAGTAATTGCTCGTGGACGTATTGTAAAAGTTGAAATGCCGTACTATGAAATCCGAGTCGCGTCATGACTTTGATAGAACGCAAGGTTCCAGGTGTGAAAGCATTCATTAATAATGATGCCAAATTTTCATTGTGCAAAAAGGATTTGCAATTTTCAAAAACCACTCGTATCAGTTTTGGTGCATAATGATATCCATGATTTTCTGCTATGTTTTGTATTACTTCCACCGGAAACAAGCGTATGCATTCAATATTTACATAAACAGCTTCAATTTCTTGAGATGAGTAACATTTTATTAGATTGTTTGTTGGAATGAAATAATGTGGAAGAAATTTGCCCTTTAGATTTGCCAACAATGCACTTATGACAAACAGAATGCATCCACTGAAACAGGTTTCCCAGGATGCACAAGGTATATCTTCAAGAGCACGCATGAACACAGCCTTCAAATGTTTATTCTTCAATCGTTTCGGAAGATGAATAGTCATGTTTTCGACCAAAACTTTGAACACCAAAAATCCGTGATACTGGAATTCAGTAAGACCAGTTGTGAAAATGATGTATTCAGCCATTGAAAAGTTATATTTCCATTCAATATCAGGTTCTTTGCTTCGAGGATGTGCCTTTTTCATCAATGTACATTTCATTTTTAAAACCTTTTGCATGAGTTTGCGAGAGGGAAATGTAAATTTTCTTTGTCGATTTCTCCATTCCTGGGCTGATGGAGGAAATGTTTCACAAACCAATCCCTTGTACCTTATCTCGACATCTGCTGGTAAAGAAACTTCAGCTTCTACTTCTATTTCTCTCAGAAACTTATCGGATCCCTTGTTAAGAATTTGTTTTTCGCTTATTCCCATCGTATATTGGGGCAATTTTAAATGACAGTACCCTGGGTGAGTATTTGCCGAGTCTGCAAAAATACTCACTACTGAGGTTTTACCTTCACTTATATCAGAATGTCGCACAATTTTGTTTCTTGGCGTGAGAACAACCAATCCAACCCTTTTGTGGCCGTGCCTATTATAAAAGAGACGTTTTGACTGATTTTTGCTTATGTCTAGTAAGAAAGCATTGATACCATCTGCGAAAGATCCAATGCAGTGCAAATATATATCAGGAGAAATAAGTGGACCACGTGCCGAAATACACGGATTGATCATATGGGCTGGAAATAGTTGTCTAAGAATGTATGTTAAATGAGGAAGTGGAATTCCGGTCAAGACGTCAATGTGCATAGGATCAAGGAAAATATTATTCATAGAACCTGCAAAAAAGATTAAATGATTAAAATTATCTTAATGGTAAAAAAACTTATTGTTTAAATTTTCTTCATATATCAGTTCAAAGAATAAACTTTTTTGAAAATCCTAGCACCATCTCTTTCTTTATCAAAACTTAATGAATTAACGTGCTTATTTTTAAAAGATGCTTGTTATGTGCTTTATCTTGTGTAATACCCTCTGTTTCTTCGAGTTGTAATTTCTCTAGACAGTTGAACAAATTGACTCCATGGCTTCCTGAAGAATGCTTTTCCTTCACAGACTTCCCTGAATTAGCATTGTGTCTCTCCTCGTCGCGGGAAACTTGAACCATGTCTAAAAATTCTTCCTGATTTACAATATTACTGGCTCCCATTTCGGTGATTTTATTCTTTATCAGTTCTTCTCGTTGGACTTGAGACAGGTTATCAGTGCACCCTACGAGTCTATACAAGAGGGACTCTGAAAGGCATCGAAAACGTTAGAATATAAATGTTAAAATATCCAAAAAAATATCTACGTATGAACAATTTCTAAAACGAATAAAATCACTGACAAGCAAGTTGATGAAACAAGAATATCAGCCGTCTCGTTTAAAGTCATCATTTCGTAAGTTCTATGGTCGATACAATGACCTTGTCAGCAAATACAATTTATCATTGAGTCAAATGCTGACTGACATTTTTCATACCAATTTTTAGTCCATTATTTATACACTGAATTGACGACGGATTTTCCCGTTATTTCCTGTTCATGACAAGGAGCACACGGCGGGTGTGACCGGTCAGCAGGGGATGCTCACTCCTCCATGACCCCTGATCCCACCTCTGATGTTTCGGAGGTCCGTGTTTGCTCTGCTCTTATTATGTATTGTTTTATGGACTTTGAGATTGAATACTGTTCATTATCTCCATATCCATCTTTTAAAAATATACACTATATTTGCCATAATTCGACGAAAAAAACATAGGAAATAGTTTAATAGATATTTCAGAACAAGCATAACACATTTCAATGCAAAAACAGCTTTGTGTTCAACCAGCATGGAAATATAGGGATCTAAAATTAACTGTACTGTATATAGTTTAAAAGGAAATTTTTTTTTATTTTCTTATAAAAATTCTTCCGCCACAAAATATAGTTCCTGGTTTAATCATACTTGAATAGAATTTAATTGCGGTTTTTGCAATAGATATAGTGTTATTTGCATTGTAGAATCTTAATTCAATGTTAAAACTTAAAAATGATGCAGAATTTTAGAAATAAAGGTCCTGACCAAATTCGTCTCAAAAGCACAGGATCGAACGTCCTTTTAAAACTACTGTCCCAAAATATATCATTTTCATTAAAATAGATTAATTGCATAATTTCACTGATGAATACATGTATGTAATAACAATGAATACACCAATCCCAAATAGATTATACAGGTAATTGTTTTTTCAGCTTAACAATAATATATATTGAAAAATAAATGTGTTGCTGAAACATTATTTCTATAAGAATTACTAAATTAGTAAAACCCAAAATATATTTTAAAATATTACATGAAACTTAACAAAACTATTATTAATATTTAAATTTTGACTTAATGATATTTGTAAAAATCTTAATGTAAATTTACCCAAATTTAGATATAAAAGACAAACAGTAGTGATCATACGTTTTGAACGCAAAAAAAAAACACCAACATGTAAATGATTCATTCTTACTGTAAGGCCAAGACGATGTCCAGTGATGAGGGCGCAGACTCAAATAATGAAATTCTCCCAAATGTCCTAGAAATAGCTGCATTGGTATTCCATTTCTTCTACTTTCTGGTTTCACTTCGGTTCTCCTTATGTCGTCAAGGAAGACATTATAAACAATGACCTCTAGGTTAAAGGCTTCCACCACAGCCTGGAGAATAAGATGATCCCCCCACTCACTCGATCTGGACATTCTAGAGAGATAATCCTCCCATGACTCGGTACACAGGAAGGACTGAATATGATCGCCGACTTTTTCGTAAGGTTTCTTTTTTAGATACCTGAAAAAGTTAAATATGTAGCTATTATTAGTTCAACATGTCACATTTGTCTTGTCAAATCATCTACTTTTATATTAGAGAATAATGCTCAGTATTTACCGCATAGCGGGGGGTTTTGGTGGGTCTAAAATTTAGCGTTTTGCCTTCTCTAAGGTATACCAATAATTTTGGCGTAATTTAGTTTAGTGGACGCAGGGCTTGTGATCTTTGCAGATTGATAAATTAGAGTACTGACTATTTTAGCGATTTAAATTTTAGCGGAATATCATAAAAAAAGCCAAAATTAGCACCCCCCTTAAATAACCCGCTATACGGTATCTTTTGTAAAGCATTCGGTACAATAATCAAACTTTCTACCAAACAGATTGTTTGAACTCACTCTATTGCTGTACATCGTAGACTCTCAGGAGTAAATCCGATCCGACCATTAATCATGAATTGGTCAGCAAGTGCTCGAAACATGCAGTTTCCATCATGAATAACATCATGAACTTCAAAATGATTGGTTTTTGCAATTATATGTATTGATCTTCTAAAGACAGGTATGTTTTTATACTGTTCCACTCCTTCACCTAGAGCAAGAAATACCTTATAATTAGGTATATAAATTCGAGCTATATTAAAACACTTGTCTTTTTAAATGTTGAGTCTCAGATTTTTCCGAGGAAGTCATTTGCTATTTACCTCACAGCTGAACATTTGTTTAAAGAATAAGTGCATTTAAGTATGTCATTTGGAACCTTTTCGGCTACCCATTTTAAGCTTTACATTACAATACCGGTATATCGCTAAATTAATATATGATTATTGTGCAAGCATTTGCTTTTGATAGTTATTTCTAGAATTTTTTGTCATACATATGTCTATTATTACAGACAATGTATTTGAAAAAAAACATGTAAAACTCACTAAAAGTCTTAAATTCCGGAAATTTGAACGAGACCACTTTCGAAAATGAGGTATCCGCAAATAGGCGGAGACATGTAAATCGCGTGGATGTGGAATGTAAACATTAGCGCACATATGATTTTTTCGCTCTACAAATTTAAAGAAATAAGAAAGAGAGAGAGAGATTGTGTTGTTTTTGTGGTCTACAATTCATAAATTATTCTAATGTTTAGGGATGGGGTATAGATATCTCGCCCTGCAGACCATAATACAGAGCCTATATATATGTACTTACTAATTACACTGTCAATACCAGAATTCTTTCAAAACACCCCTAATGAAAAATATAAAGTTAAATAAGAGACGTATTTTCTTTAAACCCTTTTAAAATTTGCACAAAAATTTCCATAGTTTGAAATTAGAAATACGATTAGATACTGTCACAACAGAAACTTAAACACACTGAAATTTTCAATTAAGCTTTAGAGTATCGAACAGTAGAATGTCACGTGAGTAAGGTGATTATATTATCAATCGTTGATACTCGGTGACCGGTTAATTTAGTAGCTATCTCGACCTTAGTTTGGGGACATTTTTTAACAATTAGATATGAGCCGCAACTTGGCCAACATTGTCCTTTGGATATGAATAAGTTTAAATTAAAATACACATTATGTGCAAATGAGACCAATGGCCAAGTTGCGGCTCGATGTAAACAATGTCGTTGAAAATTAGTATGCATATGAATAACAACAGAAATGTGACAAAACTGCAAACGCACGTCTAAAAAGCTAGTGTCGATCGGCATTATTAAATACTTTCATGTAATATGATATACCAAAACCTGCTCTTAAGACATTGTTTTATACCCATAAAACATAAATTTAATGAATTTTGGAATTTTATTTTGCGCAAAACATAGGGATTCAACTCTCATACCTAAAGTGCACTCATTCTTTGTTAAAAACATTAAAAAAATATATAATACTGTACTCACTATATCTGCCTTTCAAAGGTTTGTGAGAATATCCGAATGGATCAGAAACGTTTCTCTCGTCGTATCTTTGTCCATGTGTTTCCATGTATTCCTCATCACTATCAAAATAATCTGTTTCATCAACGTTTTTATCGTAAAGTTCCTCGAGCAATTTTTGCCCTTCCCTTTCATCTTTTGTTGGACCCGAAGTAGACAAACTCTCAAGCCTAGAAGAACCATGTCCGTTGTTAAAAGACATTTCATCACTCAATGCTTTCTCGGAAACAACAAATGTCTCGTTTTCTGATGAATTTCTTCTTGAAGTGAAATAATCAGAATTTTTAAACGGAGTATTAAATGTTTGATCTGCACTCAAATATTCATCATGTTTTACTTCAGTAAATGAATTTTCAAATATTGTTTCCTCGTCTTCATCTTCTGTTAAATCAACTTCTTTGTTATTCCACGTTCCCTTGAAAACACTTGTCCATACTTGTTTTTCTATCTGTTGAGAAATATTTTCAGACGCCATTGAAATAATGCAAACAGGACCAAAGATAGTTTGTTGGTCACATCAGCTGAAAGGAAAAAAAAACTATAAAATCACATCTTTCTAATAAATTTAACACTGCGTCCAGAAAATCCAACTGCTAAATAAAAACGTTTTTATTCCCGGACTACGGAAGGAAACGATGCATTTTTTTCTCTCAATATCCTTTCATTTAAAAATAAGTGGCTATTTTTAATTTATTTGGAAAATGATTTAAACATTTTCAATTCGCTATAGAAATGAAGCTATAATTAACAACATTAAAATTTGTTTGGTTATTTATATAGATTCTTAAATAAGTTGTAACATAAAACTAGATTTGATTTAACAAATTCAAAATCTCGCTATTTCAACTGGTTTAATTCTTCTAAAAGGTTTAGAGAATTTGTTTGAACAAAATTTCAATCCCATCTGACTGTGATAACAAATTAAAAAATAAGATAGAACGAATGTTATAGGATTTGATGTATAAGTTTACCTCGATATTTCCAGTTTTTAGAGCTATAAACACTTTAAATTATATAACTGATTGTCTAATTCTGCTTTGTTGGAATAAAAAAATCGATTAATAGAGAAATACAATGAGTTATCGCAATTCCAACAGATTGTTAGAAGACTTGATGCCTAAATGATCTGTACAATCTTTTATCTGTAAAAGCGCTCTTCATTGTTTAAATTTGTCACATTTTATTAGAAAAAAAATCCGTGAAAACGATGTGAATAAAAAAATAGTTCTGAAAACGAACAACGATCGATCTCTTAAAAACTTCAATCAATACTAATTTGTAAAGAGAAGATATGTAGCGGGAGCAGCAATAAAGACAAGATGCTAATTCACTGTTGATGTTAATAACATGTATAAATATACCATGTATCAAGTAGATTCTGCAGAATAATATAAAATACATTTACTTAACTTGAAATCACATATAACAGCAGAATCTATTTTCATCATAAAATCAGATAATTACTTTATATTAATTAGGTAATAAAATAATGAATACTGACATGTCAATGAGTTATTTCTATTGACTTTGAATATAAATGATATTACTCTTTACATATTCACTTCATAATAGTGGATAATAAATATTTACAATAATACATGTACATATATAAAGCTACATACCAAACTATGGGTATGAATCCATCTCTATTTTCTAATACATTACATGTGTGTATGTCTTATGGATTATCTACAATTCATAAATAACATTCATACACTATATATCCTTTGTGTCATAAAATACATTCATTACAAAGTTAAAAATCAACTAGCTCATCAGCTTTTGACAAAATTAAATAATTTAATAAATTCGCTCATAAGCCTCTTTCATTCAGTTATTAATATGAAATAAGAGTGTCAAAAAGTCAACTTACTGTCAGTAGTCTTTTTAAAGCTCTCCAAATACAAAACACACAACTTTACACTGCTTGGCTAGCTGAATACACTGGACAAAGGGTGTCAAAGGTTTTGGCAGGAAAATATTGACAAATGGCAATTTTTTAAATTTAATCTTTAATTGGAGTAGGTTATTACAAATTTATTTACATGTTTAATGTTTAAATAAAACATATCTATTTTAAATCAATTTTATTATTGAAAGTTATTTCATAACTTTCAATGGCATCTGAAAGAAAAATACATTAAATGAAAAACAATGTAAAATCAATCTATCACACATATACACAGACACCCAGAAATTCCAGAGGTGGTATCAGGTGCCTAAGAGGAGAAGCATCACCTGTCGATCGATCACACCTGTTGTAAGCCATGTGTACGAGGGGTGATCAAAAAGTTCGCAAACTAATTGAATAACTTCCATAAAACAAACACTATTTGGTTTCAGTGTTAATCACATTTTAAACTAGAGGTACTGTGAGCAATGAGCTCACTAAATGATACCCCCCGCCTCCCATAATATCGATGTGTTGCTATATATTGTTTTACAGTAATGTGTAAAGAGGAATAACTCGTCCTATCAAATGTTATCCAGAAGCTTCTATTATGTGACGTCATAGGTAAACAAAAAATGGCAATGTCCATATTTTGCTCTGAGAAACCTAAAATACGTGTCGAATTAAAAAGTAAAATAGGAGGTGCACAATGGCAATATGTAATAAAGATTCTGTGAAAGTTTCATTAAATTTCACTCAGTAGTATAAGAGGAGTTGCGGATAAGAGAAAAAGCGTAACAGACGGACGGACGGACGGTAAGACAGACGGACGGACGGAATTAACGATTACTATATACCCTCCCGCTTTTCAAGCGGGGGGTATAATTAGTCCTCTCCGAATTTAATGCACATCAACCACCGTTCTGCTCATGTGCGAATCACGTGATAAAGGCGGTCACGTGACCCCTCCGTAGCGTTCTGTCAAAAGCTGAATGATTTTTCTGAGTTTCATATTAATTTCCATGTAAGGTAATTTTTATAGCAAGAACAAGTTCATTTGTTAGAAATGGTCAAATCTCGGCAACAGAATGGATGGATAAGAATATTCTTTTAAATAATATAGCATGTCGACCAGTAAAACCCAAATTTTTACCCAAAGTCTCGGTAGAGACGTTTATTTAAAGCCCGAGATAATAAGCACCGCCCTCAGATTTACCTGGTCTGTATCCCCCTGTCAATCAAATAAACTAAGATCCATCATTGGGTACCTGAAATTGATTGATTGATAATTAATAATTATAATTATCTTTATTACAAACATGTCATAAAAAATGAAAATTATCCCATGGTGTTTCAATAAAATAAACCAAGATTGTGTATATTTTTTCTAATGAAAAGTGCATAGGTGAATGATATCTTGTTTTCACTCGTAAAAATTAAGAATGATTCTTGTTTTGAGACGAGGAGAAAAATTACGATAAAAATAATTAAAAAAGAAAATAAGGGGGTAACAATTTATACATGTAATGGATAGTAAGGATGAAAACAAAATATCTGATAAGTAAAAACATCGCCTGGACAAGTATTAAAGTATTAAGAGTTTCTTTCTTTTCCTTTTTTATAACCGAGCATTTCTTGCTTCGTGGGTAATTACCTCCGTTCAAGGTCACAGGTGTTGAAAATAGTTTTGAAAAAAATTCATAAGTTAGCAATAATCAAATATTTTGTTTTAAGTTGTTTAACTATAATCTAAATTTATTTAAAAAACACACATACTTGTATGTAATTTTAACTTTACAAAACCATCGTTATCGTGAATTTTTCACAATAGGATACAGAATGTACATTTGCTAAAAATAGGGCCACGCGACTTCTTATACGGGAAGTAACTGTTTTTTTTTTTAATCAATATTTTATTATGTTGGATTACATAATTGGATTGGACATCAGGCATGGCCTATGTAAGTCCTCTCCAAGGTCAAGGTTACAAATGTTAAGAATATTGACAATAATTTACAATGATGGAATAATACTTATTAAGTTACATTATTTTCTTTTCTTAACTATATATGGGAAAGCAAAATGATAAAAAAAATTGATTAAGTTATACAGAAGAATTATTAATAAGTTTGTATACTCACTATGAAATATAATAATAAAAAAGTAAAAAAAAAAAAGTGCAAACAAACAGCAAACAGAATATGTAAATAAATAATAAAGTGCAAAGGATAAATATGCAAGAAAAATACAAAACTGAAGAAAGAGTAACATTTACAAAAGACAAATAAATTTTAATGAAGCAACAACTCTGAGTGAGGAAAAATGAAATAAAAAAAAAAAAACAAACAAAAGAGAATAAATATTAAAAAAAAAAATGCAAAGACAATTATCCAAAGGGAAAATACAACTTATACATGGAACATGGAAATGCTGAGACATAAAATAAATGTAATTATAAGAAATATCAGGATTTATATTTTACTTAAGAAATACTCAAAATCTTTTTGAAGATTTGATGTACAGTTGGAGAGAAAGTAACTGTTACTATATCACTGTGATCGAAGCTCTAGCTCTAACGTACTATATTTACGATAATTATGAATAGTTTCTAAGATTTTGAAAGGGACAGAAGAGGATGAGTATTTTTCTTTAGAAATTATACCTGTAATGGGGGCTGTATTTTTTTTTTTACAACGAACTCACGTCATTGCTGCTGTGACGTACAACATACATGTACCGTAGATTTTTACAAAAGATTTCTGTTGGTTTGTTATTAGATATAAGTCTGAAATTACAGAATTTTATAATTATCATTTAATACTATTGATATTTTTCATTTACGATGTCGAGATCTACTTATTTTATGATGAACAGTAGGCTCTCAAACTGTACAGGTAATACCCATGGACTTCCTGTGTATACTGTTTGTGTATAGGGATTATCGCTTCCCACGGTCTGCACGACCGTCAATGCCTTGGGGTGCCACGCATGTAAAATTAAGTCCCTTCCCTTACCTGAGAAAAACTGTACGGTTAAAAATCTCGGCCTTTAAGATGGATAGAGAATGGGTGCCTCTTTTTTGTCATATCTAAAATGTTTAAAATCTAAACCTAAAGGATATCTTACTAGGAATTTAATAATTATATTATTGTTCAAATATTCAACTATTTTTCTAAGTATAAATTGGAGTTCTTTGATAGCAAATTGCTTATTAAAAAACACATCTCTTTTGAAAGCTGCTTTCACTGGGCAACATAACAAGTATCATTTTTAACCACCTGCCTTCCTTCACTAAAACGATCAATCAAAGGATTTATTGAATTTATATGAAGTCATTTGTCTTAATAAACTGTGTAAAAATTATTATATGCTTCTACAAAGGAATTTCTAATATATACGATAAATTGTACAGTTGTTTGTTGAACGATTGCGACTAACACAACCGTTTTTCGTCACAACTGACATACATAGTGACGTCATTTTCCACATTGTGACGTCACAATCAAGGAACAAAACTTTATTCGATTCAGCATATGCAATTTACAGAACTTGTGTATGGCTATGTGTGTACCAATTTTTTTTAATCCGAATTGCGGTTTTGTAGATATAGAGATAGTTCTCAAAGTTTTTGATCACCCCTCGTATTGTTCAAGTACTCGAACCATTCATTAGTTAAATTTAGTACAAAAACAATTTGATTTGATTTGAAACAAGTTATCCAAAAGGGATTAAGTTTTATTCGTTAATGAGGTCATTATAAAGACCATATAAATTACAATTTAAATTACTGACTTAAAGAGCTACAGCCACGAAGTGCCAAAATATGCCCTGTCCCCAAAATAAATGAAATTTTACTTCGTGATAGGTTAGACTTTGTGGGTTATAACACAATTTATTTTTCAGTGATATCTTTTCCAGTTTTCTTTTTATAGTCGTTTGAAAATGGTATTGTTTCAAGTAAAATCTACATGTATAACGTCATGACTTTTGACGTTATATATACGCATGTATATTGTAACGGTATGACGTTAACGTTATTTAAATGAAGGTAATTATATCTACATTATCGGAAGGGGGATCCGTTGAAATAAACCCTACCTTAGAATTTGGGAAATTTTATCAAAGGACCGTTAAGAAGTTTTGAATCATGAGATAAATACAATGTCATGTAGCTAGCTAGTTTTTGCTTTGATTAAAAAAGTGTCAAATACTGTTATATTGTCCTGTTAAATCAAAAACAAATGTTTAAAAATGATACATTAAGAGAAAATATGGGAAAATTATTCACGGTGTAAATATAATTACCTGTATCCACAGTATTGATCAATCCGTAAAGTTACGAAAAAGTGAATATTAAGTGTTCAAACTTTTTTTTGGGGGGGGGGGGG
>PRKT01000343.1:508421-541126 GCA_003671525.1 Saccostrea glomerata
ATGCAAGGACATATTTCTGTATTTTATATTTGTACCAAATGGAATCATAATTGTTTGAAATATATATTGATGAAAATATCACTGTACAGTATACATATGTACATACATCGATGTCCTCAGTGCGAAGCTACGCGCAGCATCATTAACATAGGGGCTTGTCTTCCGGATCATTAAATGTAAAATATTTTTTTTTTAAAATTGAATCTTTTTAAAGCTATAGAGTTTATGTATATAGGTGTGGTAGGTCTTTTTTAAACGTGGTTTTCTTGGCTGAAAGTGTCAGGATCTTTATTTTAACACTTTTTAAGTGTATTTAAAGAAGATTCAATTTTTTAAAACAATTATTTTACATTTAATAATCCGGAAGACAAGCCCCTATGATCATATTAGTAGGATGTTTGCTTTTGAAGCAGTATGAAAATTTACTTTTTCTACACCTGCATAAAATTATTTCAGAAGATTTTGTTTAAAAGTAAAGTAGATCGATGGCTGATATACGTATGTAAATTGCGGCTATAATATATAACACCTCTCGTAATATTATAAAGAACTTGAAATTGAATTATACTCATCCAAGCGCAAGATTTTGTTTCGTGGAATTGCAGACAATTAATGTTTAAATCCTCCAATTTCGTACATTATTTCTTTTTTATTAATATTTTAGCAGCAAGCTAGCACAATATTATTTTGCTTGTATAACGAAGGGCAGACGTGATTATGATATTCCATGTTTTCACAGTGATATGAATCAAGAAAAAGGGGAGAGGTCCATTTTTTCAATTTAATAATTACAACGAAGATAGTGTAAAGCTTTAAAACGAAAACAGGCGATTGAAAGGGGGTGAAATTGGAGATAATAGAAATAGACCTCTGTTAATACATGTAATTTAATGATATAAAGTAAAGTTTAAGTGATTCATCTTGAAAAAAAAATCAATTACAATCTAAAATAATTACAGTCTCTATGACGTCACAATTGACGTATTTGTATTACTTTTAACGTCATGTTCAAAGACTGACGAAGAGAAATGTAACTTACCAGTATATGTTTTTTGAGTTTTGAATTCAGATAATATAAATCGAAGATCATGCCTCTCCACAAATTTGGTTTCAAACGAACTACTGATTATTTTATTAATATATTGTGTGTAATTTTTAAACAACTATTGTTATATAAACCAAATATTAACGAATGTTTAACAAAACTGGTGAATCTTTGCGACATCAAAATTTAAATGTAAAGGCATATTTCATATTGGCCACACGTAGGAACAACGATTATATTAAGCGTGTAGATTCGTATCAGCAATATCTATTCATATGGTAAGTATGAAAGTTGTTCTTTACTGTGGCCACACTTAATTTTGGGAAAATCTGTCGAAAAATCGGCATTTTTTAACGTTTTTATGAAACCGTCGCATCTTCAAACCATCGCACGTGCCTAACAGCGCATTATTTAATGAAATGAGTTACGCAAGGAAAAGAAGTATGTTGTCCTCTAATAATTAACGTGTAACACCGGCCATGAAGAGAAACTCGATTTTCGTGAAAAACACAGGGCCAAATATGATGGTTCGTGGCTTTACCTCTTTAAAAGAAATGTTGAAAACCTTGTAACATAAACTTAGGTGTGAATAGCCTGCCTCGATTTTAAAATCAATCGCATGCAGGGCATAATCTTCAGTAGCGAATATTTTGGAGGCAGAAACACAATATGCAAGCGATAACGAAATAATGTATAAGAAACGTTGACGATAGAAAAACTGCAATCTCGGAATGATGGTCTTCCTTCACGCATGTCATCCTATAAACTATCCCTTCCGTCCGAAAATTTCATATTTTACTTAAATACTTAGAACGACCTCCTTTACTATATTTTCCCGACTGTTTACAGAATGTATGGGTCTCTGTTGGTGATTTTCCGATGTCTAAGCTGAATTTTATCACTGCTCTCTGCACCACCTTTTCCGAAAACGGCCTTTTTTCGAACAATGCAGACCCTGCCTTAAAAAATTCTAACCTCGATTTCTCAGCCATTTCTAAACTCTGAACGTTCAAATTGTGCAGGTTTGAAGTTTTTACTCTTGTCAACTTTAAGCTGTAAAAGCAATCCAAATTTCCGCGGAATTTTACAAAATCCAAATGAAAATTATAAAATGATAAATTACTTTTTAATAAAAAATTTGCGGTACTCCGGGTCCTGAACCCAAGTCTAGGAATGAAGCCATAATTGTAATTATATATTTGAAATGGAAAATTATTATAAATTTTGTACTTCTCATTTAGTAAAGGATTATAAATATGTTAATACTGTTAAGTGGAAATTAGTCGGATTTGACGTTGCTCCGTGACCATAATTTTGCTGTTCTAAATCTTTGATAATTTGAATGACCCTAGTACAGGTAAAGTTATGATAATATCCATCCGTAGTCTAAACTGGAGAAGACAAACCATAGGAGATATTTTCATTTTTGAAGTTAGATTACTAATAAAACAGGATGTGTTTATGACGCACTGATCAATTCCCTCGAACGGCAGCATAATTATGTCGAAGATTGAAGTTTTTCAAATGCAAATCAAAGTCTAAAATCAAAACGTCAAAATTTTTGGTATCCAGAGAAAAGTCTTATCTGTGATATGTGAAATCCTTAGTACTAACTGTTCCAAAGTTATGAACAAGGTTAATGTTTATTTTTTGCTAAAGTGGGCCAAACTCCAAGGTCAAGCTCAAGAGGTAGTGATACCCAAGGAAAGGTCTCGTCACAAGAACTACACCTGTTAAATATGAAAATCAAAGCCCCACCCATCCAAAAGTTACGGGTAAGGTTAAAGTTTTTGAGGAGAAACAGACAAACAGATAGATAGATAGAAAGACAGATAGACGGACATACAGACAGAGGGACGACGGACAAGGCATAACTATACCACCAAATCTTCGATTACGGAGGCATAGATATCTCTGAAAGTGCAATGGGAGTAGGGTTGACCCTCTTTGCAAGGTCGAAAGGATTTTAGATGTTAAAAAAGTAATAAAAGAAGAATTTGCATTGGCGTTATTAAAAATCCCGTTTAAATTACGTGGATTTGATCATTTTCCTTCTGAAATGTAATATTTTTTATCTAATAGAATACATGTATAATGTACATGACATATTTATGAGTTGATGCAGACAATATAAAAACAAGTTTAAGCCTTTACAGGAAAATGAGAACAAGCTAAAGATTTACATTTATTTGCATACAGAAGTTCGGTCTGTTGCCATCGGTCTTTTGTCGATATTTTACTATATACATTATGAAGAAGGCTGATCTGATGTAGTTAAAGGGATTACTAAATATCAGATAAAAGACACTTTGTACCTTTATGCACTAACAATATTTGAAAATATATTTTTTGAATTTGTCTTTCTTTAAGTCATTAAAAGTTTCTCGTCAAAATGCATGAAGAATCCTTAAAAATCACAGGTCTCATATGAGCGTTATCTCCTGTTGAAAGCAGTATTATATTTACGTTCGTATTCTAAGGCTTTATCTCCTCTTTTCAGATATGTAAACATTCGACTGACGCTGAGTGCCATTTCCGGAAGCTCATCACAAAGTTGTTCAATATCATCCATGTGGTCTATAATAGGTTTAAATGTAAGATACTGCGACGAGATAGCAAACATGCACTTATAGTACACTTCGAGCTTCCTCTTCATATCCCTAACTAACCTGTCTTTTTCGGATAAGATTTCTTCCCTCAAGCGCTCATCTTCTATTTCTTCTAATCTAATTGTATCCGTTTTTAAGGCTTCTTTTATACAGAGTATTGCTGTTTCAATAGCTAAGACAGATAGCGTTGAATTTCGCTTTTCAAATTCTCTTAAGCTAAATGCGTAAAAAAAATTAGCAAGAGAGGAAAAGTCACAGGCATTCTCCTTTGGAACTTCTGTTAATCCAATCTTAAAGTCAGTAGTCCATGGTAAGATATCTTTAGCGTATGTTGCTTTATCATCAATGTGTTCCTTCAGAATATTAGTCTTGAATTGAATGTCGAAACATTTTGCCAAAATAATGCGTGATGATTTTTGGCGCAAGTTTTTCAAAGCCATATAAAAGAATTCAAGGAAACTTGGTATCTGAGAACACCCCGTTGGATTTGATATAAGGGCAAATTGATCGTGGACATATTTCAGAAGTTGAAATGCTGTGTCATAAAATCCCATTCTCGTTAAAACTTTTAAGGAACAGAATGTTCCAGTTGTGAAAACATTCATAAACATTGTTGTCAAGTCATTACTATCAAAGGATTTGCAATTTTCAAAGACCATTTGTATTACCTTGCTTGCATGATGATAGCCATGGTTTTCTGCTATGTTTTGAGCAACGGTCACTGGAAACATTCGAATACATTCAACATTGACACAAATATTTTCAATTTCTTCAGATGAGTAGCACTCTATAAGATTGTTACTAGGGATAAAATAATGTGGAAGAACATTGTCTTTTAAATTTGCTGCCAGATAATTAATGACAAATAAAATGCATCCACTAAAATTGGTCTCCCAGGCCTCACAAGGTATTTCCTCGAGAGCACGCAAGTACACAGCTTTCAAGTGCTTATTTTTCAATTGTTTCGTTAGATGAAAAGTCATGTTTTCAACCAGAACTTTGAATACACAGAATCCATGCATCTGAGAATCGGTTAAGCCATTCGTAAATATCGTATGCTCGGCCATAGAAAAGTTGTACTTCCATTCAATATCTGGTTCTTTACTGTAAGGATGTGCCTTTTTAATCAATGTGCATTTACCCTGCAAAATATTTTGAATGAGTTGGCGAGAAGGAAATGCAAAATTTCTTTCTCGATTTCTCCACTCCTCAGCTAAAGGAGGAAATGTTACACAAACCAGTCCTTTGTACGTAAGATGGACATGTTCTGGTGTGGAAAGCTCTGCATCTACTTCTACTTCCTTAAGAAACTTTTCTGATCCCCTTTGCAGAATATTTCTCTCATTTTCTTTTGTATTAGGTGGAAGCCTTAAGTGACAATATCCTGGATGAGTATTTGATGAGTCTGCGAAAATACTTCCTACCGAGGTTTGATTTTTTTTTATATCAAAATGTTGCACAATTTTCACTAGTGGAATAAGAGCAACATCTCTACTTTTTTTCTGCTTGTGTCTATTATAAAATCTACGCTTTGATTGATTTTTACTGATGTCTTTTAAATATACATTGATCCCATCTGAAGCCGACCCGATGTAATGAACAAGACAAGTATCAAAGAAAATTAGAGGAATCTCTGCCGCAAAATATGCCTTGATCATATGTCGGGGAAATAATTGTTTGAGAATGTAGGAAAGATAAAGCAGTGGAATCCCAGTTGCGGTGTCAATGTGCATGGGATCGTAGAAAATGACGTTCGAAGAATCTACAAAAGTCGATTAAGAAAAATGAAAATGGATTGTCAGTTCTTCAGCGCATCAATATGAGTTCATTTTATTACATAACTAATTACCAGAAAGATAATTAAGCTCAACGCACTTTTTAAACTCACATGGTTTTTCGCACAAAATAAGGTCACATTTTTCTTGCAATAAGATTTAAAATTAAAGAGATTCAGTACGAGACATAACCCTTTTATTATTAATTATTTTATGTTAAAGGAGCAAATTCTCTAAAATCATTATCTTAAGTTTTAAAACTCGATTTTTTAAAAGGGTAATGTGTTTATAAATTGTATGAGTATGATTCTACCGTTGTTATTAAAAAATTAATTAATCCAGTTTTTTTATACTATTCAGTTGAAATGTTCAAATTGACTTCTTACAGATGAGTATTTTTCTAAATACTTGCACATTTTCAGTACTTGTCTTGGTTTTGTCGAAACGCAGCACCGAAAAATGACAAAACTGCATAAAAAAACCATGTCAAAGGATAGGATAATAAAGTATTGTTTATGTTTCAACATAGTAAATTGTAACTATTGAAAAGGAAATTATTTTAGATTTATGATCTAAAACTTTGCATTGGAAGGTATCCTTCATGATAGTAGATTTCAGAAAGTTAACCTGAAAAATGCCATCTTTTTAACATGAAAAGCAGTCGAATAGATGAGAAATACTTCTACCAGCTTGCGCCTTAGTGTCATATAAATGTACAGAAAATACAGAAATTACATGAACTGCACTGTTTCTGTATTTTAGCCTAGGCAAAAGTATGCCTTAAAATGAACGGATACAAAGACGGCTGCAATTGACGAGAAACCATGAAAAAACCATTTGGGAACTGTTATAATCTATCATTCAAGAGCATATAAAAATCCTACCAATTATTAAGGTGAATTCTGTTTAACGTAATGGATTAAGATCAAAATCAAGTTATAAATCACTTTTAAGATATATTTTGTTGTCGCGTTACACAATTTACATTATATCAATGCGGCCTTAATTTGTGCGGAAAACCATGTGAGTTTAAATAGTGTGTTGAGCTGTAAATACAATTGATTACTAGTACTCTATAAAAAAGCTCTCTCTCTCTCTCTCTCTCTCTCTCTCTCTCTCTCTTAATTTAAGGAAGACAATCAATATGTGGCTATTAGTGACTGGATAATTTTTCTAATTTTATATCTTACCTTCTGATTCTTGAAGTTGTAAATTTTCGAAACAGAATGTTTCAAAATGGAACATACAATTTTCTCTGTGAATTTCTTTTGGATGAATATGTTTTTCCATTGATGAATTTTCCAGACTGGTTTCTTTTTCAGGCCCCTCAAGTGGAAGTTGCACCAAGTCTAAAAATTCTTGTTTTACCTTATCACTGGCTCCCATTTCGGTTATTTTATTCTGTATCAGTTCTCTCCTTGCTGCTAGAGATATTTTACGAGAACACACCAAAAGTCGATATAAAAGGGACCCTGTAACATTATAAGGATTATTGACTGAAAAAAACATATTTTTAATTAAGTAAAAAAAATTGAAAATCGGGGAGTTGATCATTGTCATAGACATATTGGGAAATTAAAGTAAATATCACCAGAAGGAAAATAGGAGAAAACATCCTTTTAAAAAGCCCCTGCACTTTTTTATATAAATTTGAACTAGAGAAAAAAGACATATTATATACATGTACGTGTTACATATACTCACTATAAGGCCAAGAAGATGACCAGTGGGCTGGACGCAAACTCAAATAATGAAATTCTCCCAAATGTCCCAGAAACATTTGGATTTTATATCGATTTCTACTGTTTTCTGGGTGAACCTCAGTTCTCAAAATGTCGTCCTGAAAGACATTGAAAATTACCACCTCTAAGTTGTAGGCATCGACCAAAGCCTGAAGAACTATGTGATCACTCCACTCACTCGGTTTGGACATTCTTGAGAGATAATCTTCCCAAGACTCGTTACACAGAAAAGACTGGATATGATTGCCATCTTCCTTGAAAGGATACTTTCTCAAATAGCTAAAAATGACCAAAAAAATTTAACTGTACTTACTGTACATGATTGTTTATTTAATCCTCTTGATATATTTTGTTACAAATACTAGTAATAGGAGGATGGTGAGGAAGATCAAACGTAGTGAAGAATAGGAAAATGAAAAAAATAGTTCACCGTAGTGCATGGATATATCATTCATACTTCTATCAACAAACTCACTCTACTGCTGTAAATCGAAGTTGTTGTGCTGTATACCCTATTCGACCATTTATCATAAACTGATCAGCAATCGCCCCAAACATACAATTCCCATCATGAATGACGTCATAAATTTCAAACTGGTTGTCTCTTGCAAATGCATGTATGGATCTTTTGTATACAGAAATATTTCTATATTGTTCTACTCCTTTACCTACAACAATTAAAATCATATCAAACATTACGTACATAAACATACCTGGTAGTGCTAAATTTAAAATAAAAAATGGACACTTTTAGTATTTTATTACATGTATCATGAAATACATGTAAAGGAATAATTCTTATGACTTCTTTATGCCATTATAGAAAATTTCTTTTCGGTATTGCTTACAAACATTACAAATATGTAAACTGACTATATCTGCTTCTTAAAGGCTTGTACGCATCTTCGAGTAACAAATCAAAAACATCTTTCTGATCGTTCATTTGTCCGTGTGTTTCCATATATTCCTCATCACTATCAAAATAGTCAACTTCATCAACTTTTTCATCGTTGTCCTCGTCGACTGAATTAAGTTCTTGACTTTTTTCTGGTTCTTTATTTGGCTTTGAGGAAGGCAAATACTGAAGCCTAGAAGGCCTGTCTCCGTTATTTTCTAATGATGTTTTAATGAAGTTCTCTGTAGTGTCAGAAGCAGCATTTTCCGAAGTGTTTTCAACTGAACTTTTTTTCATTGTGACAAAGTCAACATTTCTGGCCGGATCCCTGGATGTGAGATCATTTGTATGTTCATGATTTGTCACTTCTAAATCAGTAAATGAATTCTCAAAGCATGTCTCCTCTTCCCCATCCTCTCTTATGTCATGATTGTTGTCGTTATTCCAAGTTCCCCGGAGTGCCTTCGTCCATACCTCCTTTTCTATCAGTTGTGAAACATTCTTGGACGCCATTGAAGCACAAATATTGAATTAGTTTTGATATACTTTCATCCAGAGTCTTATAGAGACAATTACCAAGCTAAATAAAATCAGGTATTGCAGTCAATTGAAAATTGTATCTTTTAATAGCATATGATAAATGAAGCAGATTTGATATCATCGATAAGGACGGAAACATTTACTTCCCCAATTTTTGATTCATTTAAAAATAGATATCTTGATTCATTTGAAAATTGTTTGAATTTTAGATTGGCGAAAAGCGAATCGAAGAGCAGGTCAAAATTTCGTTGTTTACGATTAATACACTAATAATGTCTGTAGTCATATTCTCTTTAAACTTGCAAAAAAGGGAAAATTCTAATTATGAATGAATATTATGTTTCCTTGAAAAGAATTCAACTTCAGAGGAAAGGCAGTACTCAGTGAAAAGGACAAAAAGATGACATTGTAGTAACACCAGCTAAGAATACAATTTTATGTTGCACTCTGAAAAACTCTTAAAATGCTTGAGGAAACACGATACGTATAGGAGAAAACATGAACATTGCACATGCAGGCCATATTTGCTTTATATCAGACAAGACGATCTGTGAGATTACGGATTATCTGCGCCTTTCAAAGGAGTAAACTCCAGGGTTCTCCATCATTTGAGATTTTACTGTGTTGCAGTATTTCGCGGTATTTTTGCGAACAAATTTGCAATTTATTATAATTACAAATGATTACAAGCACACACTTATTTAAAAATCGCTAATTCGTTACACAAATGGTATGGTCGTACATACTGATAAAAGGGAAAAACGTTCTGAAAAGCAGAGGAAATTCTGACCGATAGTCGAACTACTTAACATTTTTGAAAGTAGATTTGCTGTGTTCATTTTTCAGGTATCTTGATCGACTTACCTCAATACAAAAAAGGAATATCAGAACAGTAAAATATTTTAAAGAGTTCCTTGAACACGCTACAATTTGAAAATTTTCGGCAGTTTATTTACATCAATGAAATGACTTCGGTACGATGTTATGTTTGACTTATAGTGCTAACATAATTCTAGAGCCGTGGTTGTATAGGAAAGACATATTTAAATATTTTTCATAAATAATACAATGTATTTTATTGCAACTATCAATTAACCGGTACATTGAATTGTGAAAACAATTTATTTGTCTTTGTTCCGGCATGCGTAAAGTCCGGGGAGGGTCTAGAAGATAATTGATTGATTACTCAAGGCGAAGCCCTAGTAATAAAGTGTTATAACTTTTTGAATTGAAAGACGGTAGAATTGTTTGATTAAAGAGTCAGAGAGAATTTGTGTGTTTAGAATTTCTAATTATCACAACTCTTACTGTGTCGGCAAAATTTTTACTGTGTCGCATACCTGAAATTTGAATCGTTACTGTGTCGGAGAAAATTTTACTGTGTCGGGAGCAACACAGTAAAACAGCTCATGGAGAAACCTGAAACTCTTCAAAATCATTTACTTATTTTAAGAATTTTTAATATTCCTTATTTTCAAATCAAATTTGAAGTACTGTGCTTATCGTGGATTCCTTAACTACGTAAAATCCTTACAAAAAAGATATATATATATATATATATATATATATAGTGGGTTGACCATTTCAGCATATGTTTTATTAACACATACGAACCTCCTCACAAAAATATTATAGCAGCAGAGAAGGAGAAATTTCAGGATAACTGTACAATAAAATGTTCAGGAAGCAGTTAGAATTAAATGTAGGTGCTTAAAACTCCGCAAAACGTAAAACAAAATTGAATTAACCGATTCTTGTAGCTATACGTTTAAGGCTTTTGATATCAACATGGTCAAAGAACCCAACAAATAATGACGTCATCCGTATAAATGGTACTTATGTCTTCTTTTATTGCTGAGTAAAAACAAAAATTATATAAATACCAGCAGGAAAAATCACAAAATATATAACTATCCCAGCTACACTCAATAAATGGATTGGATCAGATTATGCTTTAAAAGCCACAAAGTGTGAATCAAGAGTTAAAGTTGAGATTTCATTTTCTTTTAAAAATGTTGTCAACTGATTAACTTTGAGTAAAATGTATAGTGTTTTTTAATTGTTTTGACATGATATAATTTTGAAAACAGGTCATAAGATATACAGTTATTTTCTTTCCCATTAAATTGCATGTTAAAACCAAAATGAAAAGTAAAGGAATAAACCAAGTTCCTAACTCAATGAGTACATTTAAAAAATACAAAGTGTGAGGAGGAGTAAGATCAGATGATATGAAAAAGTGAATATTCCATGCAAGTCTCAAGCGTAGCGCAGTGGTTAGAGCATCTACTCTAGAGTTGCAAAGAAAGGAGTTGATCCTTACGCCGCGGGCTCGAGTCTCACTGGGATGTGAAGACCGTTCCTTAGGATGAAACCGTATAAACCGAGGTCCAGTGCTGGTGCTGGCGCGATAAAGATCCTTTCCTTCTCAACGGACCTAAGTGCCGAGTATAGGAAAAAATTTGCAGCTCTCCACTGGTAGGTGGTGGCCTTTCCATATGAGTGAAAAATTCTCCTGAAGGACGTTAAACAATATACAATCAATCAATCCATATCAAACGGCCGTTTAGCCCGCAACGCGATCAGTTCAACAGGAAAAATGCCAAGACTATTCCATGTGAAAATAATGCCATACAAAATTGTATTAAAGTAGCTTAATCCTGGGCTTTTAGCAGATTTTGTTCTGGACCTTTATTTCTCAAATTCTGAATCATCGAAAGTTCTAACATTAAATCTGGATTCTACAATGCAAAAACTATATTCAATGATAACACAGGAATCAAATTCCATTGAATAGGATTAAGCAAGGAACTATATTCTGTGGTGGAAGCTTTTTATTTATTTAAAAAAGAGAATGGCCAATTTTTTCCATTTTGAAATATATACATGACTGTTAAATTTAGATCGTATTATCCATGCTAGTCACACAGAGTTTTCCCCCCTCTTTTTTTGTTATTTCTTTTGCTGTGAAATCGTTTATGCAAATCTGAAATATCTATTTATTTATTTCTCATGAATTATTTCATTATATTTTGACAAATATAGTTAATATATTATGAAAGTCCAGAAAAAAAAATATCAAATCTAAACATACAATTAAGTCCTTATTAGTCATATCTAAAATTGTTAATTTGCTGACCACCCTACTTCCTTAAGGAGGTTCGAGATTTTCCCTTTTGAAATACATACAGTACATAACCTCTTTAACGAGGTTGGATCCTAAGATCCTTTAAAGTCTTAAACTTTTTTGTGAAGTACATTATTAGTTTCTACACACATAGCTTAATTAAAAATCAAAACGAAAATGGGGGTTGATATGCTTCCTGTGGCGACCAGGTATGATTAATATGACCTTTTTGCACTGATATTTGTGTCTTAATCAAAAATCACATCTTCGACTTTTCCCTCCCCCTCCCTAATGTTTTCATCCAACGCAGCATTGTTGAGGCTGAAATAAGGGGAAAGGACCTTATTTATACGGGAAAGGTCTACTGTGACTTCACACTAAAATACACATGTATTTTTTCCTTATAATACCAGAAAATGAAATAATTTTAACTTTAAAGTGTAATAGCATGATAAACAACAAATAAACTTATCAATGCATTAAAAAAAGTTGCGAATTAAATCCGACACAGCAGGTTATAAACGAATTTGTCGACATGACGTCATTCATTTTCGTTAAAATGACGTATCTTATGTGCAATTAGAGGCAGATGAAGTCATTTTTTACAGTGAAAAATGCTTTTTATTAATAAACAGATTGTTACTTACAGATTTTAGATCAATACCAATGTAAAACTTTTGTTTAGTGCGATTATTTAATAATTATCGAGAGAGGAGTGTATTTAATTAATTATACCCTGCTTTTGTGTACAGGTTTGGCATATTTCACATCGAAGTGCCTAATTAAATCGTCTTTTCGCAAGGGCATACACTCAATAGATCTGTCTTTCACTAATTAACAATTTTCAATTGCCAATGAGTAATTGTCATATACAAATTTTAATTGAAAAATTCAAATTTTTCTTGAGGACAGATCTTAAGCATTTTTTGAATATAAATTAAGGATATGCGTCTTAACCTGAAAAGAACTGCTGCTTTCTTTCATTCGAGAACATGACTTAAAACGGACACAAAATACTTGGTGAAGGTCAATCAAATTTCGACATGAGACCATTTACTTGAAATTTTAAGTAATTAAATGCGAAATTTAATTAAAGCAGCAGCACTTTCTTGAAAGAACAAAGTATACAGAGACAATTAATAACTTAAATTTTTATTTCAACTAGGGTATGCCCTTGCTATATTGAAATTTGTTTATGAACTACATGTACATTCATTACACATACTATGCAATTATCACATGACTGTCCATCGATGGGGCCAAACTTAATTCAGTATAGAGTGGGTAATACTATGTTATTTTTATAAGCATTTAACTTATGTGATAATAAAACACCTTTTGAAAAATAATACAATTTTTAAAAGTTATCTTTTTGCGCGTGTATTATCTGTTGATTTCCTCATAGTAAGCCTTAACAGTGCTGCGAAATAAATCATGGGACAAAATGAAGTCTAAGTCTATTTCAAAAAGACACTTTAAAGTTGTAACAAATAAAAATTCACATTGCTTCTCATAATAATTTTATTTTTTTTACCTTTCTGCACTCACAAAATGCGATTTTTCTTAGATTTGAAATTTGACGAGCAAGAAAATTAATTTAATTAATGTCTTAAACTCTTCCTGCATTTAGTCAAATTGATCAAAGTTATCGAATATATTCAGAATAGAAAAACAAAAGCGGGGGTCTATGATGTAAATGTTTAGATATTACTAAAAAGGTGTTAATTTATGCTAAAATTGGCAGGCAATTTTTTCCCCTGGATTTCCTGAATATATTTACTGTTATTGTCACATTGTAAAAAAAGAATTCATAAGTAAATAATTTTTGGGTATTTCAGAACCAGAAATTAAACTTAACAGTACATGTAAGTCATTATTTTATCTGTTGACAGATTGTTCTTTCAAACAAGGGCGTTTTCTCAATAAGACCAAGTAATATGCAAAGTATTTTGTTTAAACTTGTTTAAATCTTTGAATAATCAACTTATTTATTAAACTATGTTTGTTTTTATTAGAAATATAAATAACTATTAAATGTATTTCACACTTTGCATGTTGCTTCAAGATGTCAATTTTAAAAAATGTAACAAACATACTACAATATCCAAAATTGTCATCGATATTTGAAGGAATTTTATCCTTTCATTTAAAATGAACTCCATCAAAAAGTTTATTTTAATGATACAGTTCTTTCAGACTAAATTTTGTTGGAATTTTACCCGCTATAGTTTTTATTACAAGAGGCCCATGGGCCTTATAGATCACCTGAGCATCATGCAACAACTTTACAACGTTTGAATTTAGTTCATGTTGAAAACTAGACGTCATGACATTCATAATTTTAAAAGATTCACCATTACTTATCATAACTATACACTTTGCATGCTTATTTTGGTTACTTAATACCCATAGACAAAGAAGGGGAACAAAAAATACATTTTTACTAATCAGTAATATTCAGCAATAATCAGCAGTGCTACTGGACATTTGCGGAATAGCGTACAGCGAACAGCGGACTTCGGACTTCAGACATTTAAAGGACTTTTCTAAGGGAGCAGTTAAAAAAAAAATCATCTGAAATTGTACACGCATCTGATAACTATGAAAAATCTAAACTTAAGAATATTGAAATTCGTATTTTGATTGGTTTAATTAGAAAGTTTGCTAAGAATTTATTGGTGAACATAGAACTGTCTCGAAATAACTTATATTTTAGTATGCATTATTAAATTGAAAACTATCAAATATGATTTACAAACAACTACAATCTCAGAAAATGAATTGTACAGACGCTTTTTTTTCAATTTCACATTCAATTTCTTTCTAATTTGCAAACTGAGGGTACAACTTCCAATCAATGTGATAAATAAACCCTATTTAATATTTAAATTTTGATTATTTGTCAATATTGTCTAAAAACGGGATAAACTTTGTTCCAATACGAAAAGTATGCAGTCATGGTAAGTTTTTTTCTTCTTTTTTTTTGTGGCATGGTAGTTTCGATACCTCAAGTACACGTTGAGATTGAAGGGTATATCTATTAAATAAGGGATGCTTTACGCCCTGCATGCACAAATTTGAGACATATATTACTTGCATAATACTTTTCAATTCCCATTTGCTTGGCCATTTTTCGTTTGAAAATGAATTTAGTAGAAAGCATGAATTTTGTCAAAACTTTAAATTAATTTTTACTGTATAAAAACGGGTACTAATATAGCCTATTTAAAATACAGTGAACAATTTAAAAACCAAGTTTAATGACAATAAATAAAATCTGTCTTTCAAAGAAAAAACTGGGGGGTTTTTTCGATGCCAGTTCCGATTCCAAAGACACTGACTGAAACATTAAAGTAATACAAGTGTTCCTCATTTTCTATTTATAAATGTCGCAGAAGTATGTTGTTTATTGATAACCATAATATCAAATGCCATGTTGAATTATTAATTAAAACGCAAAGGTGATTTATAAATTCTACACTTTGAGAAGCTCCCCCTTATTAAAAGTCCGAAGTCGAAGTCTGTTGTCCACATTACGCTATTACGCAAATGTTCACTACCACACATGAACCCCTGACTCTTGGTCCACACATTTCACAATTTTGGAAATTATACTTACTTAGTTTATTTACTACCCAGGAGCAGAGAAGAAGATTTGCATTTATATAATCAATAGAGCCCCACCCTAGCACTAGAACCCCTGACCCTGGGGCCATGGATTTCACAATTTTGGCAGATGAATCAATGGTCATTACATTCATGCTAACAGTTTTACTGCTTAGTTTCCAGGAGTAAAGAAGATTTTCATTAAATTTAGTGGTTTTGGTCCCACCCCTTAGGCCCAGGGGGCCAGGGACCATGAAATTCACAATTTTTGTTCCCCTTTAACCAATAGATGCTTTATACAAAACTTGGTGACAATTGATTGAGTGGTTGCAGAGAAGAAGAAAAAAATGTTCAATTGTTAACACACGACGGACGACGCACGACGACGGACAAAAACAGAAAGCAATACGTCACCTGAGTTTACTCAGGTGGCCTAAAAATTGCAAATCCTTTCAAAATTCTTATAGATAATTCTTTTTATTGTTGAGCAGTCTCCGTTTTCGTTATACCGGTATTTTGTTATTTTATAATGAATGTTCCTCTGATAAAATAAACTTGAATAAACCTGTGAAGCTTTTGTTGAATTTAAATTGAACCCTCTGCAATCATGAACTTGGCTTTATATCTAACTGTCTGAATATTTAAGTTAGTCGGGTCAGTAATTTTAAAATTATTCCACATGATTACTAAAAAATATGCTTTACAACACATTGCGTTTTGAAAAAGGCTTCTGATTTGCTTTTATATTCTAAGACTTTATCATCCCTCTTAAGAAAATGGAACATGAGACTGACAATCTCTGCCATTTCCGGAAGCTCCTCACACAGTTTCTCAATATCATCCATATGATCTTTCAAGGGGACAAAACTACAATGCTGTTCTGATATAGCAAACATTAGGATATAATGCATCCTAAGTTTTCTTCTCTGATCCAGGATAATGTTGTTTGTCTGGGATATTATTTCTGCTTTCAGGTTTTGATCCTCTATTTCATCAACATCTATTATAACCTCCTCGATTGCCTTATAGATACACGGTATTGCCGTTTCCAGGGCCACTGTGGCCAGTGTTGAATTTCGCTTATTATATTCTTTCACGCTGAACGAGTAAAACATGTCAGCCAGTGCTGAAAAATCTCCGGCCTTTTCTTTTGGAATTACTGTCCACTCAACCATATAGTCTAATTTCCAGGGTAAGACTTCTCTTGCAAATGTTCTGTTTTGGTCTATTAATTCATTCAAAATATTAGTCTTAAATCTAACGTCACATAATTTTGCCAAAATAATTCGTGATGATCTTTGATGCAGGCCGTTCAAAGCTTTATGAAAAAAATCTATAAAACCTGGTTTTTCATAGCAATCGTCTGCCATGGGCATTAGAAACATTTGCTCGTGGACATATCGAAGTAGTTGAAACGCAGTTGCATAAAATCCCAGTCTTGTCATGACCTTAACAGAGGATAGAGTTCCAGGTGTGAACGCATTGATAAAAACTGTTGCCAAGCTTTTCCTGGCTACAAAAGATTTACAATTTGCGAAGACCATCTTAATCAGCTTTAATGCGTAGCAATAGCCATGGTTTTCCGCAATATTCTTAGTGACTGCCACGGGAAACATACGGACGCATTCAACATTAACACAAATAGCTTCAATTTCAGCCAGAGAGAAGCAATCGATGAGATTGTTACTTGGTATGAAATAATGTGGAAGAAATCTGGCTTTCAAAAGGTTTATCAAATAACTTGTAACATATAAAATGCATCCACCGAAATTGTTTTCCCAAGCTTCACAAGGAATGTCTTCCAGTGCATTGAAATAAACAGCTTTTAAATGCTTATTTTTCAATTTTTTCGATAGATGAAATGTCGCGTTATCGACCAATACTTTAAAAACAAAGAATCCATGGACCTGAAATTCCGTCAGGCCAATTCTGAAAATTATCTGTTCAGCCAAAGAAAAGTTATACTTCCATTCTATTTCAGGTTCCTTGCTTTGGGGATGTGCTTTTTTAATCAATGTACATTTCATGTCCAAAATTGTGCGAATGATGCGCCGCGAGGGAAATGTATATTTTCTTTCCCGAACTTCCCATTCCCGTGCTAAAGGAGGAAGAGTCTCGCAGAGCAGTCCTCTGTACCTGATAGTGACGTCATGGGGAAGAGGGACATCGCTCACTTCTACCTCCTTTAGAAACTTTTCAGATTTTTTGTGAAATATGCATCTTTCATTTATTCCTGTTGTGTTTCGTGACAGCCTTAATTGACAATAACCAGGATGGGATTTTGAGGAATCAGCATAAATAGTTACCACTGGTGACCAGACATCAGTTATTTCAGAGTGCTGCACATGTTTGTCCCTTGGAATTAAAACAACATCTCCAACCTTTTTTTGAATGTGTATATTATAAAAAGCTCGTTTTGTTTGATTTTTGCTGACATCTTTTAAAACAAAATTGCTTCCATCCCCGAAACATCCGATGTAATGAACATAAACATCTGGAAATAGAAGCATTTCACGAGGCCCTACATATGGATTTATCATAAAAAGCGGGAACAACTGTTTGAAGATGTAGGTTAGATGAGGTAGTGGGATCCCAGTCAAAACATCAATATACATGGGATCAAAAAAGACATTGTTCAGAGATTCTGAAAAAAAAATCTTTGGTTTAAATCACTTTCAAAGTATTACATAACCTAAGGAAGTCAAAAGTGCGATAAGATCTTGTATGTTGATAGAGCTTGAAATTTAAGAGTACTAACTGTTTAAGTATGTAAGAATTTTTCATTTTGTTACCTTCTGTCTCTTCAAGTTGCAATTCTTCTAGACAGTATGACTCAAAATATGACCAGTAAGTATGTTGATGATTTTCAGCAGATCGATTATTCACTTTATCGACGTTAGGTGTCCTTTCTCTTTCTTCTGGCTGAGGTAATTTGCCCAAAAATTCATCCTGAGTTACAACCTTACTAGCTCCCATATCTTTTATTTTGTTCTGGATGAGTTTTTCTCTTTCTTTTGGTGATAGTTTGTGAGACAAAATGTGTACCCTAAATAATAGGCACTCTAAAAACGTAATTTGAAACAAAGATTAATGTAAAACAAAAAAAATTGATACTTTTGATAATTTATAATTATAATACACCTTACTTCATGTACTTTAATGTTATATATGGAGCGTTATCTGCTATCTAAATATTTGCTAATTTTATATTCTAATGCAATTCTTTTGTAAAACACTTTTTGATTGGCTAATGCACTGATGTTTGAAGCAGTAAAACGAGCATTAACGAGCGTGAAAGCTTTTTCATTGTGACGTCATAATAGAGCGACGCAAAAACACAATGCCCGGTGACGTATTTCATGTAACAAAATTCAACAAAATAAGACGTAAACAAACAAAATGTATGGATTGCATTAGAATGGGAATAACTGATCTTCTAATTTGGTATTTGCGACCGTTAATGCTGATTTAACGGTCGCAAACATCCGTTTTACCGGCTCCGCTTAGTACGCGTCGCCGGTAAAACTCAGTTTGCGACCGTTAAATCAGCATTAACGGTCGCAAATACCAAATTAGAAGATAGTTATTCCCTAATTCTTATAGTACAAAAGAAAATGTAACCTTCAAGACATGTCATTATTTTCTAAGTAGATAATTCAAAAACAAAAAAAAACAGATTCAGATATTGAAATATTTCTCTTTGGATGCAGTGGAAAGGGGAAATTTTATAAAAATCTTACTGTAAGGCCAACAAGATGTCCATTGGGCGGGGCGCAGACTCAAATAATGAAATTCTCCTATATGCCCTAAGAAAATAGTCATTGGTTGGCTTTTGCTTTTCATTTCTGGATGAACTTCAGTTTTCCTTATGTCGTCCTGAAAGACGTTAAAGACAACGACGTCTAAGTTATAGGCATCGACCAAAGCCTGAAGAACTAGGTGCTCATTCCACCCATTTGGTTTGGACATTCTGCAGAGACCATCTTCCCAAGACTCATTACACAGAAAGGGTTGGATATGATTTCCATCTTCAGTGTTATAGCGCTTTTTTAAATATCTTGTTAAGAGGAAAATACCGATATGAATCATATTGAAAGGTTTTATTGTAGTTTTTAGATTTATTTTTAATGCGAGGTTAAAGAAAATATTGAAAGACAATAAATTGTTTTATATCATACACCTAAATATGAATTTGATTCTTTGAAACATTTTTGGTGCCTCTAGTAATACCTGAAGTCAGAATACTCACGCAACTGCTGTACATTGTAAACGTTCAGCTGTAAATCCGATCCGACCACTGATCATGAACTGATCAGCGAGAGCCCGAAACATACAGTTTCCATCAGGAATGACGTCATAAATTTCAAAATGATTGGTTGTTGCAAAGTTTTGTATTGACCTTCTGTATATAGAAATGTTTCTGTATTGTCCCATTCCTTCGCCTGCAAGAGACAAGCAGAATACAGCAGTCGATATATTATATATAGATGTTGTGATACGGTGGGGGAAATTTTGTAACTGAAAATCGCTTACATGGAAATATGGCTGCAATATTGCCGACTCGGAGTGTAATAACTTTTCTTATAAAGCTTATACCCGTAGGAACTGGAAGTATGTCCCCTCCATTCATTTTGCCGATATTTAGAATGTTTAAGAAAACATAACTATTATATACTTGTGCTTTTCTCAGTATACACAACTTCAAATGACTTTTTTGGCTTGTCAATCAAATTTCAATTTTTTGAAGCCCATCTTTCCAAACTGAAAATGTTAGGATGTGTTCCCCCAAAACTGAAATTACTTTCATTCCTACGGACCAAAAGCAATAACTAAAATGTGAAGGAAACACGTAAAATAATGAGTTTAAATACACTTTATATATAGTAAAACAATAACAATACATTTTATTTTTTTTTACAACTCAGTTAATATATTGGAATTTATGCAAATTATTTTTCATTTAAGGAATATGGAATTATATACGATATAACTTTTCAAAATTATTCTCGACTTAACATGCTTAATGTTTAGTTATTTAAGATAACTAGACAAGCAAAGGAATCCTTAAAAGGTTGTATAAATAAAATAAATGGTTTATACTGACCATCTATACTTTTCGATGAGTCTTCATAAGGATTTGAAACGTCTTCTACGTCGAATCTCAGTCCATGAGTTTCCATGTATTCTTCCTCTTTATCAAAGTAATCTATTTCATCAATATTATTATCGAAAGCGGCATCGAATGATCCATCCTTAATATCCCCCCCTTCATCGCCCTCCACAGAAGATAAAAATCCTACCCTGGAGCAACGTTCTTTTAAATTTTCTGACGACTGTATGTTTTCTTTTAAACCGCTTTTTGGGCTGTCATAATCAACATCTTGACCCAAGGCGTCTAACTGATCCACATTTAGAGATGCACGATTTTCTAATTCAATAAACATAGAGAAATTTTCAAATATAACGTCACTGTCTTCTCTTATATCATTATCACTCCGTAAACAATTTAGAGATTTCTTCCACACTTCCTTTTCTGTCATTTGTGCAATATTTTTCGACGCCATTTTAATCCAGAGCTTTTATAAAAATAAACAGAAATTAATGTCTCTTCAGTCACATATTTCAACCTCAATTCAATGTGTTATTGTGTAATACAAAATTTAAATCCTATATAATATCCTTAATATGCTAACAATTTTCAAACATCCGATACATACACTAACATATTTCCTTTAGTCACTTTAAAAATAGTATAGAAAGTACGGCACACCGATTGCATCAAAAGTATATTCTGTGAAGATTGAAAAATATATGTACACAATCGAGTTAACTTTTTTACTGCGAACTTAGTTTTGCCCATCGCCTCACTGGCGTAATCTTTAGTATAATTCATTATATTTATGAAATTATGATGCCAGTTAAAAGATCGGGGTTCCCTAAATGTCGGCCCTTTCAAAAAATAACGAGTTAAAGTCATCATCATTTTCTATATTTACATCACCAGAAATAATGTGTCTTGTAGGGTGAAAAACATGAACAGGCAGGAGAATCGTATTTCAGATTAATTTCCTAGGCTCTGTGGATTTTTTTTCATATTCAAAAGTATAGAAGCAATGGCCGATGTACTTTTGTAGGAAATACATGGCGAAGTCTTCAACTTGAAAAAGTGTGAAAATCACTTATTAATAACAGACACGAAAAATTTAATATGCATTACTAACTAAACATTTTCCAACCACGAAATCAAAAACCCCACAAACAAATATTTTTGTCTCAAACGTTTTAAAATATGACCCTTCGATAATATGTGATTCTACAGTATGGTGGAATACAAGGCTGGATCATTTTGTGATTAAAAAGATTACCAATGTTGACTGCGTCAATTCCTTGGGGTGTAAGAAGAGAGGCCCAAAGATCACAACGCTCAACTTAGCACTGTGGCTAGGAAAAAATAACATAATTCTTTGACTTGCTGTGGTTTTTTCCTTAAAAGTCTGAACGTTCTGTTTGGCCCTACGTACCCTACCCTGGGGGTGATTGAACAAACTTAAATCTATACTATCTGAGGATGCTCCCATATAAATATGAACATTCATGGCTTTCTGTTTCTTGAGAGGATTTTAAAAGATTTTTCCAATGTATTCCTAGGTAACACTTTTAGCGTTCATTGTGGTCGCATCCTACCTCCTTGGGTCATGATTTCAACAAACTTGAATTTACACTTGGTTTGAACATATTTTATTGTTTTGATGTAACAACAAGAGGATTGGACACAAGTTCTGAAAAACTTAGGACGTCCTCTCCTTAAAACAATTAATAACACAAAATATTGTTCAAAATTAATTTACACAGGAACCAAAGGTCAACAAGATTATCTAACATAGGTAATGCATGTACAGAATTGAATTAATGTAGTATGGACAAACGAGTCTAAATACATTACTCAAAAACGACCAGATCTCTTGATAAACAATTGCACATTTAACAGAAATACTGATCGAATTATCTCCCCATAATAGAACATGAGTGTCTACAATACGTAAATTTATCATTCTAAAAATAGCATTGAACAAGTCGTTTCTTGGGGCAGTGTAGTTCACACAAGAAAAAAAGAAATGATATGCAATTTACACTTCCTGAGGATGCTTCCATATAAACATGACCGATCATGACTGCTTTTCTTGAGAAGAAGATTTTTAAAGATTTTTTTGCTACACATTCCTATGTAAAGTTTTGATAATTCATTGCGGCCTCATCCTACCCCTGGGGGTCATGATTAAAGTAAACTTGAACCTTCACTACCTGAGGATGTTTCCACATTAGTTTCATCTTTTCTTTCCCAGTGGATCTTGAGGAAATTTTTAAAACATGCCACCAAATTTTCACTATTTCTTGAATATCTTCCCTTTAAAAAGGGCATGGTCCTTCATTTGAACAAACTCTAATCCTCTTTACCCAAGGATGCTTTGTGGCAAGTTTAATTGAAATTGACCCTGTGGTTCTGGAGATGTCGAAAATATGAAAATGTGAAAACTTAACAGACAGACAGACGGACTTCATACAAATTGTGATAAGAAAAGCTCACTCGAGCTTTCAGTTTAGCTGCAAGACGAGGTGGTTTTAAAGGGGTATGATTTACAATATCTACAGAATTAATGCTACATTGTTACAATGCAAAATTTTTAAACGAGGCAACAAATATATTTCAAAAGAATTTTTAACTTAATTTTATTACACTAACAAAAACAGAATTCACACATTATAATTATTGGGACTTTGATTTGCTATTTATTATAATATAGTATGACAGTTCCCAAATGATTTTTTTTATGTTTTCTCGTCGCATACAGTTGTCTTTGTATATCTGTTCTTTTTAAAGCAGTCTTTTGCCTTGTCTATGAATATTTCGCTCAGATTAAGACTTTAATCACCATCCATTATGTTTATCAATGTCTTAATATGAGCGAAATAATTATTTTGGGGCATTTTTAATGTCTGTTTTTCAGATATTGAGGTCGAATTTTCTCTAACTTGGCGTAGTGTAGTTACCCTTGGACTTCCGGTCAAGAACTGTCAATCATGCTTTTGAAGCACATGAGCCCGAAAAGTCGTTATATAGTTTATATTTGCATCTGAAGCTCTCCTTATTCTTTATTTTAAGAATTTCCAGCATGAGCAATGAAAATGTGTGCTTTCAGTCATTTTGAGGAAATATTGGCATCATATCCGGAAAAGAAAGAAGGATTTTTTCACCGGAATTTTAGTCCAATACATAACATATGATTAACAGCTAAAAAATCTTGAAAACCCATAACATTATCACATACTTTATTAAAAAATGCAAATTTTTGATTTCTGTTAAGAGGGCTTAAAATCAACTTCTGGTAATGGAAGAAAAATCATTCAACTGTTTAATAACTTATTTGGCAAAGTTATAGATGTCTTAACTTTTTGGGAACATAGTTTTATCCCGTTTATAATTTTCCCCCTAAAATTATGGTGTTACGTTTCTTATGAGTTCCAGTATACTTAGAAAAGTATTCATCTTTAAGAAGTCAATTTTGAAATTTCAGCTAAATAGCATCATGCAAAGAATGCTCGATTAAATTAATTTGTAAATACCTGTACCAATGGTCGAATCGTACAGATGGAACATCAAGCCATTTATTGATAAAGTCCACTTTAAAACATCGATTTATAAAACTTAAGATCGATCATGATTATAAAGGACATTTTCTACCTAATACATATAAGGGTTATGTCGTCGAACTAAAGTTCGATAATCATGATAATGTTAAGGATTTTTTTTACAAGAAAAAAAATATATACTCAGAGAACTTCATTTATAGTGGTTAAGAAAAGAGAAAACTATAAAATTAACATCTGAAACTGAGGTACAAATGGAAAACCAAATTTCTTTCCTTATTTAAAAATTTATACTATTTAAGTATTTTGAATAGGAAATCCATGTGCAACTGCTCCGGAAACACTTACACAGTTTTTATGCCTGGGATTTTGTAAACACACAAACAGATAAGGAAGGGATGAAAACAGACAAGTAAAGAACAGTCTTCTTTTCACCAGATACTTCAGATGATGACCAGTAAGTCGGCATAGAAATCTCGATTCAAAGTTGTCAACATGTACAAAAACGTCTCACAATTGATTGAAAAAGAGAGATCGCGGAATCCATTGCACCATTTCTGGACAACAACAGCGGCAAAAAATTATACACAGGAAAACGACGGAACAGCCGAATTTTACAACCAATTTGTGGAGACAGAAAATAATGAAGTTTTATTCGGGAAATCAAAGATTTCAATAGATCGCAGTTTTGGATCAGACTTTGTTGAAAGCAATCAAGAATCTGTAATCGTCCACAAAGTGGATACTACAAAAGGTGGGACGAAAATGAAATCTACGGAAGATAATTTAGAATTAGAATCTCTACCAGTTACAACTGACTGTGTGGCAAATTCTTTAAAAACAGATTCTGACCTGTCTGAGATATCAAGTAAAACAAACCCTGACGCTGATTCAGAATCAACTGATCAATTAAAAGAATTTAGCGACACGGACGAGACGGATTACTTTGACAGCGAGGATGAATATTGGGAAACACAGGCCAGTGAGAAGAAACAAAAGCAAGACATGGACATAAATTTGGATCCATCTATGAATTCCCCAAATGGAGGAAGATATAGTAAGTTTTTGGGCAATTTTTTTTCGTTCCAATGCTGATATGTCTATGAATACACACAAAACAAGGTTAATGAATTGAAAAACAAAATTCTACTGTTTCATTAAAAATATGGGCGTCTTTGACTTGAATCCGGCAGGAATCATATAAGCTGCAAGCTGTAGCTCTCCGAAAAATATCTGTAGACCTATTTTTTCAGCTACAAATTTCTCTGACTTCTCTTCTTAATTACAAATGGTTACTTGTTCCTTTCAAATAAAATACACATAAACATGATAAATAACGTTCAAATATCGCGAAGAGATGACCCATAAATATATATCTATCTTTAAATAAAAATTAATAAAAATGTAACATTTTGTAGCTAATTCATTCAAAGGTATTGCTTTCATATTTTTTATTGGTCAACTGCCTTTAAATCTCTGGGTTTTTTTTTCTTTACAGGTACATTTATCAACCTTCCCATTTTTAAACAATCGATCCATGATTTTGCTGCTGATAATAGTTTTGAAGTACATGATGTAGTTGCGGATGGGGACTGCATGTTCCATGCAATAGCTGATCAGTTTCTGGTGAACGGTTGTCCAGGTCATACAGAAAAGTCCTTACGACAAATAGCAACACAGTAAGCATACTTAAACTGAAAAACAAGAATGACTGTCGTTATAGATACAAAACAATGCGAAATATATACTAGAAAAACTATGTAAACTATACAAAAGTTTTAGTTGTCTTTAAGGTACTCTTTACAAGTCAGAAGTGGAACGTACGTTGGCCTTGCCATTGATTTACTGACTAAACAAACGAAATTTATCATTCCCAATTCTATTTTCAGACATCTTAAGAGAAAATCTCTTGAAGATGATGGAACTCATCCCTCCTCTTTTCTTTCTGGAGAGACTTGGGTGGAATACCTCTCAAGAATGGAGAGACCAGGGGAGTGGGGCGACCACATTACTCTTCAAACCCTTGCTGACGTTTTTACATTAAAAGTCATAGTTTTTAACGTCTACCAAGATGACATCAGGAGAACTGAGGTTGAGGCCGAGTCCAATGAACAAATTAAATCAAGGCTGACAATATACCTGGGTCATCTTGGGGAGTTCCATTATCTAAGTCTACGTCCTAAACATTGGCAGCAACAATGGCCCTACAGTAAGTTATCATTTTCATCGCTTTAACCAATATAATTATGGTCTGAATTGTGTGGATTTTTTCTGTTTTTCTGAGATAGAAATGTTTAAACATTTTATTAGTTTTTTCTAAATAATTATTCAGAAAGAAGTGCTACAATGTCGTGAACTTCCTTAAAGATAGCAACTAGTTTAGGTATATTAATTATTGGAAATAACTTTAGTGACTCATTCAACGAAGTTTCCGTCTGTTTTCTGTATTCTTATGTTTTGGTGCAATTATTCATGACATATTGTAGCTATTCTGTCTGTATTTCATGTCTTGTCTGTCCAACAAAAAAAAAGATTAAAGATTTGATCCGTAAAACTGGCGACCATAACTGAAATTTTAAAACCGTATCAAGGTAAAATAAATCAAGGTATTGGGGTCAAATATAAAACAAAGATTTTTATAGGCCGTCACAGGCCATGTACTTGCAAAAGATGAAAGTCTCATCGTCTCTTATTCGAAAGTTATGATTAGTATTGAAAATTTGGATAAGCACTGTAATTTAAACTTCAAGGTCACGAAGTCAAAAACCATAGTATATTTGGAAACGTTTGAAAGGACTTTCGCTTCTCTAGTCTTAAAACTATCACTAATGATAATATTTAGAGAAGTTGCTCAAATTTCGAAATAATGGGCATGGAGACAAAAGTTATAATATATTTGAAGAGGTCTCTTTTCTTTCAGAGGCTGTGCTTTACCGCTTACTAGCATGTTCCAAAGATCTGAACCCAGAGGACTCTATCGCTCTCCTCAAAGACAGACTGTCAAGCATGTCATCAGGAAAGTACATACCTAAAAGTGTACTAGATGAAACTTCTGAACATATATCTGGCATTATGCATAAAAGAAATGAAAAGAATACACAAGCAGGAAAGAAAAACCATGACGAAATCTTTAGAGCCAACAGTGGAGGGGGGCTTCAACTCGAAGATACTGAAGGTTACATGCTAAATATCAAGGCATCAGTATATATCCATATGAATATACAAATCAAAAGTTCTTATGTGTTAAAATATACATTTTTTGATCGTCTTTTGCTGAAGATTCGTGAAAGTTGCTTTTCATTGACACTAATATTGTCCCTTTTCTACCACTTTTTAAAAAAAAGAAATGCTCCTATCAAATAGACCTAACAAAATTATAATGTGTTTTTTTTAGGGTTTTTTAAAAAAGTTTTTGTAATGGTTATTGTAGAAGATATCTACAAATACTTAACTTCCTCTTACTGGAGATTTTGAAAAATATATTTGTGTGTATGTATTTTAAAAAATGAACATTTTTGTGGACGTAATAAAATCTCTCTTGTAGATTCCTTAGAGATGTTGATTGAAGACCCTCTTCACACGGATTCAATATCAGGAACCCCTTTACCACATTTAACATTCCTCCTAAAACACTTGATACCTCTCACAATGCTTTGCAATGAATTTGGTCAACTCCCTCCACACACTCGAGGGACGTTTCAATTCCTTGGTTCATTTGCCGATGGAAGCAATTGCATTTTACCTGACATTAGCAAAGCACAGAAAATGAGAGACTTTTATAATAAGCAAATGAGAGAAAAGGTTGCAAAAGTCGTAGTTTTTAAATCGAACATACCTGTATTGTCTTCAGAAGCTCCACCGTTGCCGTATGCATTGCATCTCGATACGTCAAATACAAAAGCCGGATATTGTAGGTTGAAATTCCCTCCTGAGCGCGCGGTTTTGGCTGGTGAAAAAACTTGCAAGATAGGTTCTGAAACTTATCTTCAAGCCTTCAGCATTGAAGGATACGATTCTAGTTTCCTGAGAGCGGACATAAGAGCTAAAGTTAGGTATATTGGGCTAATATGTCCTTTGTCCTTGGTTGCCCTAGATTGGTTGCATTCGAGGCGAAAATTTGATTTCCCCTCAGGCCTTCTTTTGATTTTATTTCATGACATGCCTTGCACATTGATTCCCAAAGCACATAAAAACTCGGAAAACCCATTAGTTGAGTGGAAAATAGATTTTTCAAAGATAGAAATGTTGCTTTTTGGCAGCCTAACAGATTCACAGCGACATGGGTTTGCAGTAATCAAGGTGCTTCTTAATAACATAACTTTCCATGTTGAGAAAAAACTGCGAACAAAGCATATAAAATCTATATTTTTTCAAGCGTGTGAAGATATTCCATCCAACATTTGGAATGTAAACTTCAGTGGTTGTGTTTTGTTTTTCCTCAGCAAATTGCTGATCTGCTTAAAACATAAGTTTCTACCGCATTACTTTATCCCACAAAATAATTTAATTGACTGTTTTTCGGTGGTAGAAATTGACACTATATGTGTTTGTGTCGAATCCATTCGGGCATTTCCAGCTCCCACTGCCCAATTTGTAGCAGAAAAACACGGATTTACATATGGACCAAACTTGGTGAAGTCGTTGCTGAATGACATTGCTTGTTTTGTGCAAAATAGGGATGTGGCAGCGGTCGTGGAACACACCGTGGTTCCCTGTACGTACCGCACAGCCAAGTTTCTTGCAAAGCTGGGATTTTATGTTCCAACTTGTGAGCTACTGGAAGAAATGCACATACAGACACAACTCATTCCGGAATACAGATTGCAGAATTCGCTCAATTTTCAGGATTTCTTCAGAAATGCTTTACATAAGATGAAGCAGCGATCCTCGCGTGTCATATTAGCTAAACTTTTCGATGCCAAATTTGGAACGAATATGGCAAATTTATTTTTCAAAGAAAAAGATTTTTCCTTGGCGAAAATTCTACCTTGGGTTGTCGACTTTAAAATCAACTGGTTAGAAGTCCCCAGAGAAAAGGCGGGAGATCTGTCAACAGTAGCAGAATTTTTGTTTGAATATAGTTTCAAAGAATATAAGAAAAGAAATAAAACCCTTTCCACATGCACCATAGAAGCCGCCATTCGTTGTTTGAGACACTCAATACAAGAAGATTCAATTGACATGAGGGAAATTGAGGACGAAAACTTGAAACAAGAGATTTTATCTCAAAAAAGGGAACTAAAAGCTAGATTAAAACTCTATTATACACAAGTATTTTATGTTTCAAACTTAATGCGTGACATATTCCCACTGAGAGGACACATGCCGGATATTGAAAAACTTTGTGAAGAATTTCCTGAAATGGGACTTATTGCGAGTGACATGTTCGCATACCTTAGCATGTACAACAAAAGCGAAGAATATGCAACAAAATTTGCATCCCATTTCCCTGGGCTTTTAAGACCAAGTGAGTATTACGTTACGCTTTTGAGTATGGAAAGCATGCTGGCTAAGACGTTTCATGAGATAGAATGCAAACAACGATCATAACTCAAATGGTTTATACCTTTACAATCAGTATGGCATAAACTTTATATAAAAACCAAGTTGATATAAATATCTTTTTTAGGTCACCTGAGTAACTCAGGTGACCTATTGCTATCCGTTTTCGTCCGGCGTCGTGTATTAACATTTTAACATTTTCAGCTTCTTCTCTGAAACCACTGAACCAATTTCAACCAAATTTGGTATACAGAATCTTTGAATAAAGGGGAACAAAAATTATGAATTCAATGGTCCCCACCCCCCTGGGGCCTGATGGGTAGGACTAAAACCACTATAATTATTGCAATCTTTAAAAATCTTCTGCTTTACTCCTGGACATCAAGCAGGCAAACTGTTGGCATGAATATAATGAGCTTTAAGTCTTCTACCAAAATTGTGAAATTCATGGCCCCAGGGTCAGGGGTTCTAGTGTTAGGGCAGGGCTCTATTTATTATATAGTGAAAATGCATGTATTCTTTGAAAATCTTCTTCTCTGCTTCTGGGTACTAAATAAACTAGCTAAGCACATAATAATGATGAGTAAGAGTGCCTCTTCCAAAATTGTAAATTTTATGGCTCCATGGTCAGGGGTTTCCTGGCGGGGCTCTATTTATCATATAGTGAAAATGCATGTATTCTTTGAAAATCTTCTGCTCTGGTTCTGGGTATTAAATCAACTAACTAAGTACATAGTTATAATGAGCAAGAGTGCCTCTTCCAAAAATGTGAATTTTATGGCCCCAGGGTCAGGGGTTCTGGTGTAAGGGTGGCGCTCTATTGATTATATAGTGAAAAAAATTTTCCTTTGCTCCTGGGTTTTTTGCCAATAATTAAAGTATATATATATATTTATGCCCCCTTTCGAAGAAGGAAGGGCATATTGCTTTGCCACTGTCTGTCGGTATGTCGGTCTGTCGGTCTACTTAGTTTCCATTCATTTTCTACGCAACTGTTGCACATACTGAAATGAAATTTAGTATACAGATTTATCACATGAATATCTAGGTGAAGATCTGGTTTGGGTAAAAATCGCGCCAATTTTGACAGAGTAATGTCCCTTAGACTTAGAAAAATTCCAATCATTTGCAGTTTCCGTTCATTTTCTTCTCAACCGTTGCACATACTGAAATGAAATTTGGTACACAGATATATCACATGAATATCTAGGTCAAGTTCTGTTTTATGGTACTATCGTACCATCTTTTAGAGTTTTGCCCCTTGGACTTAGAAAAATTCCAATCATTTGCAGTTTTCGTTCATTTTCTTCTTAACCGTTGCACATACTGAAATGAAATTTGGTATACAGATTAATCATACAAATATCTAGGTCAAGTTTTGTTTTTGGATACGATTGCACCAATTTTTACAGAGTCATGCCCCTTGGACTTAGAAAAATATTTGCAGTTTCCGTTCGTTTTCTTCGCAACCGTTGTACATACTGAAATGAAATTTAGTAAACAGATTAATCAGATGAATATCTAGGTCAAGTTCTGTTTTGGGTACGATCTCACCATTTTGACAGAGTTATGACCCTTGGACTTAGAAAAAATTCCAATCATTTGCAGTTTCCTTTCATTTTCTTTGCAGAGGTTGCACATACTGAAATGAAATTTGGTATACAGATTTATCAGATAAATATCTTGGTCAAGTTCTGTTTTGGGTACGATCTTTCTATTTTTTTTTTTACAGAGTTAAGCCCTTTTGGACTTGGAAAAATTCCAAGTTGGGGGGCATGTGTTTTACAAACATCTCTTGTTATGATGAAGAAAGGTGCCTCTAGCAATATGATTATTTTTATGCCCCCCCCTTGGCCCCAGGGTCAGTGGTTCCTTTGGGGTGAGGTGCACAACTGGTTATAAAGTGGAAGTGCATTTTCTCTTTGTTACTATAGATCTGATCTACTCCTAGGCCGAGTCTAATTCGAGTGCGCATGACTTTGCGCAGCTTTTTAATTTCATGCAGTCAATATTGTGCGACACTGCACCTTTGCCAAATATTTCGATTTAAACAAAAAATTAACATTATCTTTAACCCTACTGGTCTGAAAATGTTACTAACGACAATATTAGAAAAAACGCTGAAATGGCTCTACCGACGTCACCATTTTCGGATTTTTTAAGTAATGCATGACGCTGAAGAATGACGCATGGTTCTCTTGTATGTTCAAGACGTCCATGGATAATACTAAAAACTGATGACAGAACATCTAAAAAAGCACACTGGCAGATCAAACATTGCTATTTTTTATTATTTTAACATTCGATTTTTTAATCTTAAAACAATAATTATAACAGTAAAAATTAATTACCAAAAAATTATTAGAATCTCTAGGGCAGAAATAATTTAATTGTTGTCCCCCGCTTGAAAAATTATTAATCAGTCCGTCCGTCTGTCTGTCAGTCCGTCCGTCCGTCTTTCTGACTGTCTGTAACGCTTTCGTTTCCACACGATATCTGGAGAATCAATCCTTTGAGCTTTTGCAATGAAATTTTGCATAGCAACCCCCTATGGACTAAAGAAGAACCCTATTGATTTTCAGGTGAAAGGTCAAGGTCATGAATTCGCAAATTCTGTCTGTTATAACACTTTCGTTTACGTGCGATATCTCCAGAACCCTTCAAACTTTTGCAATGAAATTTTACATAACAACTCCCTGTGGCCTAAAGAAGACCCCTATTGATTTTGAGGTTAAAACGTCAAAGTTCATGGTCGTAGATTTATACATTCTGTCTGTATGAAAAACTACCCTTTCCGGGCTATATTTCAAGAAGATTTTGAGAATTTGCAATTTAATTTTGTACCAAAACTCCCTAGGACCTCTCTCACCCCTCTCAAAGTACCCCGCCTTGTGTGTTTTATTAGTATTTATTGTATTACATGTCGATATTTTAGCACAGGGGCATGAGGAGAGTTATTACGTATAAAACACGTTCTCGATGGACTTTATATTCTTATTACATCTATTAGAACTGTTTAATAAAGGTTAAATTATACACTATGCATTGTGTAAAATTTTGACAATATCGAAGTGAATACATATAGGATCTCCCATGATTTGTAGTTGGATATGATTTTTATCCAACGAGTTGTGTGGTTTTTTATCCCCGAGCCTTGGCGAGGGGATAAAAACACACAACGAGTTGGATAAAATCATATCCAACTACAAATCATGCAC
>PRKT01000343.1:541651-572310 GCA_003671525.1 Saccostrea glomerata
ATCGAACTTCCTTTCACTTCCAATTTTTTCCTATATTTCTTCCTTTGTATATACTGTGGTAAAAAGTGGAGGGGTGGCCATCTTTTCAATAGACATTTTCTATAGTAAAGGTAATGTTAGGGAAAAAAGTGGGGGGGCCCCCCCCCCCCCCCCCCCCCCCCCCCCCGAACTGCGCATGGTTTACTTTTTCCCTAAGCGGGGGAGTAGGGCTGGGTATTGGCCCGAGATTTCGTATTGCGATATATTGCAATATTTTTAACTGTATTGCGATATGTATTGCAATATTTTCAATGTAATAAAAACGACTTTTTCTTACTATATTTACCTAAATTTACAGGCAGAATGTACATAACTATGATAAGTTACCAACACGGAAAAAAAATCTTGTTGATTTCATTTAAGTTATGCTCTTAAATGTTTCCACAAAACAACTTCTGTCTTACTGTTTGGCTTAATAACAAACTATCACAAGTCCGTTTTTTATATTTAATCATTTTAATGACAAAATAACTTAATCTAAGCATATTGCCAATGCATCGATATTTCAAAATCGTATTGCGATACAATATTTTTTGTCATTGTATTGCAATATATTGAAATATCGATATTATTGCCCAGCTCTACAGGGGAGACAATTTCTCTGAATTATATGGAATCCGGATAGGGCCACGCAGTTCACTATCGCATCATCGCACCATCGAGGTTTGATTCGATGGTGCGATGACGCGATAATGCGATGACGATGGAGCGATGAAGCGATAACGATGAAGCGATGGTGCGATAGCGCGATGACTATGACGCGATGGCGCGATACTGCGATGACGATGAAGCGATGGTGCGATGGAGCGATGAAGCGATGGCACGATAGCGATGCTGCGATGGTGCGATAGCGATGATACGATAACGCGATAACGATGAAGCGATGCTCTATCGTGTCATCATCAGTGCTCTATCGCACTATCGTCATCGCATTGTCGCGCTATCGACTCTTTTGCGCATGCGCCATTGAGAAGAGAAATGGTGTCAGGTTGTGAAAGTATGAACAGAATACTTATCTGAAATAGATCTTACTGGGTTAATTAACTTCACTTGGCATAAAAATTAACCATGTCTTTATTGCCAGACATATAATAAGTTAGAAGATTATTAAAATATAGTTTGATAATCAAGATAAAGTTAACAATACACTCATGTTGTGAATGGTGTAAAAGAAATCGAAATCCGCGTGATCTAGATTTTGGTTTCTTAACCGGGGGTTGGGGGGGGGGGGGTTAATACTGTAGATTGGGAAATAATTACGATGGTTTTACTTTCACTATGTTCGCGATTCATTTTTTTTTCGCAAAATTAAACCTATCGTGAATGCTATCATTAACTATTAAAACAAGTAAATGCTAATACGAAATTTAAATTAATTTCTTGCATCGTGAAATCAGGGACTTATATACTAGTATATAGGTCCCTGGTGAAATTACACCCATTGCTATTGTACTTCCTGAGAAAGCGTGAAATTTTAGCACCGTTAAATACAGTATTCACAATCAAGAAAATTTAAAGCAAATACAAAACAAAAATTCTTCCTCCCTCTCTCCTCTTTGTACTTCGTGTTTGTTATTTAAAATATGATCATCAAATACAAAATTAAAGTCAGTAAATTATCACTGGGCATCAAATCTTTGCTCGAATTAACTACCTGCTGAGAATGCCATCCTATCTATATAGTCGATAGAGCGATGGTGCGATGACACGATGTCGATAGCGCGATAAAGCAATAACGATGGCACGATATAGCATCGCATCATCACTGTCGCGCCATCGCAATCTCACCAACGAATCATCGCTATCGTGCCATCGCGTCATCGCATTATCGCTCCATCGTACCATCGCATCATCGTCGTCGCGCTATCGCATCATCGTCATCGCGCTATCGCTTCATCGTTATCGCACCATCGCTTCATTGTCATCGCATTATCGCGTCATCGCACCATCGACTCAAATCTCGATGGTACGATGATGCGATAGTGAACTGCGTGGCCCTATCCGGATTCCATAGAATTAGCTTGTTTGAAAGTTGTTACACAATACTCAGGTGATCTATAAGGCCCATGGGCTTCTTGTTTGTAATGTACTGGGCTATAAAATGTTGGGGTCATGGGCATTTGCATGGTTTGAGAAAATTTTTGGAAAAAACCAGTGAGATACTGCTATCTGGTATATCATCTCCAGACTCTGTCGGTCCTTCGGATGAGACAGTATAAACCGAGGTCCCGTGTCGCAGTAGGTGCTGGCACGAAAAAGATCCCTTACTGCTCAATGGCCCTATGTGCCGAGCATAGGTTAAAATTTCCACTGGCAATTGGTGGCGTCTCAATATGAGTGAAAATTTTTCTCGAGGGACGTTAAACAACATACAATCAATCAATCTGTACAGACTCTGGACACAATATCAATCAGGGGAATGGTACAGTTAATGGAATGCATATAGGAGTGGCAACACGTGTAACAACCAGGACATTGTAACGTTGACTTGGAGATATTCCGAAATATCTTACGTTTTCCTGGCTTATTTCAACACATGTTCAAGATTTTGATATTTTACGTTCCAGGAAACCGTCAGAGTGTGCGCCATAACGAAAAATGGGAATTCGCCATATCCAACCAGTACCTGAGGCAGCATTCTCGGGACGATTTCCGAAACATGCTAACCGAATTTAATGTTAAACTCAAAATTTATCAATAGTACAATACTTTTGTACTCATCCACATCGTTTTTATTATTCGTTTATTAAATATACAATCTGATGAAAACAATTTTATCATACTGACGAGATGTGTTTTCCTTGCATGCATTTTAAAATCTTGCAATACAGGTGTATATATATATAAATGTAGATCGAATGATATTTTATTTTCATCAGTATCAGTGAGTATCAGAGGTATTTGTTGTTGATAACTTGCTTGTTCAATCGACATTTAATTTGGTTCGCAAGTGAATACTGTATCGAAAATCAACTCCGGTTGGAGACGACAAAGTTTCCATTTTTTCATAATGGCGCTATTTCTGACTTTTTCCAGCTAGGCATACAAAAAAAGCCGCTAAAACATAAAGCCTGCTTTACAGTATTTTGTCCAGTTTATGAACTTTTTAGAGACTCAAAACGTTTGCTTTTTTAAAGATTTGAATGTTATTTAAAAAGCACCTGTTACCTTGTTTTGTTTTTAACTATTATTCACTCAACCGTTGGCATTTTTCAGGTGATCGACATTAGGAGGATGTGATATTTTCAAGATTTTGATGAATTCTGAGAACAACTTATCAATATTTTCTTCAGTATGGATCCAAAAGTTTTTTTTCCACAATGAACAGTCTGATTATAAGACAGAAAACAACTTGTACACCATATTACAGGATTGACAGATTACAAAAATACATGTACACTACAGTACCCACAATGAATAATAATATCAACATTGATGTTATTGCATTTTTTAGATAGTATACAAAGAATGTTCAAAATCAGAACTGACTTTAGAAATTGTTACTAATTATTTGTTGACGAAATTTGAATTCAAAAAATGCAGTTTAAATCTCTTGAGTCATATAACTATGTCAGTGTGTGCAAAAACAGCTCAGATTTATGGGCAATTGAAATTTTTTTTATTCACAATGCTTTTAAAGGAAGTTCATCATCAACCAGCTTAAAATAGCATTGTAAAATTTACATACAGTAACAAATTTTATTTTTCCCATGGCAGGTTTTCACCATACATGTATTTGGAGATGGTTACATTTCGTAATTACACGTTTAATAAATGTCCATTGTCTTATTATCAGGAAAATGTAGACATTTCAAGTCTTTTTTAACTTGAAAATAATGGATTTCACTGGGATAGATTGGCCTGTTGTTTACTCTGCGTTTCCTTGGCAGCAGTGGTCATGTGATCTGGCTTTCTGTCATGATTCAGCGTAGATTGGAAGGCGGCAGAAGTGTCTATTTTCAGAACTTCACGAAGAGCCATAGTAGCATAACAGGATTGTGGAAGAGACATTTCAATTTTTAATGCATTTGAAGTACCATCTGTGAAAAACAAATTTAAATAAAGATTTAAACAAAAGGAAATGGTACATAAGTGGCAAGTGTGATAAATGCATCCCTCGTTATTACTCGTGTTATCTTGAAGAACAACATAACTTGATTTCCCTGAGCTTATTTTAGAGAACAAGGAAGTTTGGTAGTGTTTATTTTAAATATTTTTAGCCAAAATATGTACATTGTTACATGCCAAAAATTTAGATACTTTTTATAACAATGCACTTTCATTTTTATGGTCTTAATTTACGCCTGCATAAGAACATGAAAATAGACTAGTATGTTAATGTACATGTAACTCTCTGTCCATGTGACCTACCTGGTTCTGAAACAGGCTCAGGTTTCTGTTTAATGAGGTCAAGATCACTTAAAGTCAGCTCCTTGGTGACATCTGTGTATTTGTACATTTTCCATTTCAAATCACTTGGAACTAAAAGCAGTCTTCTGTAGGCACCTGGTAATGCATACTGCCTGTAAATTAAGGAAACATCATTTTGCCAACTGAATACTTTTAATATTTATGCCTTTTTAACATAAATATTTAACTTGCTGTTGATTTCATTCCATATCTACATGTATATTTTCTTACTTATTTGGGTGTTTAAGTCCTTCCAATGTCAGCCCATCTGCTTCCAAGAAATCGGTATACCATTTACCCACTATAAATAAAAATACAATAGACCTCTCAAACCATTTGATACTACCTTATTAATAAATACATTGTAGAAGTCCTTGTATTGGGTCTTACCTTCATTATCTGGATACTTGATGTCAAATCCTGGTAAGGGTAATAAAACATCCTGTATGGTGTACTGAGATAAGTTGTCCTTGGTCACTAGGGTGGGGGTTACTCTAGAACTGGTGTTACCTCCTACAATGTGGTAAAAATACTTGTAAATTTACATCAAAGTAACAAATACTATACTCAGAAGTTAAAAATAATTTTTTTTTTTACAAAATCTCCATAATATTTCATATTAATGTATATTAATTCCTATAAAATCCTGAAAACCTAAAGAAAGTATTATTTGGCAAAATTATTAACCTACCATTAGTAGAGGATTCTTGGTTTTCCTCTTTGAAGGCCACATCCTTTAAGTCACCCCTGAAAACTAGGTCACCAACTATTGGCACCATGCCAAACTCCTTCAGACGACGTGAAGCAATATGGTTCCATATATAACTTTGGTAACCATGAAGATATAGCATACGAGTATTTCTGTGAACCTAAAATAAAGATTTAAGGGGGCCAACTATAGTTTTCATTGCGCAATATTTCGCCCATCATAGTAAAATGAAGGGTATTTACTGTTTTAATGGAACTTTTTTCGCTTAATTATTAAAATTAAACAAAATTAAGAAATTATAGGTATAAAAATATAACAAAATTTGATATAACTGATTTTTTTAACCGATTTTGCAATTGATACGTAGGTTGACGTCGTTGCTGTGTGTTTTTGACGTTATGATAATCTGTAGCTCTTAAAGAAAGGGGTAATAAAAATATTATTAAAGAAAAAGTAATAAACATATGCTCTTGAAATTTAAAACACAGAAATTTGAGAATATCTCCAATATTTTATTATATTTTCATGTGAATCCATTGTGTATGTCATATTTTGTAGTACTCTATAAAAATAGTAAAATTTGCTAATTTTTTGCATTTTGATATGCCCCCTCTGGTAACAAGACGGTAGAATTTTGTGTTTCTTACATATATTGTATAATATAGTATTACTCATCAAATATTAAAGTTTGAACAAAATGTAGTATTTGTATAATTTGCTTTAAAGTGCTAAAAATTGGCATTTTCCTATATAATCCTATAGTAAATGTACCTGTATTTTGAGACAGTCCCTCAAAAATACCTGGACGGTAGATTTCCCCTAAACTTTGCATGTACACTGTAGATAATGTTAGTTACATATGGTATAAAAATGAAGAGTTTCGCTATTGTAGTTTTCACACAATAAAACTACAGTCGGCCCCCTTAATTATAAGTTTAATATGAATGTATTTTTAATATTATTTTAAATACAAATAATTGTATCAAATTCATTGTCTAAAGTAAGTTTGAACTTTAATTTAGAACAGAGTAAAAAGAACTTCTCTCTATATTTAAGAGTGTTCAATGTTTTTAATCCTTAATCCTGAATATGTAGAATGTGAATTGCATTGGCATAGTTATTTTCTCCTGAATACCTACCATTTGGAAGGCATTGGCGTAGTTATTTTCTCCGAATTTGATGAGGCCCTCTAAGAGTGATCTCTCTATTGCGTATCTCCGTGGTAAAGTTTTGAGCATCTGTACACAGTTTTTATCCTTCCACCAATTCTTTCTACACTCCGAGATAAACTCTCTCTCTGCATGAAGATAAAACACAATCAAATGTATAATTATTAACACTGATTTCTGTATTATAGACTTGAAATTTTACAACTGAACTCATTATAAACTTGCTTTATCTCATTAGACCAGACCCAAGATTAAATTACCAGAAATCAGATATAAAGGTTAAAAACATAAAGATAAAATAACTTTGACATATTCCTGGTATATGAGATATCAGTTTTGAAGATGTTGAACATCACCTTTGACAGTTACATTTAGGATAAGCTTAGGTGTAACTTACCCCCTGGCCTGGGCTGCAAAATGAGTTCTCCTGCTTCTTTGTAATTGCCTTTAAGTAACTCTCTGAAGTGAAAATTAAGTGTTAACATAAGAATATTTCCCCCTAAAACTTTCTTTACAGGGTTAAAAGTTGTATGTACCCAATCTAACTGAACTCATAGTCTCATTTTGAAATGATGAACCTTTCATTTTCTTTGAAAATAACCAATAATTTTGTTCTGATAAAAAAAATAGTTTAGGTAACATATTTGGTCCAATTAAGGTTAACTTTATACTTCCATGGAAAATGTATTAAAAAAACAACAACAAACTCAAAAATGAGGAATTCTTGACAGAAGCTGACTTACTTTCCCACCCTGTAGGTAGGTATGGTTGTGGTGCCGAATCTCTGCATCCCAAAGTAATTAATGAATCCGTTGGTCTTCAGAGATTCCAGGGCAGTCTGTACGGTCTCCTCACTCCCGGACACACTCCTAATGGAGTTTAAAAGTAAATATTGTAAATATTATGTGAAATTCATATGGAGTTCAATTAATTAAACAGGTATGCCAATTTATTTTCACCGATTATATTCTCTTTTGAAGGCAGTCAGCTATGTACGTATCCCAGTCGGCCTTTCTTCTGTCATTCGCGATCAAAAAAATCTCAACAGAACAACAATAAGCTGGATATTTCAAAACAGAAGATTTGTACAGATGGAAAGTTTGCCTTCTAAAATTCTTGGAAAGTTTTGCTAGAATTCCGAGTTAAGCATGGTTTTACGAAAATCTAGGTTCATATGTATAAAATTCAAAACAGGGGTAAGTTTTCGTTTGAATGTGTGGAATAACATAGGCATAGTAGATGTTTTTCGACTATATCATTTACTGTATATACTCGCCTATAAGTCAGTTTTTTTGGAGTTAATCTCTGGTCTAAAACTCTTTGTCCGACTTTAGTTGAGCTATAAAAAGTATAGTTTTAAATATAGTCAGTCCCTTTGATATATAAACTTATTAGATACAACTGACTTATAGGCGGATCGACTTATAGGCGAGTATATACAGTACTCAAAGAAGTTATTAAACTCCTGGGTATTGTTGTTCTGTTAGCTTTTTTATTAAGGAATTTTTCACTTTTAATAGAAGTTACGTGATGCCATGGTGGTGGTGGTGCACGTCTTTGCATTAGACACACTTTTATCTTTACGCAATAGTAAATAATATTTTACATTTATCAGCGGTTTTGGTAAATTATTAAACTTAATTTTCTCAAAAAAGTCTAAATTTCCTGAGAAATGATTTATATACTTCCTTAACATACCTGCGTATATATATTACCAACCTAAGTAACTCAAACTCCAAAGATTCTGTATTACAAAGGGGTCAAGAGAGGGAAGCAAAAATTGAAACAGAAACTGTAAAAGGGAACTTGTTATAACAGAGTGACTATCATTCACTTCAAAATACAGTAATCAACTGTATATACATGTATTCAATTTCTAAAGATATGAAAAACATGCATACCAAGTGATTTAAAGTGATTACCTGAGTACAATAGTGAACCTGTTGCCCCCTAGTTGACCTAATTTCAGAGGCTGGTCCACATATCTGAAGTTGCCGAGAGCCATCTTATGAAAGCTACGATTTCCGCCTGCTAGCTTCTCCGCCCTCACCCTGAATATAAAATAAACATCATACTAACGAGACAGGTAAAAAATCTTTACTTTTTTGGATATAAATCTTGTATCTAAAAATAATTTCAAGAAATTTTCATTCATTCAACAATTTCACCTACATGTACTTCAAAACAAGAGGTTTTTAAACTACAATTACAATATGCATTTAAATCTTTCCTGTAGTGAATGCATTAGATCTGTAGAAATGTGGGTTTTTTTTAAAGAAAACTCAATTAAAAATTCTTACAGCGGAATGTTCTTCATATACACGTAAAACATTTTTTTTAAATTTAGTAATGTCAAACCTTGTTATCTCAAACTAGATGGGCCAAAGAAAAAATTTCAAGATATCTGATAATTCAAATCATTATAGTTGAAAATATTGAAAAGATGGGACGTCCAACTCACATTTCCTCCTAAATGTTACTCAAGAAATTACTCAGTGCATGTACTGAACATTACCTGTATGCAGTCATTTCTTGTGATGTAATTGCTCTCTTGTCCTTGGTACCCGCGAATTGGATCATGTTCTTATTAATGCTGCAAATATTTGTCCGAATATATATCCGGTAAACCACAGTTCTAATGATGCATTACTTACAAGTACAAGTCAAAATGAAAGCATAATATTCAAGTGAGAGGTAATTACATGTATGCAAAAAGCTAAGCTTATTCATAAATAAATTTAAAGACAATTTAATCTACAGTTCCAATTAGTGAACACTGCATGATAATATTACAGCAGCTTTCATTTTCAATTTATAGATTTTAAAACTACTCCTATTCAAAAATTTTTAGAAATTCAATGGATACCTATAAATTAGAGTATGGCTTTCATAACCAGATAACAATTTCTATACTATTTTGCAGTCTAGAAAAAATTATGTTACCAATAATCACCACAAAATTCAAAAGATTATGCACCAAATTGTGCTTACTGAAAGAGCTTAGTCATCTTGTTGATAGCTTCCATTGTGTCCATGTTTTCTTTGTACAGGACAAATCGGCAGTAGTTTCCACACCCAGGGGGCCAGGGGTTTTGCGTATAATTCTGGCGAAAATATTGGCCTGAAACGAAACAAGATCAATAAGTAAAGTGTGCTGCTTATTGCTTAATAAAGGAAAACACTTTTCTTGATTTTTCTTTTGATGATTTTATAAATTAACATTTGGTAAACATAAAATATACTTTTTTCAAAAAATTATTTATGTTTTTACTTTCTATGAAAGTTTTAAATGAAAGTAGATTAAGTATCAAAAGATAAATCTACAAAAAAGTATCTTTCTACACCCTTTCATAAATATTAAGTCATTTATAAATAAGAAAATTATTAGCAAATTAAATTTTTAGTCTTAGTTGTAAGTTCTTTTGTAAAAGGGTCTTCTGTTATTACCATCATTTGTTGCCTAAAAAAACCCAACAAACCACAATCTCTGCTTCCTTAGAAAACCCTGCTTGTCACATTTAACTTGTGAAATTTTAAACCTGAGAAACTAAACCTAAATATCTTCTAGGACAAGAAATAAATTACTGTAGATTCCTAAATATATGTGTGGAATTAATTATCGCATATTTTCGCAAGAAACACCCAACACAATATATTACTCGCCTTTATTTTTATGGTTACTGAAATCTATGTAAAATCTCTTGATCAACTGATCATTCACAAATTATTTTTCTCACGATTTGCCACTGAAGAGCCCATTCGCGATAATAAGTACTGGCGAAAAATAAGGAATTTACGTAAAGAGAACCTGTACTCACCAGAGCCCCCTCTGTTCGATCCTTTAGCTGTGATCTGTATAAATCTGACATCGTCTTCAAATAAGGTATCTGATTGCAGTTTTTTGTAGTTCTTTTTAACAATCTGATGTATTTTCCCCCTTAGTTCTTTATCCTCTGGTGCCTGAAACATTTCAAAATTGGAAAACCATCAATGTTGTGTTGATTCTGCCAGTATTTGACATTAATTAGCTAAAATTCAATGTTAATTTGATGTAAACATAATTAACCCCTTTACGGTAACTGCTGTACTACACTTTTGCAGGGTAAAATGATGTTTGGCGAAGTTTTTGTTGACAGATATAAATTAAATGACGTATCTTTAACAATTACTTTTACGTTATATTTCACCAAACTATATCATTTTGCCCTGCAAAAGTGCAGTACCGCAGTTACCGTGAAACAGTCTATACGACTACCTAATTAACATCATCATGTTGGTATACAGTCAAAAATAAAGATATATCGTCCAAATGATTTTTTTGCAAAAATTAGTGCAAAATTCAGATTTTTTATTTTCAGTTATTACACAATGCTTATACATGTAGGTCAAAACTTTATGATGTTTATAAATTTAAAACCCTACAGTGTGTATCTGAATTCAACTTCTTACACAGATATCAACTGTCCTCTCATGTATTGGGTTTGCATTGAAGTCATCCAGAATCTCTTTCTGTTCAGGGGAAAGAACTCCCTCTAAATCTTCCGACGAGTCCTTAAAAAAGAAATGTCAGGTTGTGCTAAACAGCATATCTGAATGAAGTTTGAAATACATGTACCGGTATAATAAAATTTGAAAGGTTGAAAAAAGCCAAGCATCACACAGATATATTCCATGCAATATGAACATGATGATTATGAATCATACCTAAATTTGTTATTGCATTTGTTTCTATATACTGTTTCTTGACAAAGGACCATGCAAATTGCTTCAGTATTTTATTGGCATAAAATATTTGTTACTCGACCATTAAATTGGTCAACCAATACCACTATAATGTACTGCTTCAGATATTGTATGTACACAAACACTACAGTTTCCCAAAGCTTCAAACAATCACAAAAGAAAGTATACAACATCTGACACATGGTTAATCATTGCTTTTTTGTCTCTCCCTAATTGTGGTATAATTTCTTTTGTGTAATTTTCTGCAGTTCTGTGTTTTTTCTCCAGACTTGTCAGCATACACAATTTCACACTTTTGTGAAATCAGTAAAATCATTCGTTTATTAGGTCTATCTTGTGTCACTTCTTTTTTTTCACCACTTTAGTACAGTAAAAATGTGCTAAAAAAACTTACAGAGCATTCAAAAAATTTCAAATTCTGTAAAACAAAAACAGTGGAGCCATTTTATTTCTAGGGAGAGGAGAGGTTTTCCCCATGCTTTAGAAAGACTGGCATAGAGAGGAAAAAAATTTTGACTTGGTTAGATTTTTTTTTTACTTTTATTTAAAAATAATTGCACAATCAACTGATTTTACTTTTATTTAAAAATAATAGCACAATCGACTGATTTACAGTTAAAATATGAAATTCAGTGCAAATTAATTTGTAGGTTATTGTTTCCTTCATAACTCTGTAAAAATTCAAAATTATCAAAAACTTTTTAAGGGAGGTATTTTCATAATATTTGACATTGTATTCAACATTTAGAATCATTTTCAATGTGTTTAAGTAGACCAGTAATTTTCTGGTAATTTAGATTATTCCTGTCACTCCATACCATCCCTCTCCTCCTTTGAATTAAAATGATTCCAGAGTACTTAAATATTTTGACTGCCTTGTAAGTTGTAAGAAGTCCTGACACGATCTTGACCTTGCTGTGACATTGTGTACACTGACAGACATACATACAGTCTCTATCAGGGATTGGTCCACCTCTAAGTTGGTCAGTTTCACTATCTTTCCCTCCTCATCTATTTCATTCACAATGAAGTCTGAATACCTAAATGTTGGTACATAATTATTAAATTCCATTGCTTTATTTTTTTTTAGACCTTGCTTAAAATATGTTTCTTTTCAATAGGCTATACATGTATGTACATTGTAAAATACACTTAAAGTTTAGAAAGATAAACAGACAATTTACCATGAAATCAATAAAAGTATTTTCTCATATTTATCCCTCATAAATTGTAGATTTATAAATAAGTCTTTTTACTCTTTGTAAAAGTTTCTGGATCCAAATCTTTTGTAAAAAGAGGAATTTTGTTTTTATAGTTGATTACAAATTGGAAAAGAAGAGACATTTTTTAATGTATTTCAATGTAGTCATCTAAAAATAAAAAATACTTACCAATGTTAAAAAAATTTGGTTAATTTCAAAAAAATAATATTAAGTCATTTTTTTGTCAAGTATTAAACTTCTAAAAAATAACTTGCAAGTTTTGAGAATATTTTCAACTAAACATTAAAGTAACAATAACAACAACCTTTGTTTGATGATGGCATTAAATCCAGGAGATGAACCGATGTATTCTGTGATCCCAACATCCCCCTCTTTAAAGAACACCCCTTCTGGTTCCCCTTCCTGGCTCCCCTCCTTCTCTGTACCCTCCTCTGGTTCCCCCGCTGTCTCCCCTTCTAACGAGGGATCATTTGTCTGACTCATCTCGCCCTGTGCTTCAGAGACCTCCATACACATTTCATTTGGATCCTCATTTGGGGTTCCAGAAGGGGGAGGACCTGACCTTCCTCGGCCTCTTCCTCTCCAGTGACCCCTCCCTGAGCCCCTTCCCCTTCCTCTGCGAGGCATTCTACTTTTTTGTCAGCTGTGTCTGTAAAAGATGTACAAAATGATAAATTTCATAGTCAAACATATCATAAGTTATTTTTTAAAAATAAAGATTTGTTGAGGGTAGCATTGGAATTTTTCATCCCCCAAAACATTGTATTGTCTCATATCCTGTTTTCGACCGTATTGTATTTTCGACCTATTTTTCCCAATCTACTAATGCACATTTTACCTGTTGATAAATCAAAGCAGTGATCGCTTAATTATGAAGATTTTTAGGATATTTTTCCAAAAGAATATCAAGATCTCTGTCACATAGAGGCATGAATATCAAAATGAATTGGTGGATCAAATGATTTCATTTCTTCCTTAGGTATGTATTAGGTATTTAAGTAGAAAACACAGGATGCTAATACATTATAATATTTTTGTAAGGAAAACTACACCCACCTCATATTATGGCATATAAATAAAGTAAACTGTAGTAGACAGTATATAGAGAACTATACTGACTCGCTAGTGAGCTAGCTTTTCTAGTGATGCAGTAGTCTCCCTCTATTTCAGATAAGTTAAAAAAGGCGAACTTGTTTAACCCTTGGATGGGTGACTGCTCCACGTTACCAAATTGGTGGCAGCGAAGTGACTCTTGTGTCTGGTGTCCTGCTTCAGGAAGTCTTAGAGCTAGGAGCTAGGAGTGTCCATTTACAGACTTCCTGTCTGTGGACAGCAGAGATTGCTGTGTCTGAAGAGGTTCCACCCTGCTTCAGGAAGCTCTAAGACTTGGACTTTGTGTCCATGTACAGACTTCATGTTTGGGAATGGCATTGGTTGCTGTAACTGAAAAGGTCACTCTGAGATAGCTCATACCAAGCTTTGGGTCAAAGCTTCCCTGAGCGGGAGGAAGTGTAGCAGACAGTACATAGGGAACTTATACTGACTCGCTAGTGAGCTAGCTTTTCTAGTGATACAGTACTCTCCCTCTATTTCAGGCAAGTTAAGCAATGGCGAGCCTGTTTGACTCTTGGATAGGTGACCGCTTCACATTACAAAAAATTATTTTTGGGTTATTTTATCAACAGACATATATACTTTCCAATTTTTCATATTTTTTAGCCTAAAGTTTGCAATAAATTAATAAATAATATCTAAGTAGGTCGAAAATACAATATGCCCATTTGCCACGATCGAACCCGGCTGCACCCCTGTAGATGGAATAAGGATATTTTTTCTTGTCACTTGGGCTAAAACTTTTATTGGTCAACTCATTACTTTCACTGTCCCACTGGACAATAATAGTATAGGGTAGTCAAATTTAAAGAAGACGAAAAAGTCGTTACGGGCCTTTGTGGTATGAGCCAAAGAAATTTCGGATTGACATGCTGTTGTACTTAGAGACATTAAACCACTTTTCTACTTATTTCATTTGTATCGATTGTGTAGCACTGTTGGAAAAAATAATTAAAATTCAATGGTCAACCGTAAATTCGTAGAATAATTTGCTTACGGTTATACGGTAGATCTACCTGATCCTGAGCTGAAACTGTGTATCGTGATCGTGTGGTGAAAGGGGCACCAATTTTTTTGCTGGTTCTCTGGAGTTACAGGAAGACTTCACGGCTTATAATGCTTAACACGCTAAAATTTTTGAAGAGAAATTTATGAAAACAATAAAGTCTATATCTAAAGAAAATGAGAACATTTTCTTGTAGTATTAAACAAATCTAGCTATTTCATATACTATTTCATATACTGAAATAAATTTGGCCGTTCGTTATGCAGTTGTCAGGATGGCCGAGCGGTCTAAGGCGCCAGACTCAAGGGTAATAACTCCTTCCTTCATATAAACTGAAGGCGAGTGTTCTGGTCCACGAATGTGGGCGTGGGTTCGAATCCCACTTCTGACACACCTTTTTTTTTCCTCCCTTACTTTTCCAGTAAAAAAAAGGTACAAAAAGTACCAATTCCTATAATTATGTTCCCCAAACGAAGTTGGGGAACATATTGTTTTTACTCTGTTTCTTATTAAGGTCTTCCGTCTTCAGCGGAAGACCTTACTGTTATTCTTAGGTTTCTTTTCCACTATTTTTATTATTATTATTATTATTGTTTTTTTTTCTTACCGATTTTGTGCACGCGAGTTCTCGAAAACGGCTCACTCGATTCTCATGAAACTTTCAGGACTGATAGAGCATGGAAAAAACTAGATATATAATTTTTTGTTTTGATGACGCCACTTCCGGTTTTGAGATATCCGCGTTTTAGTGATTTTCAGAGGGTCACTTTGTCCGGCAGTTTTCTCAAAAAGTACTTAACACAGAAGCATGATATTTTCAGTGATGCTAGAGCAAACTTCGGAGAAGTGCCATTTGTATATCACAACTACCGGAAGTACGACGCGCCGGCGCTCGCTATGGGCCGAAAATAGTCCTATCATGACTTTTAAAATTTTTAACGCCTTTTCTATGATAACTTTTTACCTAGAAATATTTTGTTAAAACATATAGAACAAAAGAAGTGTAGAATTACACGATCTTTCAATTGATATCTCAAAAAAAGGGCTGACCCCTAAAATTAGGGATTTAGAGGGGCCGGAAACTTAAAATATAGTCATGAATTAGGATATCCTACAATATGATATAGAAAAAATTTTATGAAATCACGCGCATGCACGTGTGCTGCAATCTGATTGGCTGAAACTTTAAATGGCTATATCTCCTTTGTTTTTTGATGAAATTCTTTGAAACTTAAAATATAGTCATGAATTAGGATATCCTACAATATGATATAGAAAAAATTTTATGAAATCACGCGCATGCACGTGTGCTGCAATCTGATTGGCTGAAACTTTAAATGGCTATATCTCCTTTGTTTTTTGATGAAATTCTTTGAAACTTAAAATATAGTCATGAATTAGGATATCCTACAATATGATATAGAAAAAATTTTATGAAATCACGCGCATGCACGTGTGCTGCAATCTGATTGGCTAAAACTTGAAATGGCTAGAATTCCCTTGTTCTTCAACCAAACAGGATGGGATTTAGAACATAGATAGATGTAAGGGACTCCTACAAGAAGGTATAGTCACCATGCACGTGCACGCACGTGCATGCATTTGGAACGAGTGAAATTAAAAATACATTTGAATGAGTGATTTTTATTACGTTTGGACTGAATGCTTTAATATACAGTATATTAAAATATATAGATAGGCCTAGTGTAGACAAGATGATATGGTCATAACGCACATGCATTCGCGTGTTCTTGGTTGCAATGCTAAAATTTGAATATAATTGGTATCCTTCTGGGAAAACGTTGTTAAAGTCAAAAATGCACAGAGTTTGTTTTATTTATTTAGGCTTACAGGGAATATGGCACATAAAGGGAGCTGGGGAGCGTTTGGGGAACATCTGTAACGGTTCCCGTTACAATTAGCACTAGTTCTTTTTGCATTTTGACACCATTATCACTTACCTACCTGAAGAGGTCTAGAGTAAAGGGCAAGGTGAATATTGTACAAGTTTATAAACATATTGATTGAAAAGCAGTAATAATAATGTTTTATTAAATAATATAAATTTATCAAATTAAGTGGTCCATGTCTGGTCATCTTACATGTTTACAATTGATGATTCCTGGTAAAATGCAATGGAAAGAAGTTAGATTAAAATGAACATTTTTGAATCTTTTAAATCTATTTCAGTTTGCAATATAAGAAAAAAATCCAGGCACACAAGATCAAAATTCAAAAAGGAGGGTTGAGGGAAAAAATTTCCAACGCTTAACATCTTGAAATAATCTTTGACTATATTTTATATTGCCCCACTCCAAAAATGAGAATTCTTCACACAGGGTTTTTTGGGGTCCATTAATGGGTGGGGGCCTTTCAATGAACATTTTTATATCACATCATTGTTTGGATGCTGCTAAACATCCCTAATCTTTCACTTATATGGAGGTGCCACTACTTGCCAGTGGAGAGCTGCAAATTTTGTCTCATACTCAGCACTTGCGGCCATTGAGCAATGAGGGATCTTTTTTCGTGCCATCACCTACTGCAATAGGGGACCTTGGTTTATAGAGTATCATCTGAAGTACCGGTCTCCATGTCCTACAGTGGGATTCCAACCTATGATGCAAGGATCAACTCCTTACTTCACGACTCCAGAGCAGACACTCGAACCACTGTGCCACACTGGCGACTTTAAATTAAATCAAAAGCAAGCGACCATAACATACTCCGAGTCATTGTATTTTTTCTACATTGCATGATCTCAGCCAATCATGCCCACTCAGAGAACTAGTAATTATTCAATCATACTGTAATGGTTTGGACTGTGGATATCGGCATGGATAGCTCAGTTGGTAGAGCACCTGACTGGAGATGCAGGGGTCCCGAGTTCGATTCCCCGTCCAGCCATACATTTTTCTCCTTTACCGTTACAGATTTGGTGCTGTGACCAGGATAATATGACGGATTAGCTCGGGGTGTCCACACTGTGGCTCGAACCTACAACCCTCAGATTTAAAATCCAACGCTCTACCGACTGAGCTAAAGGGTTAACCCACTAGCTAGTGCTAGTAGGAGCGTGGCATCACTATTTACAACACATATAGCCATACATTTTCTCCTTTCCTGTTACAAAACTATAAATTTACTTATTGAAGGATAAAAAAAGATTAAATTATGTGTAGTGATTGGGACATGATACCTGTATTGAAGGTTTTTCGACCTTGATTTTTGATCCAGAAAATTGTTTCAGATTACTGGACATCCTCTAGTATATACATGTACATTCCGGACAAACGAAATCGGCTGGACGGCTGGACAGAATATCATTGTAGGGCACCCAATGCAGGGCACTAATTATAAAATAGAGAAAAATTTAAATGATTTTGGCTGAGATTTTATTCATCATGGACAATAGAAAGTAACAGATGTGATATAAAGATATATTTCATCATTGAAAACTGTGTATTACACAAAAATGTGAGAACAAATTACAAATAACCCCATGCTAATTTAATATGTTGTCCAAACTCTCTGAATGATCAACACATTCCTCCATAGTCCTTTCCCTCCCATACCGATATAATAAATAACAGGATAAGAACAAAGTATTTTATACTATTTACAGTACAGAAAACAAAAAACAAAAGAGCAAATCCTCCGTATCATGATCTGAAATTCCATTGCTACAGTTTGATTATTCTTGACATAAAGTGAATTTCTTATCACTGCTCGTCTCTTTCAGCTTCTGTAACAGGATATCAGCAATCGTCTTTTCATTAAATTCTTTCATATAGAGGCAATAAAAGTCTGCATCAACTTCTGCCAATCTTATGACAATAATGTCAGCCTAATACTTATATCACATAAATAGAATTCTTACAGCATCATGTTGTACTCGATTTAACATTGCCTGTTAAAACATCACACCACCTTTCAAACCTCTAGTTCTGTTTCATTGAATTCAACTTATCACATCATTCAGACACTCCATTTTTTTTAACTAAATGAATGTACATGTATGACAAAATTACGTAACACATGGTGATATATAAAGCCCAGAAAGCACCTCCTGTCTTATGTCATAAAGCATGTTTATTGAGAGCATAAACTTTAACCTGGCTTACAGTACACTCAGTATTTTTTGAAACACAAGTCACACATTTGGTAACATGTAAGGATCCATGCACGATTTTCTTGCATATTAAGTCCTCTCGATCAATACTCCCCCCTGGGACAGTTTATGCCAGTCCGAATCCTTCAGAGCATTCATTGATTGCCAGGAGCAACATTCTCTTCAGTTTGTCGTAGGTTTCATAAGCTGGTAAGTCTAACTGGTTAAAGCTGAAACAAAATTTAAATCATTTTTTAGATCAAGTACATGAAATCAGGAAAATTAAAATCAGTAAGAAATCTTGAATTGAATAAGACCAAAGTTCAAGTTTTCTCTTTCAAGTACAGAATATCAATACTTGCTACAGTAACAGTAATTCAGTATTTACATATAACAAAAAAAATTCTCAATTTCAACATTTTTTTGTTAAAGGTTAATATCTTTGATTCAATTCAGTTCTTAAAACAATGTCAATATATTTTTTCCAGGAAAGTTCAGCCAAAAATATTACATACAGGCATGTACAATAAAAATTCAGCTGCACTTAACATTCAAAAAAAGAGATTACATGACAACACACATTCAATTTCATCCTATCCATTTCATTAACAAGTTTGTGGGCAATCAAAAGCATATTACTGGACACTATATCTTACCAGGTGTGAGCTACAGGTAGTCGGTCAGTGGACCTGTCATCTCGGTGGATCTGGAATTTCTGGAAACCGTTCATGCCCTCCAGGTAAGCGAAACCCTGCAGGGGCACCTTGGAGGTTCCGGTCACAAACTGTAGGAACTGGGCTCTGTCCTTCTGATCAAACGACCGCAGGGCACGCCAGAACCACTGAACCTACAACATCCAAGTTTCAAAGTTTAAAAAAAAAAATTTCATATTATTTTAAGATATTCGTATACAATTTCAGGGGGATGATAAGAATTTCAAATCTTGTTCTTTAAGGGTACCTTTTTGCATTTTTTTTCTTTTTTAAGGCAGGAAGAAGATTTAAAAAAATTATTTCGGAGATAGTTTGTGAATTTTGTGCATAATTTTTATGAACCAACCATAAAATGGTTGCAGAAGATACTCCTACCACTCTGTGTCTTGACAAGACTTGTTATTTTTCGAGTTACATGAAACACCTTACATTGTACATTATCAAAACATAGTCTCTATAATAACCACACACATTTTTGAATGAATAAATCTAAGCTTCTAACAATTAACAATCAAGTACCATCTAAATTTCTCTTCATCATCTGAAGCACATTTTATTCCCTCCTTCCTTTAAATCAATTTTCAAAAGTAAAATACACTTCAGTAAGAGAAAAAAAAACCTGTGACTATGTATGTACCTGTAGTGAAGTGGCCTGGTACTTGTGATACTCGGTATTGGCTTTCAGATCATCGATGTCAATAGTGGGTAATCCCGAGATCAGCAGCTCTAGCTCCTGCTCGTTGAAGATTGAGATAAGGCGTTTAGGGATAATGTCATAGAAGCCCTCCATGAAGGCGTTCAGCTGCTGTCTAATGGCCCCTGTCATCTTCATCTGACACACTAACTTGACATACTCCTTCTTGTTATCCTCATTTACAGAGATGTTTCGTCCTCCAGGTTTGAGGTCACGACTTTCTGTGACTCCAAACTCCATAATCTGCATCAAAATAAATCCACTATAACTCAATGATCTTGACAATATACATTCCAGTTTTCCATTTTATTCACAGATAAATGTCCATGTAATTTTCTATGAGCTAGCCTTCTACAGTAACATCAAAGAATACTGTGAATTTCTCTTTAATAGGGTAGGACTACCCTCAATATAATGTACATACATGTACATGTAAAGAAAAGAATATGAGGACTGAGTGTTATTCAGGATTACCTCTGTGCTAAATGTGAGATCGTATCCAAGATCCGCCACATCATTTTCCATCAGGAAAACTAATCCTTGGTAAAATGAGTAGTCCTCACTCTCCATATCTGTGTATCTGTAAGTATCAGATTAGTCAATATTAATCTTTAATCCCATTTTTAATAAACTAAGTCAAGGCTTTAAGGAGTATTTACATTTTGCAATGTTCAAAATTAAAACATGTTGTATGCTTTATATCATGCTTTTATCAATTTTAAAAGAGGCAATCATCATGTGCATTTCAATATTCAATAGTTGTCAGCAGTCCACGGATTATTTAAACTAATATCCTGCATATCCATGTAGCTTCCAATACTATCTATATCAGATATTCTCATATATTTCACTTACTTGACAGCCTGTCCAATGATATGTTTATAGAAGGATCTAGTGAAGTAGCAGTCCAAGAGCTTATTATCATACACAGCCTTGGCGATGATGCGCCCCACAAACTTGTAGTAGCTGAGGTGGTTACTGTTACAGTGAGAGGAGGGGTTGATGGCGTAGGTGACCCTGTCCCCCGGGGAGGTCCTGAACAGGGCGTACATAGGGTTAAAGATTTCCCGGGAAATAATGATGTACCACTCCCTCAGTAAGCCACCAGCATCCTGCCCTTCTTCACCTGGAGATTAATAATGGTTTCAATTCAAATTTATACACCATTCCTTATTATGTTTTCATAACCACTGAAAAAAACATCTACAGTAGAAACCTACCTTCAAACACAATGTAGAACCTATGTTTCCATTCATCAGCTGTGCGCCTGAACAGCTCTCTAAATGAGTCCTCAAACACGTGTTCTCTCTTGACGTGAACGGCCAGATCCTCTCTCCTCATCCCCTCGTCCATTCTCTCCAACTCCTGCCTGAAGTAACGACGCTTCACATCAAAGTCCAAAATTCGTGTGTGGTCCACCAAAACTGAGAACGGACCATCAGAGAGAGGCGTAGTGGACTGCCGCAGAATCTGGTTCAGGACTGTTCTGTGTGTCTCTATACAGAAAATCAAAATCAAAATTCTCATTCGAAAACTTCATTCTTTTTTATTTTTGGGTTAAAATACTCTTAAAACACTTCAATTTATGTACTGTGAAATCACAAATTTTCGTGGGGGTTTAATTTTCGTTGTTTTCGTGGTATGACGAGACCGATGAATTCATGTCCACCACGAAATGTAAAATGCCACACACATAAGTACACATTAATTCTTGATCCACGAAATCAAATCCCCACGAACCAAGAGATTTTCCTCAAACCACGAAAATTTGACCCCATGAAAATATGTGATTTTACAGTATTTCGAATTTCAAGAAAAATTGAGATATTTTGAGAAAAAAGTTTCAAATCATAAAATGGCCACAAGATAATGTTAACAGTTATCATTATTATCTGTCCATGGCTTTTCAGATTGTCTCACCAGCAAATTTAAGGAACTTTTGCGTATCTGGTGGAAGGGTTGTTAGAGAGGACACTGATGTCATTGACCCATCCCTCTGGACCGGGGCGGGAGTCTCACTGCCCGGGGCCGCAGGAGAGGCCGGGGCCAGGTCCATGTTCAGATGAGCTAACTGGTCCTCCCTTCTCTGTGACCTCTGATCCTGTGATTTCCCATCCTTTTCTCCTGTAAAGTCATCACTTTCTTTATATGTTATGTAAATGTTTCCATCCTTGATCAAATTACAAAACTACCTTAACATCTAATTTAGATACATGTATTACTGCATTTGTCAGTTCAGTACTTCTTAGAGGGTTGTATTAATATCATTCATGATCATTAATGTTAAGATCATCACTACTGACAGCAGACACTTATACACCGTACATGTTTATCTACAATATTTCATAATATGCATAATCTAAATACACTTACTATTAATTAAAAATGATAATGACTGAAATTTAGATTTTAGTGGATATCGATTGTTGTTTCGGGGCAATATTGTTTTACTTTTCATCTATTATCTAGTGTAAACATATACTGTAAAACTTTTAAATCATAGTGTCTTCTCCTCTGCTAATTTTGTTCACAATGGACTTTTACGAGGAGCGCTGACTTTTACAGTTGACGCTTACTTTTACGCTAGGGCTAGATGTACGGTAGCTATTTTATGATATTTATATTTAGCTAAACATTGAATTAAACGAAAATAACAGGTTATTTCAATGCACATACAAGTTATCCCTGAAGAAAACGACACCCACCCTACCCTCAACTCCTGGTCTTCACATGTTAATGCCCCTAACACCATACCTATGACCACTAGAAAGGTTTTCTTATCTATTATCAATTCTGTACTTCCGTACATGATACAAGTTTAAATGTCCAAGTAAACCGTCAACTGTAGAAGTCAGTGCTTCTCGCAAAAGTCCAATATTATAATCATGATTTCAACTTTGACGTGTCCATTTCAAGATTCAAATGTGCAAATTCATGTTTTATGTCATGTACATGTAGAAAGCTGAACAAAATTTTTTTTTTTTCATTTGAAACACCAGAATATTCTACATAGGCCCTATTTTATAGACCAGGGTACCTTACCAGCATGTACAATAAACTCTAAACTAATCTTTATAGATTATAGAATAGGTATCTTACCAGCATGTAAAATAAAGACCAGAATAATCTGCATAGACCCTAGATTATGGAACATACACCCTAGATTATACAACATAGACCCTAGATTATAGAATATAGACCCTAGATTATAGAACATAGACCCTGGTTTATACAACATGGTACTTTACATAAACACTAGACTAATCTTTATAGATTATAAATCAAGAACAAGTACCTTATCAGCATGTACAACAAACACCAGAATATTATACATAAACTAGATTATAGAACGTGTAACCTTACCAGCATGTACAATGAAGAAGGCCTCAACAGCTGGCTGTAGGATAAGGACCGCGTGATGATCTGGAGTCCTGGCCAGCTCCGTCAGACACTCCCCCAGGGTGTTCCACAACTCGTCCAGACCCAGCTGTTCACTCAGGGACTTCTGGGGAGGGGACACATCCTCTGCCTTCTCCTGGGGAGTCGTAGAGGGGCCTACAAAAACAAGTTATTGGCTATAAAACTGGTTTTAAATTGCATCAAGAATAGATCTGACCAGAAACTACCTACACTTTAATACATGTTAATACTGTTTTGCCAATTCTAATCCAACTCACCAACAAAACACACTTTTAAAATGAGTAAAAAGATAAATTTCCTGGATTTTGTGTTTATACCTGGTTGATCCACATCCATTGGTGAGTCTGGATTTCCCTCCACGGGGGGTGTTGGATTCTCGGTCCCTCCCTGCTGCCCTTCACTAGCTTGTTCAGTGGCTCCACTCCTACCAGCACCCTCCTATAAATAACCAATGAGAAAACAAGATACAGACCTTGACATGACCAATAGAGTATTGGCAATAAATACGTAGTAAACCTCCACGTTACAGTAAATGTGTCTGTCCAGTACCTGCTGTTGCCTGGCCTGGTTCTGCTGTTCCGATCGCCGCCCTACCATCTCCATGATGGCTTCTGCCTCTGCCTCTAACGCTGCCATGGCTTCTGTGATGCTACTCAAGTCTCGCTCTGAATGATACAATAAAATTCATAAGACCCCCAAGTACATGACTGAAAGCAAAAATTCGGCATATATAAATGCTCTTTGTGAATATAAAAATCACAATTACACATCCTGAAAGTTTTGCATATAGTAAACTCTCTCTGAATGTCTATTCAAAACCTATAATGCAGGTTAATCATAGTGAGTAAACAGGCCTCTTACCACCCCTTCGACTAGTTCTTTTGGCCTGTGTTTTAGCGGCGTCCCTTAGCTGAATGATGACCTTGAGGATGCGTAAGAAGAACTGTTGACTGGACGTCTTACTGGTCAGTAGAGACATAGACGGCAGCTGGAGCTCGCGACCCACTTTAATCTTCTTAGGAGCCGCCACCACCACACTAGCACTGGGGTTATATCTACAACATTCACAGAAGATGCCACCTTAAAATCCCATAGAGTTTCGCACCCTGCTAGTATTGACATCCATTGGCATGTACTATAAACTATATTTTGAACGTTAAATAGTCTCTTTTCAATTTTCTAAAATGCAAGTTGTTAGGCCATAATAAATAAATTTCTAGATTCTTTCCAAATTTTGTGAAAAATCAAGGCGGGCAGCAGCTTTTATTTTATTTTTTTTTCAATTTTGCAGATTATTTATTGACCTGGTCAATCTGTGTAGATTTATCTATAATACCCAAATAAATTAAAAGTCATAGTAGAGGTCCATTTATCTCTTACTTCACATAATCATCAATCTTTTTAATATATATTGCAGCAATTATCATTTCAGCTGTCGAAATCATGCCGACATGCGGGATTTAAACAAAAGTAGAATGGTTGTTGAATACTGATTCCGATCAGAACTAAGACCAAGAAAAACAGAAATAAAAAAATCAGGCAGGAGTAAAAAATCAGTGCGGGCGGGGATGAGAATCTAGGAATATTTTTCATGGCCTTATGTGTACTCTTTACTCGACCCAAATGCCGTAATAGTTAAGTATTTGGTGTGAAGTAAGAAATCTATGTTGCTGCCTATTCAAGATGACAGAGTATGGTTACTTTACCATCAAGCGAGACAGCAATAAGGGAAACTTGGCAAGCTGCATAACCAGGTCCAGATAAAAATGTCTGTTTGGCTATTGGTTGCATGCACACACAACTTATGTACCAACACATAATAATGCTAACTTAACAAGTCTTAACACCATCTAAGTGTTTATTTGTAGCCTCTATAAGACAAATTCCCGTCTTTAAGTTTTTTCATCATCATTTTTGGAGGGAAACTCGCAAACATGTATTTTACAACCCTGGCTCCTCTAAAATAAATTCCATGTCTTATTATTCTCATCAACACTTCTCAACACTTGAGATTTAGATTTAGAAAAAGCTTAATTTGTAAGAAGAGGATACAGAATTTTATAATACTGTTCTTATGAATAAGAATGAGATTTTCAGAAATTCAGTTATCCTTTATTTTTATGAGATTTCTAGGAATGTTGTCAATTTTGTTTTGAAAGGTCTCAATTTACTTATAAATGCCTCACGTTGGCTTCGACGTCACGTTATACTGGAGAAGTAAAATACTAGAATTCAAGAGTTTACAGACAAGACATTACATAGTGACATATATTCAAGTGACAATGTGTACTCTTTACTCGACCCAAATGCCTTAATAGTTAAGTATTTGGTGTGAAGTAAGAAATCTATGTTGCTGCCTATTCAAGATGACAGAGTATGGTTACTTTACCATCAAGCGAGACAGCATGAGAAAGACTTTGCAAGATACCTAACCAGGTTCAGACAAAACCTACCTGTCCTGTATGTGACCTTTAGAAGACTGAGTTGGGGTCATCTCCATATCTCGATCCTCTTCAGGGTCTTTGTTCTTTGTTGTAAATTCATGTAACTCATCCAAAAGAAATCTGTATTTAAATAAATTTACATACATGTACATCGTATGATCTTTTTGTTGGACCGACAGTTTTGCATTATTTGTGAATACTTTTATACTGGAATTCAACTTATCCAAATTTTGATTTAATATCATAGAAATATAAATATTGTTGACTTAGTATTAAATCAATTACTATTAGCTACTTTTTCCTTTTTTCCTTCACAATTCTCAAAGGCTAGAGAATAATCTGCCATGTAAAGCTAATGATATCATGTCAGATAAATACTTCAGATTGACTACAGTCATGCCCCATAGTTCAGTAATTGAGCTAACCTGATATAACTAGACTGTAATGCCCATGACCTAGTTCAGTAATTTAGCTAACCTGATATGACTACAGACTGTCAAGTCCATGACCTATTTCAGTAATTAAGAAAACCTGATATGATTAGACTGTCATGACCATGACCTGGTTCAGTAATTGAGCTAACCTGATATGACTAGCTGTCAGTCATGCCCATGACCTAGTTCAGAAATTAAGAAAACCTGATATGATTAGACTGTAATGCCCATGACCTGGTTTAGTAATTCATCTAACCTGATATGACTACAGACTGTCATGCAGTAACTTAACTAACAAGATATGACTATAGACTGTCAAGTAGTAATTGATCTAACCTAATGTGAATACAGACTGTCATGCCTAAGATCTAGTTCAGTAATTGAGCCAAGCTAATATGACTACAGACTGCCATGCAGTAACTTAACTAACCTGATATGACTACAGACTGTCATGCAGTAATTAAGCTAACCTGATGTGACTGCAGACTGTCATGCAGTCATTAAGCCAACCTGATATGACTACAGACTTTCATGCAGTAATTAAGCTAACCTGATATGACTACAGACTGTCATGCAGTAATTAAGCTAATCTGATGTGACTACAAAATGTCATGCAGTAATTGAGCTCACCTGATATGACTACAGACTGTCATGCCCAGTACCCTGGCCCCCTCCAACAATAGCTTGAGAACAGCTTGTCGGGTGGCATTGTTGGCGTAAGACAACTGAAGTAACAAGTTAGTGGCATCCTCTAATCCTTCTTCTGAGCAAGATTTAGAGGTCAATACCTGGAATACAAAGGGAGATAACTTAAATTACATCATCTGACAAATGAAGAGCAAATGGAAGTTTTTTGTTAAGAAAGGACTTTTAGTAGCTTTTTTTTTTGTTCCATCATTGACAGGAAGGATATTAAAGAAAAACTTATAACATTTCTATCTAATAAGAAGTATTAATCAACAAACTACATGTTGAGTTACATGTATATAAGAGTACAACTGACCTGTACAGCTAACTGAAGTCTGTCCTCTAACACGACTGAACCCTCCTCTTTCTCCTCTGGTTTTTCTTTCACTACAAAACCGACAACTGAACTGTTACAGCACATGTAAAGAGCAAAGATATCAGCGTTAAAACATGTCAAATTACATCTCATCATCAAAAAAAATTTCCAAAAGGCAAAGAAATTCTGCAGCTCTTAATATATAAATTTCTTTCAGATATTTATCTACTTTGTTATCTTTAATTGGTTTACATATACATCATGTACATATTTTGACATGTTTCTGTTTTTTCCTGAAAAAGTTATGTTTATCCAATATTTTTCATCAAGCATTTTTTTTATGTTGTAAATGTACCTCCTTCATGTGTAGCTCAAATAAACAACATTAAATATCTATAATAAAGCTATATCAACTCACCCTTGTTTTGTTCCTTGGGCTCTTCTGCTGGCATACTAGCAGTACTGACACCCCTGGACACTACTGACGGTGTGGCCTGCGTGGTGCTTGCTGTTGTGGTGTTAGTGGTGGTACCTGTGGCAGGTGATGCGGTAGTTGTTATCAGTCCAGTGGACGCGCTGCTAGAGGCAGTCGTAGAGGCAGAACTGATAGAACTGCTTAGTTTTACATCAGGTAGAGCCAGAGACACCAGCCCTAGAAGTCTTAATAACCTGTCCGTCAACAACTGACTGCGCTTTATCACCGGGTGTGATAACATAAACATGAGTTGTCCAAGAGGGGCTGAGTCATAGCTAAAGAAGTTTGCTTCTCCATCTGTATTGCTGGCTGTTTTCTGAACACTTTTACCTTTTTTGTTTGCATTAAGACTGTCCAATTTGATCAAATGATCCCAGAAGTCTGTCTCTGTGGAGGAATCTTTGGCACTTTTGGGACTAGCACTAGAACAAGGGGTTTTAGTTTTACTTTCACTTTCTGTCTTATTGTCTTCACCAGGATCACTGCATTTTTCTACTTCTTTCACTTTGGTGGAGGGAAGAAATTGACTGGGGAAAATCTTAGCTAGAGCTATTAAAGTATCTAACACATGTCTACACACAACTGGGGAAGCTTGATCGTGGATCGTCACAGTGCCTGGGCAGCTTCCTGATAAATGTTTCTTGCCTGTTTTATGAATTTGAAAGACATTGGCTCGACAACCAAGAGCTGCCTCTAGACTTATGGACAGCCAAGAACCCTGGTTTTTAGTGTCACTTTTAACTGTCATGTCACTATCTGCAGCCAGTTTCCTCTTCCCTTTCTCACGTATTGATTTTTCTTCTTCGATACGACATTCACCCGTTTTTTGAAGAATTGATAACAGCGCTCTAATTACCCACACCCTTGTTGGACTGTGATAACACAAATTGCGTAACACTCTATGAAGTCTTGTCGTGTTTAATTTGGGCTCATCTACAAACAACAACACTAGTAAACAAGTCAATGCCTCGTGATCCAGTAAATGCCGCCCCCGTACTTTAACTGCATTTTGATTGGAGCTAGAGCTGGGTCCATTTAGCCGATTTGACGCCCATGTCCAATTTGAACTGCTACGGGGAAGTGCTCTGATAGAAAATCTACTTCCACCAAGACGACCTCCAAATCCTAGAAAACAAAGATTCCATTTTTATCTGTCATTCTTCAAAAAGTCTAAAGACTTAAGTGTCGTCAAAACTTTCAAAAATAATTGAAATTAAAGAAAAATTTTAAGATGATATTAGTTGTGCATACTCTATAAATGTTAAGTATTGATAAAACTTGTTTATGTGGACACATTTGATATTGATGTATCAAGTATGCAAAATGTAATAGTAAAGAACATATCGTTCACCTGAGTGTCTTAGGATAGCTGACAGAGAACCGGCTCCAGCAGCCTGGGCAAACAACCTTTCCTGCATCAGTCTGCGGTGTCTCTCCTCTAACTCTCGCCGCAGTGTCTGGGCCTCGGCGGCCAGGTCTGGTGGTAGAACCGCCACTGTGCTGTCGTCCATGTCCGCCATCACCTGTTGTCGCAGGGAGCTGGGGAGGGAGGCCAGGAAACTGACCGGGTCTACAGGAGTTTCCGAGGTGGTCGACTGTTGCTGTACAGCAGCTAGTCGGGCCTGTTCTGTTCTCTGTTGTGCAAGAACCTGGTAACAAGAAATACTGCTTGTTAATATCAGTGGAAATTATCAAACCTGTTTCCTTAGGGTGGGTGGTCTCAGAAAAAAAAAAGAATATTTGGAGGTAAAAAATACAGTATATAAATATATCATCAAAGTTTCAGACACTTTTATCAATTAGATTTATTCATATGTTGATAACAATAAAACAAATGATAGATGTATAAACTTCTACTTTCTGTTGTCTTTCAGATATATGTCAGTTCAGTACTTCTTAGAGGATGTTGCAGCTCAGGAATCATGCAAACAAATATCATCACAACTGACAAGAAAACTTTCAAATTTGCTTGCCTATCTTTTATCGATTACAATGTAATCCCCCTCCCCTTCTTTTTCCCTGACTCTTTGACATTAAGACCGGCCTGCGTTACCTCTTCCTGGATATTGGGTGGTAGCGCTGCTAGGAAGTCTGGGTTGACCTGCAGTGACCCCGTGGACTGGGCTGTCTGGGCCTGCTCCCGGGCACTCTGTCTTATCCTCTGTAGTCTCATCTGCTCAGCTATCACTTCCTGACGAATGTTCTCTGGCAAGGCCTCCAAAAATGATGGATCCACCCCATCTGGAAAATCTGTATATAATCACACATGGAGCAAAAACATGTAGGAATATTCTTCATATTTTTACTCATGTGTGGAATGGTAGGGGAGGTACATATAACGACATATAGTTATAACAGAATGTATGTATTCAATGCCAAGAAAAAAACACCAGGAGGACAATTTAGGAGAACAGACAGTAATTCGTACATTCACTTTCTATGTACATGCAAGTATTTTTATTCTAAATCAATGACTCACAAGTGAGTTACTATACCTTATTGCAACAAGACAAAAAAACCTGTTAACAAACTTTTAACTAATGACTGATCAGTATTTGCCGATAGTATGGTTAGGAGAATTAAATTTCTGTTTACCTCCAAATCCTACATCTGGAGCTGAGCCCGACTGTGTTGAGGGGGCACCTGCTGTAGCTGTGGTATCCTCTTCATTACCGGTAGTGGACCTTCCTGCCTCACCCCCCGTAGACAAGATACTGGAGGGGACATTAATGGAGGCTGTGAGAGCTCCCATCATGCTGCTGGTGAGGGCTGACAAATTGACCGGGGGGTCGTTACTCTGGGGGTTGTCTGGGAAGAGACTGGAGGAGAACCCATGGTAGGCAGGAGGGGTGGATATCCCTGCTGTGTCAATCGTCAGGGCACTGTAGAAATATATAGAGGACAAATAGTATCTTACTACACTTGAATTGTATGTCTTCCATCCTGAAAGATC
>PRKT01000343.1:576492-596371 GCA_003671525.1 Saccostrea glomerata
CTGTAAACTATCATTTGGCATAGAAAAATTTAACACATTTTAGTTTCAAAATCTGATAATTTTTGTATATCTTCATATAAAGCTCTTCTTCTAAAGAAGATCAATATAGTCTGAAAATGGCAATATTTTGAACCTTCCAGGCAACAATGATTACCTCCATGTTTTGGGGAGACTCCCATTCTATAGAGGTGTTGCTTGTCTTCTCTTTGTTTGGTTCCACCTCCTCAGATTGCTTCTGGGATTTCTCTTTTCTTTCTGCCAGTTCTTCCTCTCTCTTCTTCTCCAGATAATCTATTAAACCTGGTTTCAAAGCTAGACAAAAAGGAGGAAATATGTTAGCATTCATAAATCATCAACAAGACAAACAAAAAGTCTATGAGCCTATGCTTACTAGAAATACCCCCACTCTGATGTGAATATATGCACTCATGTGAATTTAAACAAGTTCAGTTTAAGAAATCAAATTCTAACAAAAATGAATCCTACCATAAGGGATGCCTATACAAGGATCAAGCTAAAATTTCAAGCATCTGAATGAGCAGCTACTGAGAAAACTGCTATAGAAATTTTGTTCAGACAGTTGCAGGGCTAATATAAAGAGGAAGTTGACAATGAATTTGTACAAAAATGAATCCCACCATGTGCAAATGTGGCATGTTGCAGTTTCTTTTTCATATTATCAGCTGTTATAAATTCAAATTCATCAACTTAATGATCCTTATTTTAATATTACCCAGTTAAATAATATTACATATATTTTAGAAATGAATTGTATTTCTGCGAATTCATGAGAACATAAACTACGATGCCTCTTATCAGCATATTTTCTGAGCCTTGGCAAGGAGATAAAAATGCATAAATATCGGCATGAAGCCTTTATTTACATTATTTTTCTAACTTTTAAGCCTTTCTATATATTTTTATTATTCAGTGATCATTTTTGGATGAAACAAAGTTTGCACTATATTTTGCCTTCAATAGCATCATAAAGATAATGTATTTACTCATCCCATGGTAGTTCATGAGAGCATGAATCTTTTCTAAAATTGCAAAGAATCTAAAGGAAAAATATATAGATGATAATCAATGTTTTGTAGTTGAACATGGAATTTATTTGGCAAGTGGGACATGATTTTTTCTTCTTCATATTTTCACGAGTGCGAAGCACAAGTGAAAATTTCAAAAAATCCTGTCTCACGAGTGAAATAAATTCCATATTCAACCTCATAACATTGAATTCTCTGTTTATTTCATTTTCTTCGATTTTCCTTTTTCCTCTGTCTTTTTCTAATGCAGTCATAGGCTACATGATGTCATAGTTGAGCAGTTGAGACGTCATAGCTAAGTGTGTGAGATTGAAAATGTTGTAAACATGAAAATTTCATATCATTTTGATATCCTTTCACACTGTGACAGAAAATCATTTATATTCCATGAATTAATTACAGTATTTTACTGTTTAAAATGTAATAATTAAAAGTATTATATTGGACAGATATATCATACAAAAAAAAGAAAAACATTTCTATTTGCAGTAAATGTATGCTCAGGTAAATGAAAACAACATGGGTATACAAACCAATGTAAAGAGAGTTGACAACTAGTCATTCAAGAAACATCAGGCTGGAGGAATTTACCTTGTGGGTATTATATAATATAATCACTAATTAATTCACCATCATTATCATACAGAAAATATACAGGATCCAACAGGTAGGAAAGGGATTCACTTATTTCAACTAAAACAATCTCACTGAATATTGTGCTGTCTACCCCTTGATTAATGTGATATTTCCCCTTTTGAGATCTATGTTTTCCCCATTCATTATTGTGCAGTCCCTCCTTGATCATTCTGCTGTTTCCCGCTTATTTATAATTGAGCTATGGCCCCATTGATTATAGTGCATTCCCATTTATCATTTTGTGCTGTTTCCTCTTTGAATATTGTGCTCTTTCTCCCTTCCATAATTTACATTGTGCTGTTTCCCCCTTGATAAATGTGCTGCTTTCCCTTGATTAGTGTACTGTTTCCCCCCTTGATTATAATGTGTTGTTTTCCCCTTGATTATCGTGCTGTCTTCCCCTAACCCCCTTGATTATTGTGCTGTTTCCCCCTTGATTATTGTGCTGTTCTTTTTAACAGATTTCAGTATGAGTCCTACACCCTGGATCATAACTGGAGTATGGTTTCTATCCTACATTGTGTGTAGCCATACAAATTATGCAGCTTCCTTCTTTCCGACCTGTGCAACAGCTAACAGAAGAGCCAGTAGTAATTTATTTATTCCATTTATTTCCCTGTCTCTTTAAGACTTAAAATACTAGATTCTGTGATCAACTCTAATATGTTCAATAGAAAGCCTACATACAAACTTGTGTCAATGTTTTTTTCCTTCCTTTTTTATATATCTTTGCTTTGAATAAGAAAAGAATTGATAAATTAACAACATATAAACCATAACTTAATTACATTTGAAATATACAAGTTATAATAATATTCAAAAACTTTTAACAATTGTTTACCAATATAGACATGACATTATTTAAAATTTTGTTAAAATAAATGTTGATCCACAGGGTGTAGAAACATACTTTGCTCAATTTTACGTAATCACTATATACATGATATATATATACATGTATATACAAAGTTATTCAGAGATGACAGAGCTCACCTAACAAATGTTGTCTTTACGTAAGGCAAAGTCCCATATTAAAACTAATAATCTAGCGGTGTAAATCCCAAGATGCAACATTTATGGAATATTTCTGATCTAAGAAGGCTTGTGCTAATTTGGGAATAGACCTATCCAAAAACTTCATACTAGTCGCCAATCAAGAAAGTGTAATTCAAATCCAGCATCTGAAGCAAGTTTATCCCTTGATGCAATCCATCTATGCACATTTGGTTAGGCCTTCTAGTTTTTTCTTGGTAACTGACCTGCACCAAAAACTTGAACCTGGTCACTCATCTTGAAAATGTAGGTAATGAAAATCCAACAGGTCCAAACTCAATGTGTACAGAAATAAAATACTCCAATTCTTTAAATCAGAGAGATGGTATATATTAATTTAACTGGATATCGAGTTAGAAAACCCAACTAAAATGATACATAAATGAAGGAAATTACGTTTTATTAAAGAAATATTATTGTAGTATGATTGAAGTTGTTAGTCTATTGGCTATATGATATTTTCCATTAAACAGAAAGAAGTATTTTTGAGATTGACCTGTGTAAATTTTGGATGACGTTGGTTCCTTTTTGAACTTGATAGTGATTACGTAAAACCAAACACAGTGGTACAGTATGTCATTGGCCGCCCCTGTGTGTTGATCTTATTTTCTGTATATTGTAATACATGTAGATTATATGGGTCACATACAGTTCATTCCTCACTGCCAGGAATTCCTGACAAATGATTCCCTATTATTTAACAAGCAAATTTAACTTGACTGTTATGTTCATTGGCAGCTATCATTCGGGACAGAGCCTTTAAGCAGGGCTATGAAGAAGAGTTTGAAACATCAAGATCAGAAGCAAAAAAGTCAGCTCGGGATGACTATACAAGACGGGTTTGTCCAGAGAGAATGAAAAAAGAAATTGGCATGTGCGACCTTCAACAGGTTAGACCAAAGGCCCTAGAAGAAGCAAATAAGATCAAAAAAGATGCAATAGCAGTAGCACAGGCTGCAAAAATTAGAAATTTGAGATCTGAGATTGACTTCTGCATTTCTGTTGCTAACTGTAATAGTGAACGCCTCTGTTTCGAAAGGGATGGCAGATGTATTCCCAGATCATTAGCAATCTGAATGTTCACAGATACTATGTAAACTGAAAATCTTTTGCCTCAATCGTTATTTCTATAAATAAATGAACCTCCTCTATTTTCCTTGTTTCTGTGGTTATTCTGCTGATCAATAGAGTCTCTGTTGGTATTCATTACATCACATCACAAATACACATGAGCCCAGATTTTAGCAAAATAAAGCAAATTTTGAATCTAATTGTCAAAACTGTACATTTTTGCTAAGGTCCAGTTTTCTATCTAAGGGATAAAGGGAGTGGCCAATAAGCCATGATCAACAGAGCTTTATTCCAAACCAGAAAACTGGAAGCCTTACCCCAAAACAAAACTGAAAGCCTTACCCCAAAACAGAAAACTGAGGGCTCTACCAAAAATCAGAAAACTGGGAGCTTTACCCCCATAAAAGAAAACTGAGATGGATTCCTTGCCAACTAATAACTTTATATTTCGTAGATAATTCTTCAAGTTAAGGTTCCATTACAATGAATGTCTAACATAAAGAATTAGTTCACATTGTACAGTTAAGTTGCAAGTAGAGGTATTATTTTGTCCATTATTAATCTATAACTGACTTCAGGAGCATGACTTGTATGACACAATAGGAAAATTATTTCATCAGAAGCTATCATTCATTTAAATGGTTTTTGTCCATGTAATTTGATATCCTCAACCATAAACATAAATCAGTGCTTGGAATACCTTGTCTTAATTGTCTATTAAATATACTTTGATTTGAACGATTTATTGTGACATTTATATTCAAATTGTCAGAAGTAAGTTTCTCTGAGAGACTTGATTTTTTTCCCCCAAAATAAATGTATTGAATTCTGTTCATACATCTCACTACATTAATTAAATTCATTTTAAATATCAGTAAAAATGATACACCAAGCATACTGCTTCACAAATTTCCAGGAAAGCAGGTAAAAAAAACTTTTTTCCTAGCATAAAATTTCCTTAGTATTTTTCTGGTACTCTTTCATAATGCATCTCATTTAGCTGATTGGTCAGTTAGAAAGTAATGTCAGTGCCTCGATTAGCATATGAATTTATTCTTACGTCAGAAAAAAAGTTTTGTAAATCTGTTTATAATGGGAGAGGCCAGTTAGATTTTACATTTTTTTTTTTTTATAAAAAACAACATGTGCGTGCCAGTTAGGTATATTTTTCTCCTTTCACATATAGATAGATTTCAATAAAATACAGTGACAATCCAAAGGAGAAAAATGTACCTACTTAAGCTCTTATATTTTAAAGCTTAATATGATTCATAAAAAGAATTTTTTCTGCCATGATTGTTAAAGCTCTCGCTATATCTGAAGGCCCCTATAAATAGAGCCGATCACTTTGTCACTGTTAATAAAATGTGTAATAAATTGTCACTGGTGTACATGACGTATGCTATACAATACTCATTACCGTCAAAAATAGCTGCTTCTTCCAATGCAGGAAAGTAAAATTCCAAAGACACTTACAACAGTTTCACAGGTCAGTGCAGTAAACAAACATATACAAAAATATTCGTAACTGCAATCAAATGTAAACAAAGGTAATGTAAGATAACCATCACTTACACATGCTGCCATTCAATGCCAATACCCATGACAATAAAGCCAGATGTAATGAATGCGAAGAGTATACCCTAGTGTTGATGTATTTGTAGTTTAATGATATAGAAAATGGCATATGCCTATTTACGACTCGTGTTCAGCTTTTAAGGCTTCAAAGAGTGGGGCGGGACAAAATTGGATGTAAACATGGCACCCCTACCCAAAGTAAAGATCTGTATCTTCCAAATTACGTTTCTATGTTTTTGGTAAGAATAGTATTCCATTAGGGTATGCATATCAGTGATTAGCTGCATGCAAAAAATTAGAGTAAAATTTGGACTTTTATTTTTTGTCAGTTACTGGAGGCCAAATGTCACATCAACTTTTTCCTCAATTATGTAAATACATAAATATTGCACAAGTAAACCTGGATTTGTGCTTGACAGTCATGCCTTACTGTACGACAAACAAAATTTTACAATTAAACAGTTGTACTTGACAGCCACACATTACAACCTTTAGTCTATAACCTACCAGTCACACAGTCGTGGATACTGTCACCGTCCAGGACCTTGGCCTCTTCTGTCCATCTGGTCAGTGTTGAGGGGATGTAGGTCAGGACCCCAGAACCTCCTTGTCCCCCATCTCCATAGGAGTCCTACAAAACAGTAATCAAGGGCCTTTTATAAAGCTCAGTATCTTATATCATCTATAATACTGGTATTGTACAGTTACATTTATATATAGTATAACTCTGCAGTTATATTTCTCTCACAGCAGAAATACACATTTTTTCACCCATAGAGAATACTATTTTTACTACACTGGAGGTTGGAATAAAGATTTGAGCCAAATTTTCTAAAAGACCATCTCTGAACACATTCATAACTAAATTTGACATACTGACATGCAATACACATATTCCCATTAAACATTAAGCGTTTTTTATCTTATAACATACATGTAAGATCTCCTCCAGAAAATCATCGTCAGGTCGAGATATGATGCGAAGGTCATCATTTCCTACCATTAATCTTCCAGGGGTGGGGCCAGCCACAGAGGTCAAAGTAGAGGTCAACTGAAGGACATCTGCTGCAGTGGTTGGACCCAGTAACCTATGAAAATCACTTGACATCAATATTTTATTTTTATTTTATAAGCCAAATTTTGTACAATATCATGACGTAGACACTTCATTTATCACAAGAAAATTAATTCAAAATATTTTGCTCAGATGTGACTGATGTGTGATATAAAAGTACTCTTTGACATTTTACAATGACCATTATATATAAAATGAAGTCTTCCTACAGAAAAGAAGCAAATTAGTTTGCATAATTTTTTTTCCAAATAAATGTTGAATTTTTGAAAAGCCAAGATACTTTGCCTTATTTGTAGACAAGTTAAAAAGCCGAGATTCTATGCCATATTTTTACACCTGGATGTACATGTAGAAGAGTTGTACAGCCTTACTAACCTCTGTAAGATGACCGGGGGGTTTGGCTGTCTCTGTAGATTGACGTGTAGAGTCTGGGTGGTGGGGTTGTACCTACACGACGCCTCCCTCCTCCCTCTCCCGCGGTGAAGGCGCTGTACCCCCATCACTGTGTGGCCCTCGGGCTGTCTGACCAGGAGGGGGTGAGAAGACATCACATTGACAGGAGCTGGGGGAATGGCAGGTGCTGAAATATAACAACGTACAATACAAAATGTTTTATACATTGAGTGGATGATGCAAATCAAAAATTTCTAAGATTTTGTTCTTTAAATTCAGATGACTTTAAGAGAAGAAAATCAAGTATATTGTAGATAAAACATAGGACTAAGGAGTAGCTCTTTTGGAAATGAATGCTACATGTACATACTGAATCAATCCACTGCATAAAATATATTCTTAATATAAATGTACGAGGGTTGTCCCAGAAAAACGCGAACTTTTCGAATATTTCAAGTACTATTCAACCAATACTAATAATTTTTGGCATACGCTGTTGGGAAATCATCTTTTAGATATTCTGACAAAATATTAGAGGCATGTGATGTCAAATGCATATAAAAACAGCATTTAAATGATGTTAAATATCGGCGGTCGGCGCACGACAATTTTTAAACTTTTACAAATAACATTGTGATTGAAGTTTTCGTTGTTATCAGGCTATATGGCAATATAATGTCAAAATTTTACTTACATAAATACTCTATGATTTGGTGTACTTATGTTTAAAATTTTATTTATTTTACAACATTATTGACAGATATATGACGATATATACCAAAGCGCTTTGAATTAGATATTGTCAAAAATGGTGACGTTAAGCGGTAATGTGGAGCACCAAATTATCAAGCAACACTATGTTGAGTGGGATATTACTCTTGTATATAGAGAAAAAAGATGTTAGCGATGAAAACACACAAACATAACTATGGGAAACAGGTTTATATCTAGAAGAAGAGGTTTCAAGTTGACTTGACTGGTTATCCGATAGAAGAGAATAGACCACTTAAATAAAGACAAACTGAAAAGACAAGAGCGGGACGTCTTAGGCCTACGTGAAGACCGCTGTTAAATAATTCGATCAAGTAGGTTTATGATCGGGAATGTGAAATTGTCTGTTGAAAGAATTAACTCCCAAGTCTTTCAGTAGCACTAGTTGAGCTGTATAACTTGGTAACTAAAACAAAATTAAATACATTGCTGAATGTGTGCTTTAAAATGAATATTTATAGAGACACAGTTTTCAGAACAAATTCGTAAACACTACGAGATACGTTTTGACGTCGTCAGTGTTGCTACGACAGCTGATTTGATAGATTCGTTTACAGGACAGGAAAATTTTATTTATAGAGGTATTTCATTGAAATTTTTGGGCATCATTCAAACAATGTTGATCAAGACGTATGCCAATTTTGAATTTTATAGTCTCAGTGAAACAAAAGATATTAAAAATGTTCACGTTTTTCTGGGACAATCCTTGTACAAGTTTTTCTAAACATGAATTCACCAGCACAGATTTTTTAATGCTAGGAACTATTCAGAATCTACTCTATATACAACACCTGACAAACTAAAGACTACACAGAGTTAGTTAATTCCTCTACCTGAGTCGTCATTGCCGTTGTCATTGTCGTGTAAGCTGATGGGGATCTGGAGCCCAATGTTCCTCAATCCAGTGTTATCATTAAACAGCAGGCCCTGACTCCTTCCCCCTCCTACAACAGTTGTACACACTCAAAAGTTTGCTCGTTCTCTGACATTTTTGTTTATTTCCAAGAAACACATATCATGTGGACTTATGATAAATATGGAGCTGTATGGTACATTAACTGATACATGTATATGGTTCCTTAACATATGTGCATGACAAAGTCAACACTACTTTAAAGATAGCTATGAGATTGGATAAACTGTTTCTTTATCAGTTAAATTCAATACAAACCAGTAGGGAACAGTTCCTCCATGTGCATTAGGTTGTCATCAAACTCACTCATGGGGTTCAGTGTGGGGTCAATGTCTGGATAATCATCTTCATCCTCCGCCTCCATATCAGAACCCTACAACAAAAAGTTAGACTCAACTACAACAGAATGATAACCCAGCATCAATTTACAGATCAAACCCTAAAACAAAACCTTAGGTTTTAAAACACTACATCAATTAACACATCATAAGGGTTTCCTTGAGGTGATAAATTTCAACGTTACCCTTTACTACATGCTGTATTTATATAGTAGATAATACCAAACCCCGAGTTTTACCTCATCGTCTTCATCTTCTTCCTCATCATCTTCATCGTCCTCATCATCCCCATCATCTCCTTCTCCATCATCATCACCATCATCGTCGTCGTCATCATCATCGTCATCAACATCAGAGGCACTGTCATCTTCATTGGGAATACAGCTCTCGTCACCTTAATACAAACATTTACACTGTTATGTAATGTCACTGACATCTAATACTGCCAAGAGAAAGTCCTGAGTCAGGGGCTAATGTAGATACCAAACTCTACAAAGCTTGACATTCATGACTGTGGACTAGGTGATCTCATTCACAATATCATTATTCTGATTAACAAAATTAAATTTGATTACACCAGAAGTTGTCAGTAAAACCAAAATGATATGAAAAATACAATATTAGTACTCTAGTATTTAAGCAGTACATTTACTAAGATTTACCTGAGGAACCATCAACTCGACTTTAAAAATGTTAAACACCACAGTATAAATTTTATCCTTACCGTGAACATTTTCTTCTCCATCCTCATCATCAATGGAGATCTCTTGACTGACCATTTGGGAGTCGTGCAGAGTCAAGTCTTCTACAACAGTAAACAAAAAAAAAAAATCAATGTTTTATAGGAAGTTCTGTGAATAACAAGCATGGAAACCTTCAACATTGCAAACTACATACCCGAATCCATGACAATGTCTCCTATGACTTCGTTACTAGGGTTCATGTTACCGTCTCTGTTGAGTAACACATCCAACACATTGTCCAACTCGGACTCGCCCTATCATTAAAAAACCCAACTATTCAACAATCCAATTTTTTTTTTGTCTTCGAAATCAAAATCATAATATTTCACATGCAATATGCAAAAACAGCAACATCATATGAAAAAACTGTGATTTAAATCTCACCCTCTCTCCATCATTCTCGGGCTCGACAGCACTGATTGGTTCAGTCTCCTCCATAGTTCCTGTGTCTGTGTGATCAGAGATGTCCTCTATTGTTATTTCCCCTACATGGGACGGTTCAGCAGGGGTAGCAGTAGGAGCTGGCACTGTTAAACATTATCACAGGTCAGTATAACAAAAAACAACATAGGAATGACAGAGTGAAAACTATCAATATCAGCTTTGTTTCAAATTCTTATCCACATAATACTGTTCTTTGCTCACAACCACATCTGTTTTTACTTTATAAATACTTTGATACTAATTGAGGCTTTATCCTCAAATGGCAACTAGAACTGGGACAAATACCCCCGCTGGGTTTTTCAGAGTAGGTGCCAATTCAGAAATATTTTGTGGATCTAGTAAGAGGTATTCACTATTGTCTAATAAAGTGCCTTGCCACAGCATGATACGCCCATCAAATATTGTTCGATAATCATAAATTGATTAGGGTGCAAGAAAATTATTAACCTTGATTAACAGATTGACACATATTTCAATGATCTAATTTCCATTTCTTATCATGTTTAAAATATTGTACATACATCTCTAAGAGACTTACAGTGTAGGGATTAATTAAAACAAATAATACATCATATAATTCTAAACTGGCTGTGTTAGAGCTTAACAAATATCCATCTGCAGCTTTAAATTGTTTATTGCATATTTTATGAAATAATGGAAATGCTACAGTCTAATTATTCTTTAGACTATAAAATTCTAAGTGAGACATGACTGCAATTTGTTGCAAATATATAAAAATTGAAATGTAATTTTTTTTCAATGAACACATGAATAATTAATTTTAATTATATTATACAATACTAATTCAGTTTTAATCATACACTAAAACATCAATTTGTTTTAATTACATTACACCAATTGAAAGATCTTTATCTGAACTACAGCCATCAAGAACTCTTAATTAACACAAGCAACTATAAGGCCATTTCTTTTTGCCCCACTCCCAAGAGATAAATTAAATAGATTAGATCTAGAGATGCTCTTGCCAGTTAACTCCAAACAATTGACTCATTAATTTCTCTCTAATTTGACATGCACATTTCTGCTATCAAAAATTCTCCTTGACCAGTGCTTGATAATTATGCCCATGGGACAAACTGAATTCCTCTCAAGTCATTAACATTTGTTATAGAATTTGCTATAAAGTATATGATAAAAAATAAGTTTTTACTTAATTTAGCATTTTTTAATAAGGATACAACTATATTTTTACATTTTTTAGGATTATGAAATTTAAAATTTTAAAGACTTAGTTTTTAAAAAAAATCACTTAAATTAAAGGTCACAGTGACCTTGAAATAGGTCGTGACACACCGTCTACCCAAGATGCATAAATTGTCCAAGTTTGATGATTGTAAGTCTAATAGTTTTTTAGTTATGAGCCAAACAAAATCATAAAATAAAAAAGAAAAAACGCCTGTAAAATGCAGAAAGATCATCCAATCATGATGAAAATCCCAGGTGCACACCTTCATATGGTGAATAATAAGTGTATAAATTTTCAGACAAATCCATCCAACAGTTTCTGAGAAATGGCCCGGACAAAATCTTGTCTACAGACAGACGGACAGACAGACGGACATGGTGATTCCAATATACCCCCCTAAACTTCGTTTGCGGGGGTATAATAAATGCTCAGACATATATTTATCAAATTCAGACTACAGTACCACCCTCAGAGTCCTCACCTGTTGTGTTTCCTTCCTGAGATTCTGTAGTCTGTTGTAACGAAGTCTCTGTCTCGGACTTTTTGACCTTTGACACCACACTCTGAGCTGGTTGGTTGACGCTCCTAGAGAGGGTCTCCAGTGGCTTGAGGGCCGCGTTAATCGTGTTCGCCATGTACGGACTGGACAAGTCGAGACTGTGTGGCAGACGAGCTAGATCTGTCACTAAACCTTTCTTCAGGAGAGACTTCACAACATTGTTCATGACTGTTTGTTGGCCTTTGAACATCTGATTGGGGACCTGCCCCCCTGGACTAGGACACGAGTCAATGATAATACTGATCAGATTGGTCAGGGCTCGGATTTTGGTGTGTTTCAGGGCACTCTCTGGCAGCACTAGAGCTCGCTGGAGGGCCCCCTTGATTTCTGTTACAAGGCTCATCTGGGCATCAGGGCTGTGGTTACAGGAGGCTATGCTGGCGATGAAGACTCGGGAGAGAGCCGGACAATCGCGATCCCCAAATATCTGGCACTGAGGTAGAAGGTTATCCAGAACAAATGCCAAGACTGTGCACTCCTGTCATGGTAACAAATCATTAATTTAAGATCATTAAATGATGATTCAATTCCTGAAAGCATGCACTCTACTAGGAACAGTAGAACTCGCTTATAACGAAGTGCAAAGGAGGGACAATTTTGCTTAGTTATATGTGTAATTCATTATATCCAGTAAGTTTATCACAAATATTTTGAAGTCACTGGGAATGAAAATCACTTTTGTTGTAAGCATGAATTCAATTTCATTTCATTCAAGTTTTCAAAGTAACTTAGCTGATGGAAAACTTTAATGGTACACAGAACACAGAGATAAAAGAAGACTGACCTCATGAACGAGAGGGGTTTGTGCTGCCTGGTAGGTGTACTGGGTAATCAGCTGTGTACAGCTACTATAGGACTTGACCACCTCGGACAGGAGTCTCAGGACACTGGACTTAGGCATCAGAGGTCGCTTCTTCTGCTGATCCTCACTGACCTTGACCTCTTTGTCTTTGGTTTGATCTTTAGTGCTCTCAGACTCTCCCTAAAAAGTAGGTCATTATTAATATAAAGATTGTATTAGCATGAAATTTTAGCCATCTTTCTCCTTTCATGTACATAATGAAAATTTTTTAACATCTCCTTGGCAAATCAGTTATTACTCTAGTATAATTGAACTTGATCAAAACATAAGGTTCTATCATACCGTTTGTTCCTCCTCGTTTACAATATCAGCTGAACTGCCCTGTCTAGGAATGGCAGGGGGCCTCATTTCACTGGCGATGGCTTCAGCCAACGTAATGGGGGGCTGGACTTCAAATCCTCCAGATACACCTATAGTGATCAACATGGAAGACTCATTAATGTGCAGTTATCGTGGGCTATCAGAAAATGGTCCCCATTATTACATATTTCAAAAGGTATTAAAGCTTCCATTGTTTAGTTTGTACAAAATCACAGATCAAAGTAATTTTTTCCAATATTTGGCATTTGAGATGATTCTCAAGTTCCAGTTATAACTGGCCTATAACTGGCCTTGAATCTGAGATGGTACAGTCTGAAGTATAATGCCTTACCGTCCTCCTGGTTGTTGTACTCTGCTATCAGACAGTTCAGAAGGTCCTGCAGTACCTCCTTGATTGGAGATTCTACCGTCAGGGACACACATTTGGTGGTGGACACACTCTTTAAAATCTGTGGACCATTGTAGCGAGCATCTTCATCTACACAAAATAATTCTTCTTTTTAAAATTCAATGTAAATTTCACTAGTGAGACTGAGCAATAGTTAAAATACTTGTTGACAGACAAAGATGCTCACCCCTTCACCTAGATTCAACCAGTGATGACATAACATAGGATATAAATCATAAATACAGGAGTAAGTACCTCTTCTACTTGAGGCTGGTGGAATGGCAAACCTACACGTTGTTTTAATGACGTCAGAGAACAGTTCCGGGTCTCGGCATGCTGCAGGTCCCAGCACCCGAAACACATAATTCACCTCTTTGGAGCCCATACTGCCCGGTTTGACCCCATTGGAGCTGGAGCCCGTTCCTCCGGTGGCCTTTTTTACAACCTGGTCACAAGAACAGGGAAAAAAAATTGTAATTATCTTTCAGGCAAGCAAACAGGGGTGAAATGATGTCGAAAAAGATTGCAGCTAAAATTAAAAATAAGCATCTTTTCCATTTCCGACATGAGTTCATAAAATTATATGAAATTGTAATCATAGTAATATTTTCAGGTCATGTCATGTACATTTACACCTATGTGATAACCACTTTAAGAACATCTATGCCTCACCTTTTCCATGCAGTATCGTAATGATGCAGGCTCTTCAATGATATGTCGGAAAATTAGGGATGAAAGGGAGATAAATCCTGGGAAAGAGGAACTCTGGGTCAGAGTCAATAAAATGCGAGGTCCACCAAGTTCAGCAAACAATACTGCGTTCTGGTGATTTCTTGTTAACCGTAAAATCAGCCGCAACGCAGCATGTAAACAATCAGCCTCAACCGGAATGTTCATTAAAGACACAATACACCTAAAGGACAATAAATAACTGATTATATTAAACTAGCTCGGTAAATAGTCTACATGTTTATCTTTGTGATGAATTTATCTTATCTTTAAGGACTCTACAGTACTAAACAAAGAAATTTCATCAACTATTCGGACTGAATGATCTCAACACTGCATATGTAATTAAAAACTTTTCTTCAATGAATACCTCTTAGGTTCCTTACCTAATAATTTGGGTAATTTGATCAGAATTTATTCCTGATACTATCACAGACTCTTTCATCTTCTCTTCAGCCTTTGAGGGACTTTCCGTTTCCATTTTACTTACAGCTAAATAAAACACAAAAACAATTCATTATTTTTCACACTACTTTGCAATAAGAAACATATATAAATTCCAGAATATTATTCTGTCAGGTCATTGTAACCTAATGTATTTGTCAAGATCTGTACTGTGCCACTTCAGGTTGTATGTCTTTACTTTCCTTTCTAGTAATCTACACACATTTGCGCGTCTTTATCTGAACTTTACCTGACTGTGCCAACTCGGCAGGGAGCTCTTTAGAACCATTCTCTGAAAGTTCCTCAGGAGATGGGAAAGCCAACATGATAGGACGACGATTTCCTGTCTCTTCATTAATCTACACATTGTGTAAATAGAAAGATCAACATTCACTTAGAGGTTCATAGTATATATACATGTATATGCATTTTAATTAGACAAGATAAATCTTATCAGGAAAAACTTATCTTTATGTACATTGTACCTGTACATTAATAAAATACTAAGCATCAGCCTACCTGCACCATAGAATTGAAGTTGACAGTGTACCTTCTTCTTCCTGCCTGAAACCTGTGAAATATTTAAGAGTTTTTGACTCTATAGTCTACTTACAATATTTAACACTTCCGATGTACATTCCAGAAGTCATGATATAATGAAATTTAATTTTCAAACTAAGAAATATACTGTTTGATGCAGTGATCAGTTTGACAGAAAATATCAGATAAACAGTATCAACAGGCAGTTTTGTCTATTCTGACATATGCTTGTCTTTATGCATTCATCAGGAGAACAAAAGAATTTGACCACTAGTGCATCACTACACTACATTACTTTGTGAGCATTCTGTGGCCTATACCTGATACTAGTTTCCCCGGCCTGATAAGCGTCATCAATGGTTTTATTGTTCACCGCTGAGTATTTACACCATCTGCCGCTACTGTCGTCAAACCATTTCCATGTGTGACTATGACACTAAATATACAAACAGAACTCTAGATCAACAAAATACCATTCTATTTGTTGACAATCCCTGTCTAATACAATCTAAGGGATACTTGTTCACTAGAAAGAAACACATCTCATAGTATAATTTTTCTTTTACATTTATCAATAATGTACCTACTTAGCAAAATATCAGGACTTTACAGAGCATGGAATAGCTACATGTTTTCACTGTAACTGAATGTACATTCAAAATGTTCTAATTTCTGAAATTCTAATACATTATCAGGACACATACCAGTAATTTGTTGGCTTCAGCTTTTCGTTTTGATATCACAGACACCTTCTCATACAAATCCAACAGAAGCAGTAAGGGAGATAACCACCTATTCAGAAAACATAGTCAGATTACATGTAGTTTCACTTTTTCCTATAGATCGTGAACGTAGATCCAGTAAAACACTTATAGCAGACATGTTTTTCATAAATTAATGTTTACAGCATTTTCAGTGATTTAATTCCCCATGCCTTTAAAATATATTGCAAACTTAATGTATATTAGGTACTACTTTTATGACAAAGTAAAATTGTCCATCCCTGGTTCTTCCTTATAAGCTTGTTTTACTATACAAATATTTATAGAGATGCTGTTGTATAGCTTACTTAGGAGTGACTGAGTCTTTGTTTGCTGTAAGGAATTCCTGTCCACTGTTCAACACCTGCACCAATATATCAGTCAACCACACACTTTCTACACTTTCCGCACATGGTATCATCATTTCCTGCAATTGTTACATCAATGTCCCACATCAGTTACAACTGTTTCATTTATCAAAATATTATCCCTTGCAATTCTATGAGTGTGCATTTAAATCCTATATACATTCAAACTCAGAGTCTGCATACATAGACTAGCTTCAAAAATATTACACACTTGACTTTACATAAAATGCAAAATACATGGAGATTACCTCAAATAATAAACTAAAGAGATGAAGTCTGGCAGCAAACTTGGAAGCCTTGGACTGGAGATGATCTTTGTTTGTGTCAGTAGCTGACTCTAGTTCATGACCCTCCTTAAGGATCTGCTGTCCCATCGACTGAATCTGTAAACAAATAAAACCCAAAATCAGGTCTGTAAACAAACAACCCAAAATCAAAATTGAGTTAATTTCTCTCTACAAACATTGCAAATGTGGAAAGCATAAATTCTCTCAGATACACATAGTATCAACAGGCAGTTTGTCTTTTCTGACATATGCTTGTCTTTATGCATTCATCATTTGTTATGCATAAAAGAAATGAAAAGAATACACAAGCAGGAAAGAAAAACCATGACGAAATCTTTAGAGCCAACAGTGGAGGGGGGCTTCAACTCGAAGATACTGAAGGTTACATGCTAAATATCAAGGCATCAGTATATATCCATATGAATATACAAATCAAAAGTTCTTATGTGTTAAAATATACATTTTTTGATCGTCTTTTGCTGAAGATTCGTGAAAGTTGCTTTTCATTGACACTAATATTGTCCCTTTTCTACCACTTTTTAAAAAAAAGAAATGCTCCTATCAAATAGACCTAACAAAATTATAATGTGTTTTTTAAGGGTTTTTTAAAAAAGTTTTTGTAATGGTTATTGTAGAAGATATCTACAAATACTTAACTTCCTCTTACTGGAGATTTTGAAAAATATATTTGTGTGTATGTATTTTAAAAAATGAACATTTTTGTGGACGTAATAAAATCTCTCTTGTAGATTCCTTAGAGATGTTGATTGAAGACCCTCTTCACACGGATTCAATATCAGGAACCCCTTTACCACATTTAACATTCCTCCTAAAACAATTGATACCTCTCACAATGCTTTGCAATGAATTTGGTCAACTCCCTCCACACACTCGAGGGACGTTTCAATTCCTTGGTTCATTTGCCGATGGAAGCAATTGCATTTTACCTGACATTAGCAAAGCACAGAAAATGAGAGACTTTTATAATAAGCAAATGAGAGAAAAGGTTGCAAAAGTCGTAGTTTTTAAATCGAACATACCTGTATTGTCTTCAGAAGCTCCACCGTTGCCGTATGCATTGCATCTCGATACGTCAAATACAAAAGCCGGATATTGTAGGTTGAAATTCCCTCCTGAGCGCGCGGTTTTGGCTGGTGAAAAAACTTGCAAGATAGGTTCTGAAACTTATCTTCAAGCCTTCAGCATTGAAGGATACGATTCTAGTTTCCTGAGAGCGGACATAAGAGCTGAAGTTAGGTATATTGGGCTAATATGTCCTTTGTCCTTGGTTGCCCTAGATTGGTTGCATTCGAGGCGAAAATTTGATTTCCCCTCAGGCCTTCTTTTGATTTTATTTCATGACATGCCTTGCACATTGATTCCCAAAGCACATAAAAACTCGGAAAACCCATTAGTTGAGTGGAAAATAGATTTTTCAAAGATAGAAATGTTGCTTTTTGGCAGCCTAACAGATTCACAGCGACATGGGTTTGCAGTAATCAAGGTGCTTCTTAATAACATAACTTTCCATGTTGAGAAAAAACTGCGAACAAAGCATATAAAATCTATATTTTTTCAAGCGTGTGAAGATATTCCATCCAACATTTGGAATGTAAACTTCAGTGGTTGTGTTTTGTTTTTCCTCAGCAAATTGCTGATCTGCTTAAAACATAAGTTTCTACCGCATTACTTTATCCCACAAAATAATTTAATTGACTGTTTTTCGGTGGTAGAAATTGACACTATATGTGTTTGTGTCGAATCCATTCGGGCATTTCCAGCTCCCACTGCCCAATTTGTAGCAGAAAAACACGGATTTACATATGGACCAAACGAAAGTAATTATCTGATTTTATGATGAAAATAGATTCTGCTGTTATATGTGATTTCAAGTTAAGTAAATGTATTTTATATTATTCTGCAGAATCTACTTGATACATGGTATATTTATACATGTTATTAACATCAACAGTGAATTAGCATCTTGTCTTTATTGCTGCTCCCGCTACATATCTTCTCTTTACAAATTAGTATTGATTGAAGTTTTTAAGAGATCGATCGTTGTTCGTTTTCAGAACTATTTTTTTATTCACATCGTTTTCACGGATTTTTTTTCTAATAAAATGTGACAAATTTAAACAATGAAGAGCGCTTTTACAGATAAAAGATTGTACAGATCATTTAGGCATCAAGTCTTCTAACAATCTGTTGGAATTGCGATAACTCATTGTAGTTCTCTATTAATCGATTTTTTTTTTCCAACAAAGCAGAATTAGACAATCAGTTATATAATTTAAAGTGTTTATAGCTCTAAAAACTGGAAATATCGAGGTAAACTTATACATCAAATCCTATAACATTCGTTCTATCTTATTTTTTAATTTGTTATCACAGTCAGATGGGATTGAAATTTTGTTCAAACAAATTCTCTAAACCTTTTAGAAGAATTAAACCAGTTGAAATAGCGAGATTTTGAATTTGTTAAATCAAATCTAGTTTTATGTTACAACTTATTTAAGAATCTATATAAATAACCAAACAAATTTTAATGTTGTTAATTATAGCTTCATTTCTATAGCGAATTGAAAATGTTTAACTGAATTCAAATCATTTTCCAAATAAATTAAAAATAGCCACTTATTTTTAAATGAAAGGATATTGAGAGAAAAAAATGCATCGTTTCCTTCCGTAGTCCGGGAATAAAAACGTTTTTATTTAGCAGTTGGATTTTCTGGACGCAGTGTTATATTTATTAGAAAGATGTGATTTTATAGTTTTTTTTTCCTTTCAGCTGATGTGACCAACAAACTATCTTTTGTCCTGTTTGCATTATTTCAATGGCGTCTGAAAATATTTCTCAACAGATAGAAAAACAAGTATGGACAAGTGTTTTCAAGGGAACGTGGAATAACAAAGAAGTTGATTTAACAGAAGATGAAGACGAGGAAACAATATTTGAAAATTCATTTACTGAAGTAAAACATGATGAATATTTGAGTGCAGATCAAACATTTAATACTCCGTTTAAAAATTCTGATTATTTCACTTCAAGAAGAAATTCATCAGAAAACGAGACATTTGTTGTTTCCGAGAAAGCATTGAGTGATGAAATGTCTTTTAACAACGGACATGGTTCTTCTAGGCTTGAGAGTTTGTCTACTTCGGGTCCAACAAAAGATGAAAGGGAAGGGCAAAAATTGCTCGAGGAACTTTACGATAAAAACGTTGATGAAACAGATTATTTTGATAGTGATGAGGAATACATGGAAACACATGGACAAAGATACGACGAGAGAAACGTTTCTGATCCATTCGGATATTCTCACAAACCTTTGAAAGGCAGATATAGTGA
>PRKT01000344.1:0-15174 GCA_003671525.1 Saccostrea glomerata
CTTAATCTCGGTCATAACCTTTGAACAGGTGGTGCTAGGGTTTTATATTTCTCATTCACATTTCTTGTGAAAAGGCATTACTTTAGGTACCAACATATTTGATCTGCATTTGAGGAAGCTTAACATTTGCTATGTTGCCATACGGGGGCATCAGTGTTTCACAAACACATCATGATAACATAGTAAATCAAATAAAAGTTACTAGTAAATGTTTTCACTATAGTAAATCAAAGTTCAAAAGTCTTCACTGTAGTGAATCAAAGTTAATCAAAGTTCCCAAGATTTTGCTATGTTAATCAAAGTTCCAAAGTTTTTGTTTTTATCAAAGTTTCAAAGATGTTTTTTTCATAAGTTAATCAACTTGTTTATATTTATAACAATTTTGATATAATTAGCCGTTTTAGGGCGTGGATACGGGGTTGGCTGAGGCTGGTTTTTGTTGTATCTGAGTTTAAATATACAAAATAGTTAATTCCGTTAAATGCAATATTTACATGGCAAATATATTTTTTTAAATATTAACTGAAGTTGATGCATGAAGCACAGGTGCTTTAGGACAGGACACCCCCCCCCCCGATAAAGACCCCCGGGCCTTTTAGACTTTTTTCACATAAATTGTATATGGATGACACATTTGTTTTAGGTTATTTTTCGAATTGTTGGAATTTTTTCTTATCAAAAATATGTTATTGAAAACAAGTTTATGAGAAAAAACAGTCGAAAAAGCCCATGGGTCTATATTAAAAGGGGGGATCCTGTCCTCAAGCACCAGTCTATGGCATGAAGCAGATATTTTGATTATAAATGACGCAAATTTTATTTGATAGAATAGTTTTTTCTCTATATATAAGACTTTCGCCAAGTCTGCATATATAAGAGATTTAAATACACTGTAAATACAAAATATATGTATTGCTAATTTATCAGCACACGAGACAACCTTTATCTTGGACATTATTCTTTTAGGGGAGGGGTCGGGTTTATAACAAGTTCTATGAAGCGTTTGTGAATCTCATAAAATGTAAAGAATGGGAATCAAAAATATTTTTCCATGGGTTTAATCGTCCTTAATCAAAGTTTCAACGTTTTTACTATAGTAAATCAAAGTTCCGATGTTTTTATCACAGTAAATCAAATTTCTAAAGTGTTTACTTTGGTACTACAGCTAACTATAGAAAACTCTAGTTAGCTAAATATAGTTTACAATTACTATAATATTCCTTTGTTAGGGACTGGTCTACTTTTCCAAATTGATTTTTCTCCAATATTTATATATACGAGGGGAATCATAAAGTTTCACTTTGGGAAAAATTCTCATAGACTTGGAATTGTTTGAACAAGGTTGAGAAAGACAAAATGTGATGGTAAAAAGGATTTAGAGAAAAGACACAAGAAAACTTACAAGCAAATTCAAAGAATTGTGTTCCCCCGCTTTCGGTGTTTTTGTGGGAGAGATGTTATTTTTTATGACATATCGTGTCTAATATGAACACCATATCATATGTCATTTATTTAGAAATTATAATTGAAGTTGTTTTTTTTAAATAAGGGATCTGTACAATTAACGCTGGTCGTGTTACACAAACACCCCCTTTCTCCATCACAGTACTGATAAGGTAAACAGTCACATGTTTTAAAACATTTTCGCCCATAGTGGTTGTGAGGACAGGTCTCGGAACAATTATAACCCCGGTAACCAGGATCACATTCTGGAAGTTATACATTACCTGAATTTTCATTGAAATGGCATCAGTTTATTAAAATATCAATTGGAATGTGTGAGATTTTCGAAAGCATTTCCCACACTTAAGAAACTTGGTATGATCAGAAATTTCTATTTATATCCTACAGTTTTAGTGTATATATCTGAATTCCTGTATAAAACTTGACATGAAGTAATTTTGTTTACTGTTTTCTGCTTTACACTTGTTATCAAAGGTTCATACCTACACACATGTTTCCAACAGGTCTGAAGTCCTTGCAGCATGATCGGGTGTCTCTGGAATATATATGTTCCGTAAAGTTTTTAGACAAAAAGATTTTTTAAAAGATAATAAATATTGCTTAATTTCTTTTCTTTTAAAGGTAAAAATATTAAGTACGTAATCTCTTACAGTAACTCATCAACGCAAACACCAGATCCATACACATTTTCACAGAACGCCATCAAACTGTTTAAAGAACACAAACAAGCAAGTATCCAAAGTTTCATTATTAAAATAAACTCGAAATGTAGTGATCGATCAAAATATTCACAGCAAAATCCATTTGGTTTCATTTCATGAGATCATGGTTTATATAGAACAAAACAACTTATTCATTTTGAATTGTAGAAGGAAGTGCAATTAATTATCAAATTTCCAGAAATCCGGAAATTTGATTCCTAAAAGTTGTTCCCCTCTGATGAGTAATCATAATAAACTAAAACATGATTTCAAAACAAGGAAATTTCCGAATACAGTTTGTATTAATTTTACATATAAAACATATAAAAAAAAAATAGTTGAATTAGTTCAATTCCAAGCAATTTGATTTAAGAGCAGATATGGTTATGCAGATAACTTTAATCTTAGGTATTTAATTTGTTTAATTGATATTTTTAATCCACACTCAATCCTCCATTTAAAAAATGTACTTTCATTTAATTCTCATGAAAAACTTTGCTTAATGAAAATTATGTTCTAAATTAACCAGTTCATGATTAACAGAACAAAAATTATTCATAAAATAAAACACAAAGCACTTTATATAGGATGAGTTCGCATATACGAGTGCAAAAGACATTAATGCAGTATATAAAGCAGTCTTTCGTTTGAACTCTTAAATCCATATCATTTTACAGAAGAAAAAACTTAAATAAGGCAACAACATCAAAACGAAGAAAGACAGGGGTGGCTGGGGTGGGGATTAGTCTGTTGCAGTGTAGGAGTATGTGCTAATCTCTGACAAAGAGCAAAATTAAAAGAAGAGTGGGTTAAAAATATCAATTCCAGATTTTAAATGTAGCATTGAATAAATCAAATTCAATTTTCCATAAAACCCATTCGACATCTTTTCGATGTAATTTTTGTAACAAATTTTTAGCCAATCAAAATCTCTGTGCATTATTAGCACACACCGTTTTATGGTTGAGTTCGACTTTTCTAATCGGGGAGCAAAGTGTTTTGACACTGTTTACTGACATAAAAGAAAACGAAGACATGCATGCCATATATGGTTGTAAATTATCGTAAAAGACAATGATAATAAACAGTTTGCCAGTGCATTTCCTTTGAAAGTGTAAATGAGTATATTTCTGAGGAGGGGGTAAAGAGTGTAATTCGGAGTTAGATACCTTGTGTTATTATTATACTATGGGTTAAATTTTTATTTCCGAAACAAGTGCCTGTGCTATTCACCCGAAACAAATGAACAACAAATCGATCTCCTATTGATGAACCTATTCTGCAAAAATAACAAACACACGTGTTTTACCGTAACTTTTATGAACACGTATAAGTCTATTCAGTATAAACCCATAATATAACAACCAAGCCGTTTATTTCTGACCTCCTTGAAACTATTAAAATAGGAGGGGAAAGGATATCTATGCATTTCGACGACGTATTATCAATTTACAAAATAGTATTAGCTTCCATTCAAATATCGACATGATGCATCCCAAAGAACCTGAAATAAAACACAGCATACAGTCTGACCCATAGCATCCATATTTGAATACTTTACAAGAAAAAGATTTTAATCGTAAGCCAACAATAAAGCTTCATGTTAAACTTAATGACTCCCCTTTTTATGTAGCAAAATTCGCTGATCACCATCACGTGGAGTGTACGTATATCTTCCAATTAATTTGATCCTCAAGAGCATGCTACACTTACAAAAAAAACAAAAAAGAAACAAGAGGCCCATGGGCCTTATAGGTCACCTAAGCATCGTGAAACAACTTTCCAACGATTGAATTTGGTTTATGTTTTAAACTAGACATCATGGCATTCACAATTTTGAAGAGGCATCATTGCTAATCATAACTATACACTTAGCATGTTTAGTTTGGTTACTTAATACCCATAGACAGACTAGGGGAACAAAAAAACATGCATTTCAACTAATTAGTAATATTCAGCAATAATCAGTAGTGCCACTACCATACATGAACCCCTGACCCTTAGTCCACACATTTCATAATTTTGGAAAAGGCGCCCTTGCTTATCAAAAATGTTTTATTAATACCAAGGAGCAGATTTGAAACAATTCATTTTCAGTATATAAGTAGACCCCCCTCTATGGTACCCCAGACCAAGGGGCCATAAAATTCACAATTCAGGGAGAATGGCCCTTGCTCATCATAGCTATATATTAGGTACTTCATCTGCTAAATATCCAGGAGCAGGGAAGGAAAATTTCAAACCCCCCCCCCACACACACACATAAAAATAATGTATTTTCTCTATATAATAAATAGGCCCCACCCTAAGACCAGACCCCTGATCCTGGGGCCATAAAATTCAAAATTTTGGACGAGGCATTCTTCCTCAACATAACTATATACTTAGTTTGATTGTTTGATACCCAGGAGCAGAGAAGATTTTTCCAAGAATTAATGTATTTTCACTATGTAATCAATAAAGCCTGGCCCTAATACCAGAAACCCTGACCCAGGGGCCATGAAATTCACAATTTTGGAAGAGGCAATCTTCCCCATCATAACTATATACTTAGTTTGTTTGTTTAAAACCCAGGAGCAGAGAAGAAGATTTTCCACGAATTCATGTATTTTCACTATATAATCAATAAAGCCCCGCCCTAGCACTAAAACCCCTGATCCTTGGGCCATGAATTTCTTAATTTTGGTAGAAGACTCAATGGCCATTACGTTCATGCTAACAGTTTGACTGCTTGATGTCTAGGAGTAAAGAAGAAGATTTTTAAAGATTGCATTAATTTTAGTGGTTTTGGCCCCACCCCTCAGGCCCTAAGGGGCATGAAACATGAAATTCACAATTTCTGTTCCCCTTCACCCATAAATGCACCATGCCAAATTTGGTGGAAATTGGTTGAGCGGTTGCAGAGAAGAAGCTAAAAATGTTCAAAAGTTTACGACCAATTGACGACGAACGACGTACGACGACGGACGAAAACAGATAGCAATAGGTCATCTGAGTGACTCAGGTGACCTAATAATGTTTAAAACGAGACAAACTATTAACAAACAAATTAATGAAACAAAGACACCAAGAGTTCTATGATCGATAAATACATCTTATCAACAAATTTTGTATTTAATACAATCTTCTGGTATATTCAGTAAACAATAGTCCCTATACTAGTACAGTCAACATAATAAATACACGCTCCTCCGAAACATATTGAAGATAATTTTATTTTAACCATTAACCGGCATAGTTCTCTCCATATTTTAATAAATTTGGTTCTAATGCATTGCAAGTGCTATGAATATTGTAACGTCATGTCAGGTGCTATTTTTTAAACAAAATTATACAAATCATTTCCGTGTTTTCTGGCCACAACGATTTTTATTATCACTTTTTATTCGCGGGAACTGTGTTTTTGTTTCATTATGCGAGACAATGTGCTCGTAAAAATTTAATTCTCGTGTATATTAGCAAGCTTTAAGATAAAATAGAACAATATTTCCATTTCTATTTGTTTTCTTTGTGAAAAATCATTGAAAGTTATCGGTTGTACAGTTGATTTCTTTACAATTGAACCAGATGAACATTTAGCCAAACAATAGGTCGTACTGGAACTAAGGAAGCCTTATATGCATGTAAATCTCGTGCCTCTGTCTTTGAGTCTGATGTCAGTGGGCAGGGACTATTGAAATTAACATGGGAGGTTTCATGTAATTTAAATCTATTACGATAAAGATCAAAAAATCTTTATTTACAATCACATTTACAATATTGCACAATGAAATGTAAATATAAGGAACAACTGTCTAGTTTGTTGGGTATGCCAGGGACATCAACATTAAAGACCTTCGCAAATTATCCCAGCCCAGTTGATAGATATTTCGCAATGTCTAAAATAAAAACAATGCACTTGTCAATAAATGCAATCTAATCCAATTTAGTCGAATGTTTATTGATTTTATTCATACCTGTGATTAGTCCTCAGTGGCACCTGATTCCAACTATGGGGTCCCAGCCCCCTCTGCTTCCGATCCATTTTGTTTAAATGCATGGACTTTAATTTGAGCTTGATTTCTGTTCTTTATCTATATATTTCGTTATATCTATATACGTTTAGGTCGACATCATATTGCACATTAAGATTATCGAATTCATCACCTTTAACGATCCTTAAAAATATTATTAAACTCTCCGCTTGAAAAGCAGGATGATAAGTAGTCCATCCGCACGACCGTCTATGTGTTACACTTTAAGTACCCATCTCTTATTCCACTGAATGATATGTAATGAGATTTTCAGAGAATCGTTGTTACTTAGTGCCATTGGGCATCTTATATTCTATTTTTTGATCGGACATACATTTTAGGGAAACAAGATATGCAATAAAATCAGCTTAAAGTGTCAACATGTTTATTTAATTAATACATGTGTAACATATAATTAACATTAGTACAAAAATAATATAAAAACTGTGTGGATCCCTATTTCAAAAGAATAAAAATGGGAAAAGGGCAGGGAAAGGCTCATACCTGAAATATCTGTGATACTGAAAAAGCGAGAGGCACCAGTTGACATCTTAAAACTTCAATACAACTTTTAAATTCAAATAATTATTTTCACCCCTTACATTTTCATGGCAAATATTATACCTTTTCTTATACCTTTGCAAGAGTGTGTGTGCTGTCGTTCATAATTCAAATAAATTTTATTTGATTTCTTCGTAATATAAAATTATAAAACGAAAACAGCCTAATATCTAGGTACGAAACATTTACTGTTCAAATTTACTGGACAGCTTTATAATTTTTATGTCATTATGTACCTTTAACATCAAAAATAAACTGCAAGAATAAAGTACATTGGCATGCTAAATTACAATATTATAATGCAGCATAGATGTAAATATATTTTAATTATTCAGTACTAAAATATACATCTAAGAATAATTAATTACATTTTAAGGATATGATAGTAAGTAATGATGCACTTACCTGTAATTGCAAGTATCATATCAAGTTACGTTTAGACAGAAAATATCATTAATTGATAAAAGAACACAAACATGTTAGAATCCAATGTATCAACACTGAACTTGTTTTCACCTTTCATTGCTTTAGTTTCATAGCTTTTGAAGCCAGAAAATTCTATTCATACTTTCCATATTTTAAAAGTGCATTTGATTAAAATTGTTTCATAATGTAGAGTAAAACTTCTATAGTAGCCCAGTAGTCGTGGTATATTATTGAGTTGAATTTATTTTTGATGAAGCTGTGCAAACAATGTAGAATTATAAAGGAACAAAAAGAAATTATCAAGAATTATTTTGTCATAAAGGAGTCATTACAGATGCTTATTGCAATATTTTTACCTTTAATAATGTGATGATGAAATCGTCTGTCAGAATCAGCTTTAGGATCAATCGCCAGTCTTATCAGCTTTGGGCTTCTTGGACTTCATAAAAAAAAAGCAGCACTGTGGCATTGAATTCAAGTTGTTGAATGCATCTATAGGCCATAAAAACAAACATTTGTCATTAAGTTGATGAAAGAATTGACTTGATAACAATCTCAACATACAAAACTGCTATACAGGTTTCTACTTTCACTTTTAAATCAGTACGTAAGAAAAGTCAAAACAAAAAGAAAACAAAATAATGCCTTTAGCCTAACATGTAAATTGTAATGTTTACATCCATTCAGAAACAAATCTATCCAAAATTACTTACAGATCACTAACATTATGTAGGTTTGCGAAACCTGTAACCGTAATGAAAGGATATTTAAACAATATGAATTAAAGGTCTTTATTTATATTATAAATTGTTAGGAGATAACTTACTTTTTCCAACACCAAGCACTTCTGCTGCAGCAGTGACGTCAAACATGACGTACATTTTCATCCAATAAAAGTCAAAACCGGTCCGGAAAAAAATACGGAATTATTTTGATTTTACTCAAGTAATAAACCAAACCCAAAAGATTTGAAATAAAAAGCAAATTAATTTATTCTTTATCAATGTTATTTGGGGAATGCATTATTAAAAAAAATTGTGAAAGTTTTTTGTTATATAAAGGGGGGGGGGTGTTAAACAGAGTAGAACTTTACATAAATAATTACTAACAAATTCTTTTTACTAGTATACATTTAAATCACTATTGAAATATATTTTTGAAATTGCAATTTTACTTGCATATACCAAGGGCAAATAGTGAACACATGTTTCATATGATTCTCATATGATCATGGTTTCATATGATTCTCATATGATCATAATCAAAATATTCATATGATTTTGACCTGAGTATAACAAGGGCAAATAAGTGAGTATGGTTTCATATGATTCTCATATGACCAGTTTCATATGATTCTCATATGAAAACTGCCAAAATATACATATGATTCTCATATGTAGGGCCTTTCATATGAGAATCATATGTAAAAACAATCATATGATATGCATATGTGTAATCATATGATTCTCATCTGATTAGCCACATATGATATCATATGATTAGCCACATATGATATCATATGATTGAATATACATATGATTCTCATATGATCCACATATGATATTCATATGAAAGGCAATGCATATGTGGATCATATGTGGCTAAATTGCCTATGTAATCTTTTTTCATCCAAATTCTTAAATGAAATTGTGGTGTAAAATTGAATGTTCAAAAGAAATGTGTTTTATGGTAAAATGGGCTCGGCAGATCAATTTCTGAAATCAGTTTTTTTTTTGTGATATTACCGAGGAAATAGTAACTGAGTAAATCTGTTACGCTTGTTTTATCATAAATTTAATTTTAAAATGTTTTCAGATTTGAAGTCATGTACATGCTGTACACTATATTTATCTGTAGCCTTGATAACCTGATCAAAAGGAACACAAAAAATAAATTTTAACTCATCTTATTTGGTTGCATATTTTTCTCCGTATTCTTAAAAATGTATAGACCATCCTTTATCTAAACCCGTCTTTGTTATGTTTATGCTATTTTCTTCATCTACGTTCATCAATTATAATCAGATTTAAATCTTCATCTTAATTAACAAGAGATACCATGCAGTCTATACGATTTTTTTTAGCTTAAATAGATTATTAAAAAAGTTTGCTTTCCTTTTAAAGATACTTACAGACTTTTATTTCACTGTTTGTTGTTGCTACCAGTGTTGCTACCAGTTTTGTTTCTGTGGAATTGTACAAGAACGGAAACACAATATGAAGGTCATAGTCCAGACAACAAAGATATAATAATTAAGACAGAGTCCTGAGACGTTAAATTTGATTTATTCTAACATGGTAGTTGAAATGTTACTGAAACTGCAGCTTATGATCTATTACGGATTAGGTTACTAAGGACTAATTAATGTTATGGGAATTTTAACAACCACGACGAAAAACAGCATTTTGTAAACGCTATGGTCACTGAAATAATCTCATTAGCAAATATATCTTTCATTGGGTCTTGTGACCTGTCAACAGGTCATGCAAACTCCTCCTAGGCACCTTATCTAACCTCTGAAGTTTCAGGGGATACGTGTTTTACGCCTTGTTAACAGGTTTGTATTCATAGATTTTTTTGTGATCGATCTATAAGCCATATCTTTAACATTTTGATTTGGATTTTATTTTACAATTATAAAACTATTATTTTTCACTTTTTAGCTCACCTGAGCCGAAGGCTCAAGTGAGCTTTTCTGATCACATTTTGTCCGTAGTCCGTCCGACCGTCCGTCTGTCTGTCTGTCCGTCTGTAAACTTTTCACATTTTCTACTTCTTCTCAAGAACCACTGGGCCAGTGTTGACCAAACTTGGTACAAAGCATCCTTGGGTGAAGGGGAATTTAAATTGTTAAAATAAAGGGCCAAGTCCCCTCATAAGGGGAGATAATCAAGAAAAGACAAAAATAGGGTGGGGTCATTAAAAAATCTTCTTCTCAAGAACCACTGGGCCAGAAAAGCTGAAACTTATGTGGAAGCATCCTGGTATAGTGTAGATTCTAAATTGTTCAAATCATGACCCCCGGGGGAAGGGCGGGGCCACAATGGGGAATCAAAGTTTTACATAGAAATATATAGGAAAAATCTTTGAAAATCTTCTTCTCCAGAACCACCTAGCCAGAAAAGCTGAAACTTATGTGGAAGCATCCTGGTATAGTGTAGATTCTAAATTGTTCAAATCATGACCCCTGGGGGAAGGGCGGGACCACAAAGGGGAATCAAAGTTTTATTAGGTCACCTGAGTCACTCAGGTGACCTATTGCCATCCGTGTTTGTCCGTCGGCGTCCGTCGTTCGTCGTCCGACGTGTGTTAACATTTGAACATTTTCAGCTTCTTCTCTGAAACCGCTAAACCAATTTCAACCAAATTTTGTATACAGCATCTGTGGGTGAAGGGGAACAAAAACTGTGAATTTCATGGTCCCTGCACCCCTGGGGCCTGAGGGGTGGGGCCAAAACCACTAAAATTAATGCAATCTTTAAAAATCTTCTTCTTCACTCCTGGACATCAAGCAGTCAAACTGTTTGCATGATTGTAATCAGCAATGAGTCCTCTACCAAAATTGTGAAATTCATGGCCCTGGGGTCAGTGCTTCTAGTGCTAGGGCGGGGCTAAATAAGTAGGTAGTGAGAATGCATTATTTCTTTGAAAATCTTCTTCTCTGCTCCTGGGTATTAAATAAACCAACTAAGTACATAGTTATGATGAGCAAGAGTGCCTTTACAAAAATTGTGAATTTTATGGCCCCAGGGTCAGGGGTTCTTGTTTTAGGGTGGGGCTCTAATGATTATATAGTGAAATGCATGAATTCTTTGAACATCTTATCCTTTGCTCCTGGTTAATATGCTAATGATCTAATTACATATTTAAGGCCAGGATTTATTTTATTTTCAGTTTTACAAACCCTCCGTTCAAGGTTTTTAATTTTCAGAAAAAAAAAATTTTAAAAAAATTCTTTCCGATGTCAAATTTGAGTCGGGATCGAGATTTCAAATTTATGAACTCGCACTTCCGGTTTTACGATAAAACGGCGGATAAATAAAGCAAGATCTGAAAAGGTGGCTTGGTTTAATGTAAAATTCATCGATAAGGGTGCCATTCAAAACGTTTCACCCGTTCAAAGGACAAATAAAATGCTAACGACTTTGTTGCACATTGACATGCTGGTGAGATAATAATGTATTCATTTCAAAAGTATCTGTAAATTATTTTCCTCCCCCAGGTTTTAAACTGCCCGTGGTAGCTATTGCATATTGCCAGCGACATTGTTTAGATCTCTGTTTTGTATCATTGTTGCGGTGTTTTTCCTTTGATGATCGCTGTGTTTTTATTTTTGATACATCATGGCTAATTGTGATCTAACAACCGTTATCTATCAAGATAGAGCACGCCAGGGTGATGATGAAACAATTCTAAGAAATGACCCATGACCTTACACCGAATTATTAGGGGAAAAGTAAATACAAAGTCATGTAAAGATAAAGAAGGAATACCTTCCCTAAAATAAAAAAAATAATTTTGCACGTCGATTTTAAATCAAAAATGAAATTCAGCGGGTTTAGAAATTAATGTTTTGACTCGCATAAACTTGAAGCGTAACAAAGCACAAACAATGAACTACATGTACAGGTTATGAGGTAAATATTCCGAGCCATCTTGTTTTATTAATTCCAACACAAATCGACACATCCAGTAATTTGAAGAATCGCCGTACATCTCGGTCAAAAGTGTCCATTTTCCTGTGCGGTATTCCTTGAACGTTTAAATTGCTTTTTTAGTAGTTTTACGAGTGTAAAGATTAAGTGACATAAAGAATTTCCCTTCATAATTTTAGTTTGCATCGAGAATTGCCATAGCATAAAATAACAACCGTTATCCATGGCGTTCAGACTTGAATGGCGAGGTAATCCAAAGTTTGCAGCGCTCTATACTTTTCGAATCACGTGCTCCTTTTTCAGATAAAATTGTATGATGAAATTTTGATAAATCATGGCTAACTCAGTCCGTGAGAATACAGTCGAACTACGTGCTATTAACGTAAAAGTGATAGAGCATGGGTAACTCAGTTTCTGGGAACAATGATACAAAACATATAGAGTACCTTTTAACTCGTGCATCTTCAGATATCAGACTCGGGGGACAAGCCCCCTCGTCTGATATCTGAAGATACACTCGTTAAAAGGTACTCTATATATTACATAGCTTACAGTCTAAGCATCATTCTTCAGAAAAGGGTTGCTTATGCATCAGATGTAATGAATAAAACTTTGGGCGAAGTTAGGCTCATTTGAGGAAGAAATAAATAATAACCTGAAGAAATAAAAAAAAAATCCACTATTAAAAGGCAAGAATATACAAATATGTACAAGCATGTAGTATCATTTGTATCAGCCAGAAAAATTATTTCGCACTTAATTGAAAAAATGTTCACCCTACTCCCCAATACTCCCTGTCTGTTTTATGATAGGAATTAGTACAGGCAACGCGGATCCCGTATTTCCCGCGTCCCCGCCGCGGTATAATCACAACGCGGTATTTGGCCAGGTAGACAGGTAAACCGCGTTCCCTCCGCGGGAAATTCATCACTTACCTGTCCCCGCCGCGGTTAAATCATCGATCAATTACTGACAATTAGTATCGTAAACAAACGGGAGTTATCTCCCCGAATTGAAATTTGCGAATTTTCCCTGTAACAAAAAAACAAAAAAGAAAAACAAACAAACAAACAACAACAAAAAAAAACCCATGTGTTTATTAATAAATTTTGCTATGAATAGAATTTAAACTAAGAAAAAATAAGTTTATGTTTGTTTCTAAAATTACATATCAATCTTTGAAATTAAATAGAAAATTTCATTAAATTGTTACGTCTTTGCAATTGGTTTATTATTTTATGTTATTAAGAATCTATCAAGAAACAAAATTAAATACTAGATATTTTAATTAGTTTTTTTTAATCTTCATATTATATGCAAACTGTATTAAAATGTTGAACTCAGACTGTTTAAGTTTCGATGAACGATTTTCAGCATTCATTTGAAAAAAAAAAGATGTACATCTTTTAAAAAATGTACATCTTCATATTGTTTATTAATTAATTTCGATTTATTGTATATAAAATGTACAGGCTTTCTCATAAAGTGTCAAATTACCGGAAAACATCCGATGACGAGCATTTGCAGTTACATGTAGAAGGCACGTGAACTTAAATTTTCTTTATCCAAGATATCAAGAAAAAGTTCCATTCTTCTTTATTTCTCATCGTTTATGTTCTGTTCCCAAATTAAGTTAATTTAATTTATTAATTTTCTTTAATGTATTTCCCTCTTTTATATAAATGTGCAGGCATTTTTCTCAAATTGTCAAATGACCGGAAAGCATTCGATGACGAGAGTTAACTTTGAGCACGTGAACTTTATACAAGAGATCAAGAAAAAATATCGTTTTTCATCTTCACATTAACATGTTTTACTTTTTAATACAATGTCTTTCTTTTTAATTTTAATATTTCTCGATTTTCGTGCTCAATAGATAAGATAGGATGTGCAGGTGTAATGATAAACTTCACAGACGAAATTATAGTTTATATTAATAATTATTCAATGCAAAAATTCATATATTTTTGTTTTTTTTGTGACAAATTCTGTTTCTTTGTGTATTAAGTATTAGTCGCGATCATTTCCTGTGTATAGGGATTAGCAATGCCTGAGCAGGAAACGACATGCCCTGGGGGTTTCACACCTGTCTTATAGTATACCTTGGGTAACGCTCGCTGGATGTGCACATCGTTGTCTAGCCATTCAACAACACATTTGATTCATTGTTTCATTATTATTTCATCGATATCATTTTCAGATGCGATATTAGCCTTGGAATTTTTGTCAAATTTTTTAAACGGAGTGTATAAAAAGAATAAAAGTTTAAAAAAAAACTTTTAAAACATATTAATGAAGTATTTGATATTGATTAAATCAAATAATGATCAATTTCTATGTTATTTCGTGTCTGTTTATATCTGTACCAGTTAGAAGATTGAAAGAGAGAGAGAGGGGGGGAGAGAGAGAAGAAAAATATAACAATATTAAGGCACGTGCATGATCGTTTTTCCTCCTTTTTGATCAGTATATCAATTTCTTAAGTCTAGCGAATAAAACTACCGCTGATTTATCAGTTTATTGACCATTTGTCGAATTTGTCTAAGTTTTATTGTTATTTATCGAGAGACTTGTTTATGATCCACTTTCTTCTTTCGTTTAAAGCATATGTACATTTGAATTACTTCCCTTTTTGTCGCCAGATTACAACGACAGATTTTGGTGGTAAAATAAAATGTGTATTTTTGTTATAAAATTTGATTAAGAAAAACACAGTATATTAAAATTGTCGAATTATTGAAAATATTTATTTGAAACAAAAAATTTAAAAAGGATTCTGTCTGCAACAAAAACATTCTTTATTTCATGCATTTCAATTCATGAGCTACACATGAAAAAAAAAATGAAAAAAAACGGCTTCGTTTTACAATGTCCTAGAGAAAGCATACAGGTAATACACTCAGGTAACATCCTGTGTATATAGGTAGTATGTACACTAGACAGCGTCGTTCCCTCGGGGCTTCTCATCCGCTTCCAGTTAGCTCCACTCCACACCCGAACGGTTACAAAAACATCTGAAAACTTGAAGCATGGCAACTTGCTGATTAAAATAAGTTAATTTCTGTGTTGTGTGTTCAAATATTTTAAGGGCCGATATTTATGTTTGTGTTTTATTTGAACCGGAAAAATCTTAAATTTGTTTATGTTCATAAACATGATTTTAGTAATTTTCGAAAAGAGCAGAAAATAGAAATACATTCAAATACTAGCTATGATATTATTGATATTCTGAATAGAAATACCTGTGATTATTTTATTAACAAGAACCCCCCCCCCCCAAAAAATCGTCGATATTTAGTTCATAGTCTTACAGTGTGGCGCATAATAATGGAGCAACGGTATTCCTACACTTAG
>PRKT01000344.1:21660-59874 GCA_003671525.1 Saccostrea glomerata
AAAAAAAAAAAAAAAAAAAATTAAAAAAAAATAGCGAAATTTTCCTTAATAAAAAAGCTAACAGAACAACAATACCCTGGAGTTTAATAATTTCTTTGAGTAAATAATATAGTTGAAAAACATCTATTTTGCCTAAAAAGTGCTGCTATAATCCCACTATCCTGTCAGTAAAATAATTATTCCACACATTCGCACGAAACCTTACCCTATGTTTTGAATTTTATACATATGAACCGAGATTTTTCGTAAAACCATGCTTAACTCAGGATTCTGCCAGCACTTTCTAAGTTTGTCAGAAGGCAAACTTTACATCTGTAAAAATCTTATGTTTTGAAATATCCAGCTTATTGTTGTTCTGTTGCATTATTTTTGTCACGAATGACAGAGGAAAAGCCGACCGAGATACGTATATAGCTGACTGACTTCGAAAGAGAATATAATCGATGAAAATGAATTAGCATACCTGTATAACTAAGTGAACTCCATATGAATGTCATACAATATTCACAATATTTCCTTTTAAACTCCATTTCACGTATCTTTGTACATGTCGTCTTAGTCAAATTCTCTTTACACGATATGATCAATTCCAAAAGTTACTTGATGTACACATATGACGTCATCGGTGGTAGATTTAAATCAAAGTTACAGATACAGCATAACAAAATTAAAACATTTTATTTTTGTTAATGTTTGCACGTTTCTGTTTATTTTCTAGAGTTAAATTACATCTCTAAATACCAATATTACGAAAACCTTTGTTCTAAAATTGATGTCATCTTGCCTACTATGACGTCATAATGAAGTAAGCAGTGGGTATACAAATATTCAGTAATATTTACATTACATATATTTTTTGCATATAAAATGACTGGGAAATTTATTGCATTTAAAACACCATAACACAGACAGGGTACCAAGAGGTTAAAACATGCGTTTTAGTTTGACGTTATAATCGTTGAACGCCGAAGAAGTGCAACGTCACAAGCGTAAATCAAAAAATCACGTTCAAATTGACCAGAAGCTGTTACGTTGGCTGATCCATTAAATGTAGCTTACACGAAGGATAATACATAGCTTTTTAAATAAAAATCACATTTGCAGTTGAGGAAAAAGGTTTTAGAAATGTAAATAATAGCAATGAATCATTATTTTTTGAGTGATATAGTTTCATAACTGCAACGGTGTGTGCAAACAAATTTTCATAACGCGCTATCGCGCGTTATTCATTTTGTTTGCACACACCGTTGCAGTTATGAAACTATATCACTCAAAAAATAATGATTCATTGCTTTAATATACCTTCATCACCTGCATACGGATTTTATGTATCTCAGTTGATTTGATTCGCAAGAGCATACTCTTCGTATGAACAATTTCTAAAATAAGGTATATTATTGATAAACAAATTGATGAAACAAGAATTCCAACAGTCTCGCTTAAAGTCACCATTTCGTAGGTTCAATCGAAGATACAATGACCTTGTCAACAAATACAATTTATCATTGAGTCAAATGCTGACTGACGTTTTTCATACGAATTGTTAGTCCATTATTTATACATTGAATTGACGATGGATTTTTTCCGTTATTTCCCGATCATGACAAGGAGCACACACGGTTGTGTGACCGGTAGGCAGGGGATGCTCACTCCTCCATGGCACCTGATCCCACCTTTGATGTTTTGGAGGTCCGTGTTTGCTCTGCTCCTATTTTGTAGTGTTTAATGGAATTTTGATCTTGAATACAATTTTGTTATTTCCATATGTTTCATAGAGCGAGTGAGAAAGAATTAATTTTCAGATGGAAGTAGGTCAATAATGTTACGAGAATTTTAACATCAACTTTAAAAGTCAGCATTGGTCGCTGAAAAAATCTCATTAGCAAATATAATCTATCCCTGGGTCTTGTGACCTGTAAACAGGTCATGCCAACTCCTCCTAAGCACCTTTTCCAAATTCTAAAATTCCCAGGGATCCATGTTTTATGCCTTGATATAAGATTTATATCCAAAGATTTGTGATCGGTCACTATGCGTCATATCTGAACCCATTTCATTTCGATCTTATTTTAAAATTATCAAACTATCGTTTCACCCTTTGCAGAATATATCAAAACATAACAATCAAGCTCGAATATATAATGATAGTAAAATAAGTATTCCTTAAATTTCCAAGAATAGAAGAATATTGGAAATTTAAGCTCACGTTTAATTTTTAAACTCCAATTATCAGACCATTCCTTTTTGATGATATAGTGTAGTTAATTTACACTGTGTTTTCATAGAAAAAATATATAAGTATATTGTATAGAAAATAATCTCGATTTAAACAACGTTTCATCTGAACTTGTACGATCTTTGTTGTGGAGACAAATCGAAGGGAACGTAAAGCTTTTTTTCTATAATTCAAAATGTCATGCCAAACAAAGATTGTATAATAAACATTTATTGCATGATACTGAGGGAAATATGAAGACTTATTCAGCCAAGGAAAATCATATTCCCCGAGGGCTCCGCCCGAGGGGAATATGATATTTCTTGGCTGAATAAGTCTTCATGTTTCCCGAACATTCATGCAATGAATTGTTTATTATACCGAAACAAGCAAAACCTTTGAAATAAATATAAACTTTCAAATTCGTCACCGCTCTCAAATTCACTTTCATTTTTTACGTGAAGTTACTATAAAACCCACATTATCATCAGTTTTGCGACGTAATTTGGGCTATTGTGACGTCTATACTGTATTGAACAGTTCTCTCGGAAGTTTTCGTTCAACTAACGAGAACTATATTGCGGGAAAACACACTAGGTGTTCCGAAGAGGTGGAATATGATGAAAAGCGTGCCGACGGCCGGGAAATATGGAGTTTTACGGTCCAATCACGTGATAACTTAGAACCAATCAGATAACGCGTTGTTTAGAATATTAGAATGTATAGAACAATGAGGTATAATAATAGGTAATATTTCTTTATATTATACATTGGTTAAAAAAAAGAATACACATATTTGAAAATCTATTCTTAAAAATTGCACTAATTTTGATAAATAAGAAAACAAATAATTATCAACCTTTTGTCTGTAAAAATTAAATGAAAGAGTTTCTCACCCGGATCTGTACAATTATCACTGGTTGTATTGCACAAACACCCCTTTTCACCATCACAATATTGATAGGGTAAACAGTCACATATTTTATAGCATTTTCGTCCATAGTGGTTGGGAGGACAGGTCGAGGAACAATTATAGCCCCGGTAACCAGGATCACATTCTGGAAGTTATATATATATATATATATATATATATATATATATATATATATATATATATATATATATATATATATATATATATATATATATATATATATATATATATATATATATATATATATATATATATATATCCAATGAAAAAAGTCAGAAATCACAAATCTTGAAAATCATTTTTACTGTAAGCGCTTTCTGCCTAATGGCTCTTCAGACAGTTAAAAATTAAATATAAAATTGCTTAGTAACGTTCATAAGCACGACGTCAAGTATTGTCCATTGTGACGTCATAATAACGTTAAAAGGTAGCATTATAATTCGCACCGTTACAATCACTGAGATAAACCAAAAAACATGTAGAAAATAACTTAAGTTAAAACTGAAGTAATTATTTTCTGTTAAGTTTTGGGTTAAATAGTTTAATGAAGTAGTCCTCCTTTGCTACTCTGGATATTTCACAGTCATTGTGCATTTTATAAAATAGAAATAATTTAAATTTCTCTTTCCCACAGGTAGCAAAGTGCTCACTGCACGGCGTATTCCTTACGCTAGGATCCCGAATTTGTTGTTTATGGACTCGCACTCGTGCGTTCAGTTTGCCGGTTTGCCCTATGTAGTTTTCATCACAGGCATAACCTGTCCAACCTGTGTTTTGAGGTCAAGGTCTCACTTGGGTTAAAAAATCATAGTACATTTAGAAAGTTTTGTGGTAATGTACATGTGAAATATGAAAGCCCTATCTTATATTATTCAAAAGTTATAATCAAGGTTAAATTTATTGTGACAGATGCACATACTGTCAAAGATGGCCAGACTGACAGACAAATAAGATTTAATGTTCCCTCCCTTTCCCCCAAAACGGGGGACAATAATGCCCTTGCTGTTCTTGAAAAGAAGATTTATGATGGAAAAAAATCCACTACATATTTCTTAACGCAAATCAATATTGTGTTTTTATGTCATTTAATTGTTTGTTTGTTGTTAAACATCCCTCTCAGGAATTTTTCACTCAAATGGAGACACCCCCACTTGAAAAATAATGAGGACAAGTCAGATTTGAGGTCAACATTCATTTTAGGAGTTTTCAACCATTAAGACGTAAAGAGACAGGAATTCGATCCCTCCCCTCACCCCATCCCAGACCCCTGTTTATATTCATGACATGTATGCAAACTACTGCTTGTTTTACATTTTTAAAAAAATATGTTAATAGCCTATATACATATACTTTAATGTGGTCCATCTCTTTGAATGATTTTCATTCCTAATTCTAGGAGGATAGGTTGATGCATGAAATGTCAAGCAATCTTATCATTGATGCACTTTATTTCATTTAATGCAGTCATATTGTGAACATTTCCAGTTAGAATCATTAGGAGAATGGGGATGACCTCCAGGGGGTTCAAAACCTTTATACCATTAAATTTACAAAACATAATAACACAAAAAGCGCAAAATTATGTATGTTGGGTGCCTGTCTTCTGCTATTGATAATTTGAGACTGCTTGATAATGTCTTTTAGATTCTGAGATTGTTCTAAAATGGGGAAAAATCTCCTGGCTGATCTTAAAATATTGTGGTTGCGTGGATTGTGCTTACAGTAAAAATGATTTTCAAGATTTGTGATTTCTGACTTTTTTCATTGGATATATTTAACTGTACCAAAGCACTGGATTTTTCTTAAATTATATATATATATATATATATATATATATATATATATATATATATATATATATATATATATATATATATATATATATATATATATATATATATATATATATATATATATATATATATATAAAATAAACTTTTAATTGATTGGCAATTAATATATCTTAATTAGATTTAGAAAATCTACTACACTTAAAAAATGAGAATTTTAGAAATCTTTATTTCCAACCTACAGTATAGCTATATGAATCTGAATTCCTTCAAGAAATATGACTTGAAGTAACTTTTACTTTTTGTTTTTGCTAAACAAGTGTTTTCAACGGTACATACCTACACACATGTTTCCAACAGGTTTGAAGTCTGTGCAGCATGAGCGGATGTTTCTAGAATATATATATTCTTTACAATTAGTTTTTTTCTAGCACAAAAATATTTTTTTAAAGATAATAAACATTGTTTAATTTCTTTTTATCGAAAATGGTAAGCAAGGATTCTCTTACCCGTTTATGCAAACGCCATCTCCATACACATTTTGACAGAATACCATCAAATTGTTTAAAGGACACAGGCAAGCAAATACCCAAAGTTTCATTGTTAAAATAAATTTGAAATATAATGAATGATTGAAACATTCACAACATAATTCAATTGGTATTATTTCATGAGTTCATAGTTTAGATAGAACAACACAACTTATTTATTTCGAATTTTATAAGGAAATGCAATTAATTATCAAATGTCAAGAAATCCGGAAATTTGAATGAGTCCATTAACATATTTTCCTGCGATTTGCAACACAATTGACTAAAACATTAGTTTCAAAAAGCAAGGAAATATACCAACTTCAACTGATATTCGGTTAATTTCAATTACAAGCAACTTGATTTTAGAGCAAATTCGACCGTGAAGCTAAAATATATCGGATACATTTAACTTAGTTTAATATTTTTTATTACGAATTAATTTTCCATTTAATTTATTTTCAATGAATGATTCTGGAAAACTTTTCTCATTTGGAAGCAATTTTAATATAGCAACAAAACCAGTGTAATGCACTTTGACTTACAAAGAAATATCAAAGTAAGATAGGAAAAGTTATATGGACAATGAATTTGACGACGAATTAGCAATTTTCAATACTGCTCTCACTTACATTCAAATGAATATTTAATATATCCTAGCTAGTTAACCTGATATAAGAGATACAAACTGTAAAATTAAGATTTTTTTTATGTGCCCGGGTCGATAGATCTGGGGCTTATATTGTTTTTGTCCTGTTTGTTTGTCTGTTTATTTGTTTGTCTGTTGTTAACTTTAATCATACCCATAATTTTTGAACTGAGAGATGGCGACTTCATATTTAGTATTTATACTCCACTAATTAAGTTCTTTCAAATGAAACCAAGGTCAATGACCTTATTACCTTGACTGTGATCTATCTGCTAAAAATAGCTCTTTCGAACTTTCGCAATAACTTTTGAACCATAGGAGATAGAGATATCATAGTTGGTGTGCATACCCCGCTAATTGAGTTCTTTCAAATGACACCAAGGTCATTGAACTTGTAACCTTGACTGTGACCTATATGCTAAAAGTAGCTTTTTTTAACTTTGTTGCTGCCGGGCGCACAATGTTTTACAAACACATCTTGTGTAGATTTTAAAGCTAAGCCAACAACAAAGCTTTATGATAAAATTGATGGCCTCCTTTGCATGGTTATTATCTATAGGTGGAACATTTGTTTTTCGTTTAATTCGATTAAATAAACATTAAGTATTGTATATTTGAAGAAAACCACGTGGGTGAAACCATCTAGGGCGAACAGGTGATTGGGGCGAAACAACCGGCATTCGTAATAAACAAGCTGATATTACAAAAGACAATCCATTGCTTTATGCAGGAAAGAATAATCCTCTATTTTCTAGTTAAAACTCTGTTCGTTGTCTCCATATGTTTCATTCTTCTCTTTTGGGAGGGAGAATATGAACGTAACGAAGTCCGTTTTAAATGTAATTTGCAACTCACCATTCCTGAAAAAAAAATGGAGCGCTCAAACAAAAGAGTAACGTCACAGGTGGATTTTACAAGAAAAGTTATTTATTTGTATTTCATATACACTGTTGAGTGTAACATAAATATCGTACAAGATTATCTTTTAAAAAAGATAGGTGAGCTAGCGCCGTAGCAATTTTTAAACACAGAAAGGAGGATCCGTGATCAAGTGATTTATTTTGCTGAATTCTTAAAGTTTTATCGCGGCTGGAGAGTGATAAAGTTATAATTGTTTTGTGAAGTGTTTTTTATAGACACATAGGTAAAGAAACGAGGGGGTGGGGGGTGTTGACATATTGAAGTTTTGGCGCAACGGAACATTTATGACCTTTACTGGAGAGGGGGAGACTCTATATAATATGGAGAAGATGCCGATTGAGGCATTGTATTAGCTGGATTAAGAACAGACTTTCTTGGCAATGTAGCAAAGAAAATACAGGGTAGTCAAAAGGAATCTAGAAACTAGCTCAAAGTGTATGTTGTTTAAAGAAATCCAGAGTTCTGAATGTGAAGATGCGAAGTAGCATGCATGGTCCTTTGGGTCGATCATCTTTGTCAAGAAATGTTAGGTTAAAAACCATACACATCATGATTTTTTTTTTATATGAATAATGGATTTATTCGTTATTTTCAGGGTAAATTCTTGTTTCTGGGATATGTAAGATTGGCTGAATTGACCAATCAGAAATTAGAGTCTATCTTTGGTGGTGCTTAGACGTAAAAAAAAAAACCTCCCTTGTCTTTGTTTAGGACAATCAGATAATTATCCGGGCTTTTCCATTAGAGAAAAACCCGTAAAATTTGAAGCATTATAAATATGTAGCTATCTTTAAAGTGTAAGCTACACAATAAACATAGTTTTTAATGCTACAACATGATACAACGAAATTGTTATCGCACGGTCTATCTATGGTAGTTTTCCCAGAATGCACGACCGTGAAGCCGATCATGCGTATTCAAGGAATTTGGACTTACGTAGTTGCTAGCGCTCGAGAGCGCTTGCAGTTAGCCTCTTCGGTTCAAGAATATTGCTCTCAGCTCCACGTCACAGACAATATATCATCCCATGGAGGCTAATGAATTTTTCCCTCTAAGCAGCTAATATTTCTATATCATGCTTCGGACGTTGACTGATGTTTTACATATTAAATGATAGAAAATTATTTACACACAAAATTGTCTATAAAATTTACCTTTTACAAGATCAAGGCGCGGAACACAAGGCGGCTGTAACTTCTCAACTGGGTTCCTTACTCATCCATGTCACCTGATCCCACTTTTAATGCGTTTAAAGATTCATTTTTACTCTGGTACACTGGTTTGTGTGTTTCAATGGACGCTTAAGCTTGCTTACTTTTAGATCATTTCCTTTTTTTTTTTACACTTTTGTAGCGAGGTCTACGTCATAATAATGTTAATAAATCCTGTTACCCCAAAAAATGCTTAAGTTAACGATAGTTTTGTTTTTTTTTTGTTAAAGATATGTATGCCGTATTTTTGCACAGCTGAAACCAAACAAAAATTTCTGAAGTATGATAAGCTATCAAAAATAAAGCATTCTCTCAAATTCGACGAAATATTATTCGGTATTAACAAAGTACTGGTCGGGAAAAGAACACGATATCCTCATGCATATTTATAAAGGACTGACGTTTATGTTGGATCTGCGCATGTGCGCGGGAAAAGCATCACGAGAATCATCAGGTCGAGGAAACTATTTTTTGTGACGTCTGTTCAGCGAGGAACCAACAAGACTGACAAATCGACCAATCAGCTCAATGAGTTGTATTTAATGCATTTATGGGTTACTACTCAGTACATAAATACTTCATGTGTTTTTCGAACAGGCTAGTTTTTTTTTAAATAGCTCTCAGAAAGACGTGGTACATTTCCCAAGCATTTACACGCTAAATGCATTATGTACATTATCATCTACAAATCCCATGCTAACATTTGCATACAAATGAACAATGATAAAAATAAGAGTTTCCCCACTCTATTGTACAGGTCCGTTTGTTTACAATTTCCCCGTGCTCTACTGACAGTGAAAAGACAATTTCACGTGACTATATATTCCTCGGTACAAAAAGCAACTAACTCTGAGGTGTGCTCACGTATTGACAATGTTTACAATGTGTACAACTTCGAAACATACAGTATGCTAACATGAAAAACTGCATTTGTTTGTTTATGTGAGCATGGGAATTCTCAATTAGTAACTATTCTACCTATTTTTCTAAAACAGGTTTTTTAAGAAATGTAAATTGGCTTTCCAGCCGTCAATTGAACTCGCACCGTACAATTCCCTAACCCACGTGTTTGTAGTGAAAACGTAGTAGACCATCATGCTTTTCGGTTCATTCACGAGATTGGACCATTGTTTGCTGTGAGCATGCGAGACCACGTGTTCATGAATATTTCAATAAGAGGCGGTTTAATATCCGATTCGGAGAGAAAATAATTTTTACAAAATAATATTTCATAACTTTTGAAAGTGATGGAGTGGAATTGTCTTAATTGCAGAAATTACATAACTTATGTAACTTGATGAGACACCACATATATTTATTTCTTTAGCAATAAAACACTAATACGGCATATATATCTTTAACTATAGTTTGTTTTAAAATCTAAGATTTTTCGATAGGAAATCAAAGTTCTTATTGAAAAAAGTAAAAGTTAAGTAGTGCTTTTATCATGTATTTCAGACAAATGTAATTTATGTTCTCTAATTCATCCCTGCAAAAATTTAACTTTTAATGAACTTTATATTAACTCGTATAGCAGGGACAATAACAAATGAAACAGCTGAACTGTATGTATTACAAATGAATTGTCCTGCTTTTCCACCCTCGATTTTCCTTATTAAGTGATTATTTTTAAGGTCTCCAAACTTATTTGAAACTCAGTTGAGTGATCTGAGTACGAGCGATTTTTAAACCGAAGCAGGCTACAAACAGACTAGGGTATGTTCCTGGTATTTTAACGACCACATTAAAAGTCAGCATTTTGTAAATTCTATGGTCGTTATTATAATCTTATTAGCCAATGTAGCGTATCATTGAGTATTGTAAATGGTCAAGAGTTCATCATCTAGGAACCTTACCAAACCTCTAAAGTTTCACGGGGGTCCATGTTTCATGTCTTGTAAATATATTTGTATTTGAAAATTTAGTGTGTGATAAATCAATGTGTATAATATCTTTACCCTTCGATTTGGATTGTATTTTACAATTATCAAGCTATAATATCACTTTTTAACTTAATCAGTCTATAACAATCAATCTTGAAAATATTATAGGGAGGTAATTAAGTCTTTTTTTTTAAAGAGAAGTATATTGAATTTTATGCTCAAATGTAACTTTTAAAATCCCATTACCAGACCGTTTATTTTAGGTTTCATAGCTACTGTGTTTTCATTTGAAAACTACATAAGATTACATTTTAATATATGGAAAATAATATTGGATTAAAATATATTTCCTCTGGCCTTGTACGATGTTTATGTAATGGATATATGCCAAATACTGTTCTATATGTAAAATTATCAGACTGTTTGAGGCCCGTTAGGGCCGAAAACTGTCTGATAATTTTACATATTGAATAGTACCGTAAATCTAGAAATTTTTGCGTCGATTTTATTTTGCGAATGTGGGTCATAATGCTATTGATTAATTTTTACGTTTCAAAATTTTGCGAATGACCACTACTTTGTTTACATTTTCTTATTGTTGAATTATTTTGAAGAAAAATATTTTTGCGAATGCAATGAACTCGCAAATTTGCTAAAAAATTTATCTACAGCAAAAATTTCCAGATTTACGGTATGAGGCATATATCTTACTTAAAACATTGCCATTTAAATCTCCAAAAGTTACCTGGAGGAGTCCGATAATAACACAATGGGAGTTTAGGCATGACCATGGAAAGTAAAAATGCGGATTTTTACCCTGAAGTTTTATTTTAGATAATGGAAATATTCTCAGGTTTTAAAAGAGTGGCCATCAGGGAACAAACATAAGATAAGGAGATTTGCAGACTCTTTTTCAGAAATGGATTTGAATTCGCTTATTCAAAGTGCTGTATCAAAAATTCTTTTAAAGAGTGGAAAGTATTAATGTTGTGGAAGGTTTAAACTCAGACTTTTTTTCATGGATTTGCTATTTTGTAGCAACTTAATTTCCCTGCCTTTGCTTTCCCTGAATTTTTTTCGTAACATTCTTATTGGGGGTTTCTGGACATATTTAACCTTAATTTCACTCTTCTTTTTGTTTTTTAAATACCGTCTGATTTTGTTATCATTGCCGTCCGATAATATATTATCAGACTGGTAATTATTATTATCGGACGGCTACAGGTAAATTTTTAGACTGCAAGAACAAAGGTATGACGTCACAGCAATGTTTTAATGTGTAGATAAATTGAATAATATGTAAATCTGTTTTCTGTTGTTTTTAAAATTGCCATACCAAACAAAAATTGTATAGGTAATGTGAATTTATATTTAATCATATTTAATCAAAATACCATTACAAATCATATTTTCGTGTTTGTGTACTGATGTGGAGAAATCACGAACCATTGCTCTGTATAAAAGAAATGAAAGGAATTCTCACCAGGATTCGTACAATTATTGTTGGTCGTGTTACACAGACACCCCCTTTCTGTATCACAGTACTGATTAGGTAAACAGTCACATATCTCGTTACATCTTCGTCCATAGAGGTTGGGAGGACAGGTCAAGGAACAATTATAGCCCCGGTAACCAGGATCACATTCTGAAAATTATATATTACCCGAACCTTCATTAGAATTTGAATTTAAATTTTCTATAATTTCAATGCGAGTCTTTAAATTTTTCAGGAACCCAAACTCGTAACATGAATTTTCAGGAATTCATATATAATCTATAGTTTTGCTTCATGTTCCTGAATATCTGCAAGGGATATGACTTAAGTTATAATTACTTTGTTTGGGTTTTTTGTCTCTGTGTGTGTTTGTTTTTACTTTTTTGCATTAACATACCTACACACATGTTACCAATGGTTTTGAAGTCCTTACAACAACCGATGATGTTTCTAGAATAAATATGTTCCTTATGTAGCACAAAAAAGGATTTTTTAAGATAACGAACATTGTGTCATTAAAAAAAAATAATTGTAAGTAAGGATTCTCTTACCCATATTTGCAAACACCCTTTCCGGGCACAATTCGACAAAATACCATTACAGTGTTAAAAGAACACAGACAAGCAAGTATCCAAAATTTCATTTTTATAATAAATTTGAAAGGAAAAGATTTCAAATAATGCATAACAGAATGGAGAATCGATGTGTTTTCTTCCATTTCATGAGTTCATGGTTTAGATAGAACACAACGAATTTATCTAAGTTGAGGGGGAAGTCTAAATAATGATCGGATTTCCGGAGATTCTGCAATGTGATACGCTTTTTTCCCTCCGATGTATAATTATATTCTACTAAAACATAAGTTTCAATTAAAATCAGAAAATTTACAAACATCGATTTTGCATTGAATACTTCTAAATATTGTTTCATTGGTTTAGTTTAATCCCGAACAACTCGATTAAAGGCTGCACAACAGTATTAAGTTGAGCTTTATATTCTTACCAAATACCTTATGAGTCTCACACAAAGATTGGGCAAATTCTATTAACGTTTCTACTCTGTACTGCTATGTTTCATTGCTCCTCGAAGGGGATTTTTCGCTCTGTTTAAGTGAATTATAACTTAACGAGGCCGAGTCTAATTATTTCTGCCCTAGGGATTTTGATATTTTTTTGATTATTAATTTCTGTTGTTATAATTATTGTTTTAAGATTTAAAAAATCGAATGTTTACCACCCCGATTTCTTAGGGGACAATCTCAAAAGTTGTAAAACTTTACTATTGGACCCCATGGGTTTTTGTTTGAAAAGCGCCAATTTATCACATTTTTTCCATATTTTTTGTATTTCTATCCTAGAGATTTTTTTTTCATTCAAGTATATGAAAGTTATTGTAAAAGTCATCAAATTGTGAAATTTCAAAAAATTCACCATCTACTTTGGTCTAGGTATTAATTACTAAGTTTATCTATTAAAGCCCAATACCTCTAAAACTGCCAGATTACGATATAACTACATATCAATGCAGGTGAATTATCGGCACATACGATTTTTTTAGGTGTCGCACAAATGACTGCATGAAATTAAAAAGCTGCGCAAAGTCATGCGCACTCGAATTAGACTCGGCCTCGTTAATTAGCTGAATGACATTCCTGAATATTGTAAAGCAATCAGTCAACCGTCAGTAGACAGATAGCGCAGTGGGTAGAGCATCTGTATGGAGATTCAATGGGGATGACGACAATTCTTGTTGCTAGGATTAATGAAATTCATTTACATTGTTTAAATGAAATTTCGTTTTTTTTTCCTGAGGATCTTTATCAATTATTTGTATTTGATCAAAAACCAGAGACAAAATTCAATTAAAATTTTGACAATTTCTGATTCACGGATATAGTTTTTAAAACATGTTGGGAGATAGATCTGGCATCTTTTGGTAGATTTCCTGGCAATTTTTTTGGCTCCCGTTATAAAATCAACAAAGGAATATGCAATACTGTCATTTGATTCCAAGATAAGCTATTTCGTCATTGGTACTATTTAAAAAAACACTTATTTTGACAAAACATACAATAATTATTGTTAAGAATTCATATAAATAATTCTGTGACAAAAATCTCCCTGCTTTTCAATGCAATCATATTCTAAGATTGATAAAATATACTTAAAACGTGGAGAGTGCACTCATACATGCAGACAATGTGCAATACAGTACACAGAACGTACTGTGGGCGCTTATCATGTAATGTACTCTTACTTGAAGGTGACCACTTCCACTTGTATCACGAAAATGTCGACAGTATTAAAGACATTGATCTTTCTCTCCTCTCTTTCTGCTGTCTTCAGGTAAGCTTTTGTATTTCATCAGTCATTCACTAATTTTGAATTTTGGATTTTTGAAGAACTCTCATTGGACGAAGTAAAATTGACAATTTCAGCTTTTCAAAAGCATTAATATAGGTCAATTTTCAGATTATCTACCTTTAAAATAAAAAAAAATTGGTTAACACATGTAAAGAAGAAGCAAAAGCAACGTTACATATGATTAATTGATTGATTGTATGTTGTTGAACGTCCCTCTCGAATTTGAAATTCTTTATAAGAACATTGTTAAAAAAACGTTGTTGATTGGTCAATTTTTAACTTAAATTTGTTTTTAAAATACAATGTTCACACAATTCTGGTATAATTTTTAAAAAGAAAAAATACAATTGACTGCATGTGGACAATCTGTAGACCTGGAAAATTAATTTGAATGTATACATTTTGTTAACATGAAATTACTTTGACTGTGGTAAATCTGTTAAAATAAAATTAACTTGACAGTAAATATTTTGTTAATGTGAAAATAACTTGACTGTGGGCAATTTGTTGACATGAAAAACGGATGGCACAATGAGCATGCCAAACTATGTTCGTCAATCACATTTGGTCGCATATTTATTTTTGTAGTGCCATATTTTTGCTGTATACCTACTGTTTTTATATTTTTTGCAAATATTGTTTATCTGTAAATTTAGGGGATCAGTATATTAATATGTATTTGTGCGATTACCCTTTGTTCTGATCCCCTATCATGTGATGTATATATTTTTTCTTATTTCGACATTTTAATAAATGACATATTTCATCTCAACAATGGTGTTGATTTTATTTGAATTTAGCACAGCAAAAACAGAGCTGCGGTGAGGTTGTGCAGCATGAGGAAACATAAAACAATAATTATGTAAACTAGAGCAAAGCTCGTTGCAAAGCAACGAGTAGGTCTTCCGTCCTGTTTTGACCGGAAGTGACGTCAACAAAAGAAAGCAATGAGCTAAGTCGTATCCAGTCACTTTATTATTTCAATTTTGCATCAAAACCTTTAAAACTAAGCTATTTTTTGCTACTTCCGGTTTGACCGGAAGTGATGTCGACGGACAAAAAATTAAGTTTAATGCTTCCAGTGACATATGTTACCCCAAAACTTGTCAGGAACAGTAAAAATATGCATTTTCTGACGACTTCCGGTTTGACCGGAAGTGACATCGCCGGACGCATTTTGACGACTTCAATAGATTAAGCTTGACATTTTGAACAACTTTGCTTCTTGGACGGTTTACGAATTCTCAATACTTTTTGAGATATCTGGAAAAAACTTTTGGTCCCTCTAGATCCCTTAATTTAGGGGTCAGCCCTTTTTCCGAGATATCATTTGAAAGATCTTTTAATTTTGCACAAATTTTGTTCTATATGTTTTATCAAAATATTTTTAGTTTAGAAGATAAAAAGCAAAATATGAGTAATTTTTAGCTCTTTTAAGCGTTCTAATTTTTGACCCCTATATTGCGCCATTTTGAAAAGAGAAATCGAAAAACAAAAACCGATGTGCACAACTTCAATCCTTCTATTATCTAGAATCAGTAGAATTTCTGCTCCAGCTTTAGCCGTCTCTGAGCCTTTGTCTGGAAACGAAAGCCTATAAATTTTCGTTTAAAGGGAAATAACTCAAAACCGGAAGTGACTTTTTGAAGTTTTCGACAGCATTCTGATAGAGTTCAGTGATTTCTAGTACCTCTGAAAATTTGAGCGAAATCAGTTGAGAAATGAGTGAGATATGAGGCTTCAAAGTTGGCGTCTAGGAAGTAGAAGAAAAAAAAAGAATAATAATCTTTACCAACAGAATCAGTAGAAGGTCTTCCGTTGGAAACGTAAGACCTTAATAATTTCATTTATGTGTTGATTGCTGTTTATTTTCTTTGTCTAAATGTAAGTAATTAGATGTTCTATTATAATGTTCAAACTCAATGTTTTGATTTTTCTCCATTTGCTTGAATTCTCCCAGGCCTTTCAAGTGTCGGGTTCCATGTTATATAATTTTCCCCAGTTTTTCTTTTTCGGCTGCTTGTTACGCAACTCCAAAATTTTCCATGGTCAAACCAGACCCCTTCGCGGACAATCAGCCAATCAGAGATGTCCATTATAATCACGGGGATCAGTATATTAATATGTATTTGTGCGATTACCTTTTGTTCTGATCCCCTATCATATGATGTATATATTTTTTCTTATTTCGTCATTTTGATAAATGACATATTTCATCTCAACAATGGTGTTGATTTTATTTGAATTTATCACAGCAAAAACAGAGCTGCGGTGAGATTGTGCAGCATGAGGAAACATAAATAACTTTACTGTGGATAATTTGTTGACATTAAATTAGCTTGATTGTGAACACTCTATTGGTATGAAATTAATTCGACTTTGGGAAATCTAATGACTTGAAATTAAATTAAATATGTTTTTATAATATTGACTTGACTTTGGGTCCTCTGTACACACAAAAATAACTATGGACCAAACTTTCAGCATGAACTGAGGATCGATTGCTGTATTCATCTCTAAGTTCTTTAAGTAATTTTCATTCAGTGCTGGAGCTGGCGGTCTGACGTTTGCGGAGATCGCACACCGTGTAGCTGCTAACGTAGACGAGGACCATGATGGGAACCTGACCGTTTCTGAAATTTTTGATTCCATCGTCACTCGATTCGACCACGACGGTAAATCTCTCACGTTTATTGTCAGCGGTTATCTCAAAATTTCTTTTTATGTATGTACTTACACTTTATTAAGAAAACAAGACACCAAATATTTTCAATATCATCTATTAAAACACTATTTTAGGAAATGGTTGTGCAGGAAGAGCAGAGTTTGTGAAGCAGTGGAGTCATGATTACCATGACAACCCCCATATTTCCGGCATTCTGTTCGATCACCTTGATTTGGATCAGGACGGTTGTCTGACTAAGATTGATATAGAGTTCAATTTTAGGGCTATGGATAGCCCTCATGGTCAGTAGACAGATATATACATTTATTAACAGTTCATCAGTGGTAACATCTGCTTCTGCATATTGGGCCAATTAAGGTGAAATATCCCTCTGCTCCAAATTTCACCAATTTTATTAGATTCAAATGTGAAATTTGATATGGTAATTAGAAATATCAATATTTTTTTTTATCTCACAATAAAATTGAAAGTAAGAGATTGTATATATGAAAATAATGTTTAATGTCATACCTATCTAATTCTGATGAGAAGCCATAATGAAGCGTTAGCGAAGAATAGGCCTATCAAAGTGTTTTCTGTATCACAGGAGAATAAATATAAATTCATAGAGTGCTATCTCGCTATCCTAATGATCCATCTACCTGAGCAATACATACGAGGGACGTTCAATAAATAATGTCTTTAGCTCGATGACATACAACATAGAAATCATATAACATTAACCTTGACTTTCTCTCATTATTGAATCTTTAATGAATTGATAACCGCTTGTGTGAACACTTTTCATCACATAGTTTCATCGTGGGAAGCTGGAAAACAAGGGCAATTCGAGACACTGCATTAAAAATGAATGGGCAAGAATCAGTAAACTAGAGCAGAATTAAACTCTTCATTAAAGCAGCTGTAAAACTTGTTAATATCCCAAAAATATATTAACTGAAATATGTGAAATTTACAGCAAACAATGCCTGTTTATAGTCAGGTGAACAAGAAGATTTCAATAAACAAAAATTATATAATGGGCATAAAAATGGGCACCGTCCTTAGCAAAAATTACTTACAACAACCGATGTAAATTTGCAAAATTTCAACAAATTATTATGATTAAGTTTTATTGACATTAAGACACATAGCAAAATTAATGAAATTCATTTTGGGGATAGTTCATACTGTTTTAAAGAAACATTTTATAGTAAAAAAGTTAAATACTTAAAGGTCACCCTATATTTTGAAAATGAGTGAAAACGATAGCGTGCAGGATTATCCAAAAAATTATTTTTAAAAAGTCCGAAATTGTACTCTTCCACATTTGCATGAAATTCTAACAGATAATGAAACTTGAATCCATTTTGCTTTAAGCCATCAAAACAAATTTACAATAATTAAGATGCACTTGACAAAATTGCAAAGGCCTAAGAAGAGCAAAGAATTATATGCTTTTTTCTTGAATATTAGTGGTCTTGCTGTTCAAATTCATATTCGGGGAGGAAGTTCTGGAGAAGTCTAGAAAACAATTTTTTTGCAAAAAAATTGAAAGGTTTATGAGTGAAAGGAAACAGAATGAGGAATTCACTACATTAAATGTCTTCACAACGGCGTCCAAACCCACAGGCCATGAAGAGTAAAGGAGTTTTGGGGATAAACAGAAAGTTAATGTTCTGTCACACCAACGAAATTTGCCAGATCTTTCAACCATTGACTTGTTTCATTTCCTAAACTTAGAAAACATCTATCAGAAAGAAAAAAAACAAGTACAGCAAATCATAAGATCTGCAACATTCCAGTATACGAAGGGTTATACTCAAAAATGTGTTCGAAAAACAATTAGAAATTGAATAAAAATGTTACGGATATGCGTTTTAATTGAAAGAGAATATTTAAGTAAAGTCATTAAGATTAAGTCATAGAAAAGTTTTTTTGCTTCTTTCCGAGCCCCAATGACATTATTTATTGAACGTCCCTCGTAGAGCTGACGCCAGGTGGGACCGGTCAACCGTAATGCTTTCTCCTCGGTACCTGGTCCAACCTCTGGATTTTCAAAGGGTCAATGGCTCGATGTTTTTATGCCCTCTTCAAAAAATTCTGTATAGATTTGTTAATATCATTCACTGTTCGTTTTCTTCATCATAGATTTTTAAGATAATTTTGTTGTTCTGCCGCCATAAAATTACAAATTAATAACAAAGGTAGGATCAAATGCCATTTAGGGGCAAAGCATCCCTATCAACAATGTGTATCCTTTACTATGCATATGATCGGTGAACAGGAATAAACGTAGAATATTCTGTGTGAAAATAACGACCCTACAATTTGTACGGCCAATGTAAGTTTAACAAGCAAATCATTCTACTTTAGGACTGATAACATATCTTTGTTTCAACAGCGTAATAATCTGTCTCGCTTTAAGAATTGTTCGTGCGTAAAAACTTAGAAAGTGTTCTTGCATCGAATCCACTAGGAGGCATAAACACTATTTGCAGGTGATGCCTTCAACTCGACATTTAGACATATTGACGACGTATTGTTTAAAAGATAGATTAACAATGATTTTTTTCATTATTATGTCGATACGATTTATCCTGGTGAGCTTGAGATTAAAGATACCGCAGAGTCTGACACGTCTGTTTCATATTTGGATATTTTCCTTGAAAAATACGTTAATGGTTATCAAACAACCAAGCTTTGTGATAAACGTGAGAACTTTAACTTTTCAATTGTCAACTTCTCTTACTTGTACAGCAATATACTTTCATCATCTGCATACAGACTTGATATATGTCTCTCAGTTGATTCGACATGATAGAGTATGCACTATGTATGTATAATTTCTAAAACGATGTAAATTATTGACAAACAAGTTGATGAAACAAGACTATCAGCAGTCTCGTTTAAAGTCATAAGTTCTATGGTCGATAAAGGACCTTGTCAGCAAATACAACTTATCTTTGAGTCAAAAGCTGACTGGCGTTTTTCATACTAATATTTACACACTGAATTGTCTACGGATTTTCCCGATCATGACAAGGAGTACACGGTGGATGTGAGCGGTCTGTAGGAGAAACTCACTCCTTCGTGGCACCTGATCCCACCTTTGATGTTCTAAAGGTCCGTGTTTGCTCTGATCGTATTTTGTATCATTTAATGGGCTTTTGAGTTCAGTTTGTTATCCCCATATATTACATGCTATAGTTCTCCTTTCGAAGGGATGTTGATAATTGAAAAGTTGAACTCATCATGCTATAAGTTTGCCAATTGAATCTTTCTCTGGAAAAAATATCCAAAAATAAAATAATTCTATCAAACACTTTGGGTTTTTTTATTACGGATAATTATATCGAATTATCTCCTGAATGCAAATGTATATAACCGGTAATTAATATCAAACTTCGTCGACATATGTTGAACAATAAGTTTTGATATGTTTATGTTTAAAAACATATCTGCACATTTATTGTGTTCTAATATAATTTATGAAATGTATTCAGAGAGAATTTGGAAATAAACTATATTTTATCTATAATGATATTTTTTGTCCTCCGCTTTTACTTAGTGATGGATATTTATATCAGTTTGTCTGTCTGTCCGTCCATCTGTATTTCTGTCTGTCTGTAATACATGCATTCATTTCGGCACGTTATCTCAAAATCCTTTAGAGCTTTTGCAATGAAATTTAACAGTAACTCCCTATGCCCCAAGGAAAAAGCAAATTAATTTTTAGGACAAGAAGACAAAGGTCGAGGTAATTAATCACAAATTTTGTTTGTTTAAACTCTTTCGTTTTCCGCGATATCTCGAGAATCTTATAAGCTTTTGCAGTGAAATTTTATACCATAACTTCCTATGGTTTCAGGAAAGACGTCTATTTATTTTGAGGTCAGTCAATGGTCAGGAACGTAAATCCATACATTCTCTCTGTGTTTACTATCATATTTGAGAATACTAGTACCTCAAGAGGCTTATAAGCTTCTGCAATAAAATGTTATACTTTAACTCTCTATGGCTCCGCCTCTTCTTCTTTCCGTAAGTGGGGACACAAATTCTCTGAATTAGCTTGTAATCAATGCGGTACTTCCGCAACTCGAGTCAATAAACAATGGCCCCATTCATGAGCATCAGATTTAGAACGTTTAATTTGGATTGCCTTCCCTTCTATTTATGTAAAAATACTATGAAACAATCCAGATTATTTACAGTTACGTAATTTCATAACTATACTTCGTTCATTGAAAAATCAAGATGTGTATAAAGTGTTTGTTTAATTGAATTAATGTAAGAATAATGTTTTCCTAATAATCGTACCTTTTCTGTATTCATTTTCAAACTTTAGAAAATACACTTCAATCATATAATTGCACGTTTTGTCGTAAGCAACGGATCTTTGTTGCATGCCTTCAATATATCATATTTAATAACGAGGAAATATATGGAAATTAAGAACAGTATTCAAGTTCTAAAGTCCGTTAAACATTGCAAAATATAGGAGCGGAGCAATCACGGACCTCCAAAATATCTGAGATGGGATCAGGTGCAATGGAGGAGCTTTTAAAAGATATTTCGTAAATATTTGTATGTGAAATAAAAAAAATATGTCCCTGACCCTGTGAAAACAGGCTCAACAAATTTATTGAACACGTGCTTTAAATACTTTTTATTTAAGGACAGATGATACAAACAAAAAATGGGTGCCTGGATTGATATATATTTTTTTGCTTAATTTCATGATATCAATAATAAATTTCTAGAAAATAAAGAAACTGTAAACCTTCTGTGATGTTCAAAAGTCTGCCCTTCTGAAACCATCCTTATTAATCTATACAAATATTTTTCACTTCAAATCACAATTTTTTTAAACTTTAAATAAAAAAATTAACAAGAGGCACAGGGGCCACATCGCTCCCCTGAGCAAATTGGATAGGAAAATGCACAAATCTGTTCAGAACTGAAAAGTTTACTAAAGGAGGGGGGGGGGGTGAATTTCATACTACTTGAGAATGCCTTCATATTAATACAGCATATTATGTTGCTGTTCTCGATAAAAAGATTTTTTCAAAACATTTTCTTCCTTTATATAACTTCATAAAAATTTGATTCCCATTGTTTCCCTCCCTACATCAAAGGGCCATGATTTGAATAAATTTAAATCAGGATTTGAACAAACTTCATTCTACACTGCCCGAAAATGCTTCCATATAAATATTAGTATAATCATGGCTTTGCTATTCTTGAGAAAAAGATTTTTTTTTAGATATATATTTTAGTGTAAAACTTCGATCCCCCATTGCGACCCCACCCTATCCCTAGGGGTTATTATTTGAACAAACTAGAATCTACACTACCTGAGAATGATTCCATATAAATATCACTTATCATGGCTTTGAAGTACTTGAGAAGACAATTTTTACAGATTTCCCTATCTAGTCCTATGTAAAAGTTTGATCGGCCATTGTGGCCCCACCCTACCCCCGGGGGTCATGATTTGAACAAATTTGAATCTACACAACCTGAGGATGCTTCCACATGCGTTTCATCTTTCCTGGTCCTGTGGTTCTTGAGAAGTAGATTTTTAAAGATGTTTCCTATATATTCCTATGTAAAACTTTGATCGGCCATTGTGGCCCCACCCTACCCCCGGGGTCATTATTTGAATAAACTTAAATCTACACTACCTGAGGATGCTTCCACATGAGTTTCATCTTTCCTGGCCCAGTGGTTTTTGAGAAGAAGATTTTTAAAAGATGCCATTAATTTTTTATTAATTCATAATTCTCTCCCCTTGGAAGTGGGCATGGCCTTTCATTTGAACAAACTTGAATGCCCTTCACCTAAGGATAGTTTATGGCAATTTTGGTTGATATTTTGATATTGGCCCAGTGGTTCTTGAGGAGAAGATGAAAATGTGAAAGGTTTACGACGACGACGACGACAACAACGACGACAGACAACGGACAAATTTTGATCAGAAAAACTCTCTTGAGCCTTCGGCTCAGGTGAGCAAAAAACTACGCGGTGAAACTTGTTCATTTTACTCAGTTAAACATGGTAAAAGTTATTATTTTCAAAATTTTTGACAAAAGTTTGTTTGTATCATCTGTCCTTAAGCGTGATAATGACATTGTGTCACTTGATTTCTAAACAAATCTAAAAAGTTGTTCTTATGAATGTTAAGTTAGATGATGCAATTTTTAACTGAGGATTCGGGATATCTTTTTAGAAAGCAATTATCTGAACTCTATTAACTTTTGTTTGATTTTTTTCTTTTTAGATAAAAGCCACTTAGTCTATATAATATTTGGGGTTTTTTTTTTTGAATAGGCTTAAAATTTAAAATCCCTAACACTGTCGGAATTTTACAAGGGTTATCACCAAATTGTAACATACATGTATATTAACAATTTAACACCTAATTTGATTTCATTGTTATGGACTTCGGTGATGCTGGCCAGTACAATTACTTTCCTCTTTATTATTAACTGATGAAACCTGACATCATAGTCACGATTTATTGCTAAGCTCTATCAGTGAAAGTTTTAATATTTTCCGTATTATAATCAGATGACCGGGGATACGCCTTTGTCTTCAAATCAAGTTTCAAAATACAAATGGATAAAGATATACAAAATCTATTTTTTTTTAAATTTTATAGATTCGTAGACATTAAATTGTTAAAGATGTTTTTTTTAAGATATTCTTTTTTTTTTATCTTTTATTTATTTATCGTTTATATTTTTTTTTCTTTTTAAAAATGACTAACAGTCAATGAAACAATGAAATCCGTATTAGATTATTTATAGAATTAATTGCTTATCTTAAATACTGTTTGTTGTTGTATATCATTATTGTTTACTTCAGGTGATCACAGTGTAACGGAAGCAGAATTTGCTGCATTCTTATCAGCGGTCTGTACACCTCTGTTTAACATTTGATAAGACTTTTAAAAAACTATTAATTCATTTAATTGTTATTGAAACATTTGAACTATGTATTTGACTTTATATGTGATAGATATAAACAATTGATAGTCATTTATATTAGAGTTTTAAATATAGAATCACAATTAATCAAAGTAATTTACAGACATATGGGGGATAAACAGTACACACATTTTTTGGAAATATTATTCACATTTTTAGGTTGATAAATTATACATTTAGGTCTACTGATCATTCATCGTAAAATCGTGGATTTGTCTATAGTAAGCACAGTAATTAAAAAAGGAGGTGACACTTCTCTGAATATTTTTAATATTAATATTTAAAAATAGGTGAGGTTTAATTTTCTTGTTGTTACACAGATTCATCCTAACAGTAATAGTGGAGGTGGTGTAGTGGGATGACAAATATGGAGCACTTTTGATTTGAGCAACAATGAAGATACCCAAATAAAATAGATTTTTACGTAAAGCTTTACGTTTCTTGTTTTTTTTTTTATGATATTATTAAACGATGGCGTATATATTCGTATATAATGTTTGAATTGATTGTTTTAGATATTTATGCATTATAGATTGTATTTTTGAAGAAGATGGGGTTGTTTGTTATTTGTTAAAATTTATGAATGGTTTTGAAATATTTTTTCTGAATTTATTTAAATATTTTTTTAATAATCTTTATAAGTATTATTTCGATGACTAACATCTGTTCCAATGTATGTGAATCTATTTTGTAACGCTCTAACAGTTAATTTAGAAGTTTAAAGTAAAAATATACGTTCATTGATCGATCGATTGATTGTTGTTTAGCTTCACTTCAAATTTTTTCTCTTATACGAGAGGTCGTCGCTAAACCCCGATTAATGACTTCACTAATAGAACTAAACTCGACATTCTGGGTTTTTTTTATCGCACCAACGCCTATCCTAAAAGGGATTTGCACTTTCATATCCGAAAGGCCCTTGAGGTTCAGTTTAAAATCACGACCTATGTTGTATGGATAAGGTTTAATGGGATTCCGGGATTCCAACCCGGACCTCACGACTACGAACAGATTGCCACACCACCGCATGAACTACTTTCTTCCACCCTTATCTTAAAAGCACGGAGACTCTTAAATTTATTGTCATCAAAGTTTTTAAATTTGTATCCTGTGATTTTTATTATCTTTCCTTTTACACAGTTCAGGTTCTTTGATTAAAATTTATCCATTTATTTTCATTTTACAAAGTACGATAATCAATGTTAAGCATTTGACATCAACATTAGTAAGGAAAGTAAACATATTTTTCTCCATAACAAACGTAGCCTCTAAATAAAATTTTTGAATGTTTATTTGATTAGACCCTGAAACCCCATGGGTTCCTATCATTCTGCTCATACCCTGTTTACTCTCGAGTTTTCAATACTTCTCGAACTTATTTTGATCTGATCGCTGTATTTATTAATATGCACTTGGGGCCTTTTAATTTGGTTCTTTGGAGATGTATATTTCACAGACACTTGCCTGATCATCAATCAGAATTATCCAGGTATTACGCTAATACAAATAACAAAGATCGAGGGACTGTGATGCATTTAAAAGCCCCTGTATGTGCGTTTTCAACTTTGTATTAAACAAAAAAGTAAATCTCTAATTTTTGTATTTTATTAAATTCATAAGCACTTATTAGCTTACATATATACATGTACATGAAAATAAAGGTTCATAAAACATTTCTTTGCATTAATCATATAAATGTGTTTTAAATGATATACATTGTACAATAAGAAAAAACTTGATATGCGTTAGCTTCGAAAGGCACAAACATTATAAAGCAAAAAGTAAAAAAAAAATTGTAAATCATCTAAATCAAAAATCTAATATGTATAACAGAAATTTTGTAAAATAGTACTTCATCAAAAATGTCTTATTTCTTTACGAATAAATTAACCATATCCGCATTTCAAAATAATTTTTGTCAAACCCACCAATTGTTTTGAACATATTTTATTGTATAAACAAAAGGATTGGAAACAAGTTCTTTCAACTTACGAGTTCCTCTCCTTAAATATAACTGTATGTCATGCAATTAAAATACATGTAGTACATTGAGATATAAATACAAAAGAGATACAAGTGAGATATTTGTTCAGAAATATAACAATTCAAAATCTACAAGATTCGTCAATAAATTTATGCACAACAGCAAAAATATATGTGTTTGTATCTACAGGCAAATTTACATCACCACATAATAACAATACCAATACTAGTATAATGTTTGAATACGAAAATCGTTTCAAAAAAAAATATGTCTCACAATCATACATAATGAAATAATCTGATCATTAAATACACTCTATATCAATGGCAATATAAAATATATATTATGTATTTAAAAATCATAAATAAATAAATAAAGCAAAAAACTTTTAACAACACTACAAATGACAATGCAAATTAATGTAAACGTTATGAAAACAATACTACGTGTTTTAAATTTTATATATATATATAAGAAAAATGCTTGAATGTGAAAAACGGTTATAAAATTAAATAAAAGTCAGATCAATAAAATCTATATGTACCCTAAGATTTCTTATGTTGATACTAATATAATGCCATGTTCACAACGCTATAAATCATAACAGATTTACAGTGTAAATTGCACAGTGCCCACAAAAGACAACCTGTCCGCAAGAAGCAGAAGTCAGTCTAAAAATGATTGGGGAGTGTTTGCCATTTTTAATAGCACAAATATATTTCTGCACATGAACAAAAGTTCACAACCGTGCTACTGTCAATAAAATTACAACCTAGGATATAGTAACGTTAGCTCTGCTTCCGGACGGCCGTGCACGCAACAGATACAGGTTCCTCAATTCGTTCCCAATAGTCTAAAGATCGCCGGTACTTAAGAACCGGTACACTCACTTCTATTAACTCACAGTCATATTCCACGGGGGTCCCATTCAGTTCAAACACTATCGAGGATCTGGTGCACGTGGTGGAGGGTAGTTTCCGGGGAACACGTTCTACGTCATCAGTCATGGCAGTGGTCCACGGACAGATGGAGCTAGTATCGAGTCGTTCTGATGACTCGTATTCGGCGTAGTCTAGTGGACGGAATGGAGGGTCAAAGATATGACACCCTCGACACCTTGTCAGAGGGTGGGATTTACAGTATAGTGCCATGATTGTTAATACCGCCATTAATTTAACAGATATCCAGTGGGCATTCATTTTTTGGAGCAGATACTGGTATCTTTATTATTAACTGAACTTAATGCAACTCTTCTATATATATCTATCGCTCCGGTTCTAAGCATTTCCGTAAATTCCCCGTAAGACGTCAAAACAAACCTGTAAAAATTAAAATAGCGGATATGGTTACTTTCTCCAAATACGTATTGAGTAAATCACATTCAATGTACACGTACATTTTCTTCTGAAGGGGACTTTATTATAAAGTACTAGTTGTACACGTGCAACTGGATTTCATTCGTGAATAATTATTTTCCACTTGCACAATTGGCTGATTTCAATCAATTGATTACATTTCTTTAAAGTGCAAATTACACAATTTGCAGAAAATCGTTTTGTTACAACAAAAAATACAATATTTACACATGACTAATCCAGCGATAAAATTAATGCAAAAAATTGATTGTAATTCAAATTTCATTGTGAGGTCACTTATAATTTCAGATGCAGTGTATAAAATAGGAAGTGATGGACAAAAACCATACTAGACTAAACATTTTATTTATAAATAACTATATTTGTTCTTTTCGAATCTGAATATATTTTAAGTCATTGAAACAAGATAAATGTAGTACATGCAGTTGAATAAATTTCTCAAAAAATCATTTGATAGGGAAAAAAATAATTTTATTTTGTATATTTTTGGCACAAAACTTTGAAGAATGATTGTTATTTAATTGACTTTAACTAAATAAGACAATTGATAAAAACAAAGGAATGTCAGCTAAGTAAAAATTCAACAGCTAGAGATTTTCTAAAATCGCTGATATATTTCCAGTGTAAAAATTTGACTCATTCGAAATTTCCATATCGCCGCAAGTAGTCATGAACAGTATAGCTAGCTTGTACTTTCCACCGGTATTTTTGTTCATCCAATGACATATTAATTCATTGAAATTGATTCACACGCACTTCGGTCATGAGTTCACGTTCAGTGTACAGGGTAGATCTAGTCGACTATCAATGCAATATTGATCATGCGTATATTTCACAACTCTTTAACTCAGGCATCTAGGAAGTAAATAAGTCCTGCTGTTTGAGTAAAATAGCGGGGAGTGTCTATTTGGAAAAAGTATGATTGAGTAAAATAGCGGGGAGTGTCAATTTAGATACAGTGTAAATCATTGGTCAATTTAATAAATACGATGACAACCGCAGCCCTCCTCTAGTACTAGTTACAATTAATAGTCATTGTTCCGTTAAGTGTATGAAAATGTAATTCGATTTCAGCAGCATCAAGTTTATTTTTAATCTGGGTTCTGCTCCTTATACACCTATTCTAAATATCACCTTTACTTTAAATCAACTGATTGTCGTTGACATTTTTTATATCGTTTTTAGTGGTGATTATTTTTTATGATGGACAATCGTAAAGGATGCAATATTATGAATTCAGAAAAATAATATTATCTTTTCGTGAATGGATTTATCTTCGTATCAATTTGTTCTAAATTTCAATGATGTATTGTTCGTTATAGCCTGAGGCAATGCGTTATGTATGTGATTAGGTATTCATCAATTTAAATAACTGGATGTCTATATTTGTGGTGATTCTTATACGATGGCTAAAATATTTACAAACTAATTTTTTGAATGGCAATCACATTTTAAAGATATGACGTTTGGAAGAAAATTAAAATTATATCATGTTATAGATATTTATCTAATTTTAACAGGTATAAAATATGAATGTAGATAATATCAAAATGCAACTCTGAATTTTGTCTTTTTATGGTATGTATACAGTGCGTATTCAACACTTCAAAATTTGTGAAGTTGTATTATGTTAATGTCTTATTGTTAAGGTAGGATTCTTCTCTGGTTTCTGACTAAATGAAATATTCAATGTATATTTGCTTATATCTCTTCTATATTTAGATATAAGATATTTAAAAGATCATATTTTTCTTTTCTCATAAAAAATCTACAACTTTAAATAGATTTGGTAAACTGAGTTTAAAATCTAACAGGGACTATATTTTTAGCGGAATGGTGGCGTATGAAAAAATCTTTTGTGATTCTCAAAATTATTATAGAACAATGAATTTAGTCATAATTTTTACACAATCAAAGACTTGAAGGATTTTTAAAATGTTAGTTATTTTAATGATAAGGGACTAAAGTTTTAAAATATATCAAATAAATATGATTTTTTAAAAAAAACTACAATTACATTAGCTTTTAGAAGCTTCCAATCTAAGTACTTATATGATTCAAAAATCCATAAAATGTACTTTACTCTCTTAATAAACGGTCAAATCTTTTTATTTTTGTATCATTTTGTATCTCCATATGGCTTCTATACCATATGTGAAAATAATAAAATTTTAGATATAGGACACCTATAGAAATAACTATTTCCTTAAAAAAATAAGTAAAATAGAGAAAATTCGGATTAGCCAAATCCATTTTTATTAAACTATTCGTGTCAATTTGGTAATATCATCTTATAGACCTTATATGGTAGCATCTTTTTATGTAAAAAGAAAAACATTTAATCTTTAGATAAGAGAACCGAATCGCATGATTGTATGTAGTATTTTTTTCATTTTCAATGTCAAGGAAAAAGGTAATGACCTTGACTCTAAGATAGAATGGTCAAAACTAATCTGATACCATCACTGAGTGATAATATCTTCTTGATTATGTGAACATTTCATAATTTTTTAAATACAAGAAATACAGTTTTGTGCGAGAAGAATCCTACCTTAAAAGGTCTTTTTATAAGTGGTGAAAAAAAGCAAAATATGAAATAAAATATAAAAATACCATATACAAACATAGAATATATACGCATTCAATAATCGACTTTCACCTTTTTTTCAGATCTCATCTTCGACTTTTGTTTAAAGAATGCTTCTAAACGGCCATTTGCTTAAAAATATAATGAAATGAAATACCAGATGAATATGAGGTAACGAACAATTTATTCAAGATCAAAAATCCATTTAACAATACAGATCAAGAGCATAGCAAAGATGGGTCTTTAAAACATTAGAGGTGGGATCAGCTAGCTGCCATGGAGGATTGTCACACGTTTACTTCTTGTCATGATCAAGAAATAACGGAAAATCCGTCAACAATTCAGTGTGTAAATAATAGCCTCACAATAAGTATGAAAATTTCAGTCAGCATTTGACTTAATGATAGATTGTATTTGCTGACAGGGTCATTGTATCGACCACAGAACTTTCGAAATGATGACTATAAATGAGACTGCTAATATTCTTTCATCAAATTGTTTGTCAATAACTCAAACGTAGAACATGCTCTTGTGTATCGAATCAACTGAGAGATATAAACTCGATCCGTATGCAAAAGTCCAGTACTATTCAAGCACAGCAAATCAGGACCTAAAGAAGCAAGAGAGGTTGACAGAAATGCCACTGAAAGTCGTCGACAAGTCACTACCCATGAGATTATACTTGTTCAGATTAACATTTCAGTTTAAACTAATGACTTTACAGTATACATGTATATTGAAAACGCAAGTCAGTAGTGGACCTAAAGAAAAGTATTTACTCCAAGGTCATTGTATCCGAATGCATCGAAAATAGAATTAACGAAATACTTTTAATAAATAATTTTCCAAAGACATAAGCCCCCAGTGCAGGTGATCTTGATATATTGTGAGAGCACAAAAATATATGTTAATGACGATTCAAAAGTTGAAGTCATCACGATGAACATAAAGTCTATAATTGTTAGTCTGCCACCCTTATCTTATTATAAAAACTTATCATTAGGTCAAATACTGACTTACATTTTTCATACATACGGTTATAATATTATTTTACGCAATGAAATTTCTATTATTTTTTGCATTTAACCGATTTTGATAAGCAGTACACAACGGATGTGCCTGGTCAGAAGGGGATGCGTACTCTACATTGCATCTGATCCCGCCTCCTATGTTACTGAAGGTCCGTGTTTGTTCTCCTCCCAGTTTGTATTGTTTGAATGGAATTTTACTTGAATACAGTTCGTTATCTCCATATTTCTTCAGAGTATTTAATGTCTTTTACTTCCACTTCAGAAATATATAGCATAAAACGTGTGGATGAAAACAAGTATTTTTAACTGATAATACGTCTTCAATTCAATTAAATGCCGATTGGAAGGCTACGGTATGTGACTGCTAAGTTTATGAAAAAATAAGATAAATTTTGCCTCTTAAGAAAATAAAAATTAAATAAAACATGTCAATAGAAAAAGGGACAAAATTAATACACTAGAAATGTTAAACAGATTTTTGAAAATCATGCCTCCAAAAAATATTAAAAATAGATTTCTTTGATATAAACTTCAGAGTACCTGTAAATAGACTCAAAATGATTTTTTTTTAAATAATTTTAAATATGACCAAAAAATATGCAAATCTCCCAGTTCTATCATTTATTAAGAGGCAGTTGACTATATGATAACAAAATGTCTCTTCTTAAGTTTATCTCCCTAATAAAATTTAAAAAGCTATATACAGTTTTTGGCTTTCAGTGCATATTGATGCAAATACAGTATCCTTTTTATTTTTAAAGTCCTCAAAAAATTTTAGAATCAGCCTTTTATTGAATCCTCTTATTGAATATGTTGTGCAGAAATGTTAAAGTTTCTACTTTGTCTGATATTATTTCCTGGGGAAGTAAAGAAATAGGCTTAATAGAACATAATCATGCTTCCGCTATGTATTTTTCCCAAGGATTTCTATGCGTTTGGAAACCCAGGTATGAAATTAATCGTTTGAATTGGAATTGTGGAATACTCGTATTGATAATATTAAAATCGGCATTTGAGATATTGCAACTTGCATTATGTTCGTAAAATTAATTTTTTCCCTTTAAAGTGCGTTTTAAATACATGTAATGTAGATGCAAATTTGTTCGCTTTTCACTTTACATACACATTATTTTCTGGCAATTATATTACAAAAAAATTCTTGATTCCTCGTACTGACTCTTCAGACCAAGAAGAGACTAAACTTGAGCAATTTAAACACAAAAATCCTTTTTACATGTGTACGTTAGACCGACATGTTTTTTTTCATTCACCTTTCATTTCTAAATGTTACCTTTAACAGGCAATGCCCTTTTATGAGTTTTAAAATTAAATTACTTCCTCAATAAAGCTTTAGAGCAATTTGGAATCTTAAAATATGATTTAAATGACGAAAAAGTTTTCAGTTTGACACTCATGCACTGCAATGAATAAGATGTGATGCGGTTTATGGTGTGCAAAATTTGTTACAAAATGGGGATCTATTTTTTTTTTTTAATCTTCCTTTAGATTTGGTCACAGTTCAGACTTTAATTTTTGTTCAACAAATTAAAATCACTTATACGGCACTTATTTTATATCAGATAAAGAAATTGGTAGTTTATGAAGTTTACTGACTGACAAATTTTTCAGTATCATATTCGGTATTTTATACATGATTTAACATGTTTAAGTCTTTTCTGAGTTGATGAATTTTGAATGTAAAACACGTGATATAGAATCCCTTGGAGATGTATAATTAGATATATGTTGTCTTTGCAGTTTTCGTAAACACTTCATTGAAATCCGGTTAACTGAGGTTCGTATGACAAAACTATGGAATCTTTATTGGTGTTTATTTATTCTTTTCACAAACCGCTAGACAATTTTCATGTCCAATCAATACTTGAAATGTTCATGCTATTAGAAACCCTCAATGCCATAGATCAAATGAGTTCAATCTGTTTTTATATGATGCCAATGTCAAGGATTGAGACGACAAGATAATTTTTATGTTTACGTCTCTAGAAAAATCTATGTTTTATGTTTGGATTAGATAAAAAGCAGAACAAATATATTTTTATCTTATTTCTTTTGCATTAAACATTGCTTTATGTCGAGATCTATAAAATATATCATTCAATATATAAATTTGACAGTAACTAGAAATCCCATGCTGACTTTTACGGTGGCCCAGTAGTGAATATAGTATCGATACAGAAAATGCACAAATATTTTAAAGGTACAAGGAAAAGATCGTTAAAAATAAATATCATTTCTTTTCTTTTCTTTTTAATATTTTTAATGCTTTTGAGAAAAAAATCTGAAAAAGCTATGTTAAAAAGTAGGAAATTATCAATCAAACTGTAAATAAAGTAAATGCAAATTGTTTTACATGATGTCACAAAGAAATCAATGGAAACTACTGAAACATTATTTTATTGTCATTGTGAACAATCAACTATTAAACCTAAATTGGCAATTGCTAATGCGATCGTGTCAATGGACACGCAACAGGTGGGACTGATCGACAAGATGCTAACTCCTCAATGACACCTGATCCCAGCTCTGTTACCAGGAAGCCCTTGTTGGCTCAGCTCTTCGATTTTATTATTAGAATGAGCATCTGAGAAAATCATTTTTCCTTATCTTAAATTTCATTATTCAAACATGCTTTCAGTTGCATTTATTTTCATATTTGATTTTAAAATGTCCTTTAGAGAAGTAAAAGACAATTTATAAGTGCGGTGGAAAAAGAAATGACCTTTGAACAACATGGAAAGTCTTATTTTCTTTATGCTAAGAGATATAAAATATGCATTTTTTATAATCAGAATACATAAAAATATATCAATATACAAATTTATATTTATGTTTTTTTAGTTTGTTTCATCCATACGCAATAAAAAGAACAACTGCTGTAAGAAGCATGGAGTCATTCTCTTAAGTTAAAAGATATCCAGCGATAACTTTTGGAATCATTTTTTAACTTTAAAAAGTATCAAAATGAAGCTTGGAGATTTTTTTTCGTGCGATAATTTTTTTGTTATATATCTCAGTATGAATTAAGGTTCTTTAATGTCTTAGAAAGGGTGTCGTAAAAAGTTTGAGCTCATATAGTACAAAATAATTACATTTTCATTGAAAACAAATGACCTTTAATCTTGAGCATCCGGTACATACATGACATTAGTAGTGATCTATTATGTTTCACAATGATAGCACAAACTTTTTAAACCGGTCTGCAGGGGATGCTCACTCATCCAAGGCACCTGATCCCATCTCTGATGTTTTGGAGGTTCGTGTTTGCTCTGCTTCTATATGGTTTATAGGTGTTTGATCTTAAATAAACTGTTTGTTATCTTCAAATGGTTCATACAATGGATTATTGAACATCTAAAGATAACTTTATGAATTCATATATATTTATGTGACTTTAAGTCTGACTCAAGTGATCATACTATAATGACCTGTATAATCAAGGTCATGACACAATTGGATTAGCACTTTACAGTGTATATCAAATATAAAATACAAATGCCTATTGGGTCGCAAAAAATTAACTCGTGGCGTCACTTTTCTATGCATATTTACGTGACAGACTCATGTTTTTATATATTATGCACATGTGCTTAGCAATGCATATTGCATGTGCATTTATTCATCAATTTAATTATGTATATGTTTTTATTTGCAGCACTCGAACCAACAGACTTGTGACTTGTGATGGTTTCAAATGTTATAAGAACAACAAGGCGTTGGTTCGTCGATGGATGTAAAAGATCAAAATTAACTCATTCAATGGGAATGGGTCATTCACTGTACAACAGCATATAAGCTGCAAACACAAGACAGCAAAGGGATAATTACTCAATATCATGCAAGAGGAAGTGTTGGTCTCTATGTCAAATGTCTGATCTGTAAAACAACGTGTACTCAAAGACAAAACTGTAACACTTCCAACACATGTGGTAACCAAGCAAGAATTGGCCAAAAACACAAAGAAACCTTGGAGGGAAAAACAAAAACCAATAGAAAAGCATAAGACAACACTAAAAAACCCATGAAACTATGAGATACAAAATGACCATGGCCCGAATATAATTAGAGCCGTGGGGCTAACTCTGGACCTATCTGGAAAAGAATAATTTAAAAATCAACACACTTAATGAATAATTACGTAATTCAGCTGTAGAGGTGTGCTGCAAATAAAAACCTATACATAATTAAATTGATGAATAAATGCACATGCAATATGCATTGTTATTCACAAGTGCATAATATATATAAAAACTTGAGTCTGTCACATTTATTTCATAAATGACCCATCGTACAATCTCTACACAGTGTTGTTAACTTGCGGAACATTAAAAAGAAAGACGCTAAATTGGCCACTTACAATCATTATTTAGGAAAATATTGACTTTTCCTACCTTAGCATTCTCTTTTCTTGGGTTTACATCCTGAAATGATATCATAAATCAACCCCTCAATCCATGTCTAACGGTACCCGAGAAGGCATGTTGGAAAATATGGAGTGTCCTAATCTTGTCTACTTATTGTAAAAAAAATGTCAACATTTTGATATGTGTTACATTTTAATACTCAAGAATAAATGCCTAAAAAAGAATAGAGAATTTGCAAACGATAATCAGATCTAAGAGTTAAGGAAATTAAAAAATTCATGCTGTTGACATTCTGACTAAATCTTGCAATCAAGTTAACTGTCAATTTAAACTTTATTTTTTAAATCTGGACTATTGTTATTTTTAGTCATCTCTTAAGGTAAAGTTCTATCATACAGGTAACATCTTTTCTGCGGTGGGATCGTGTTATATTGTAAAAGGATTATTTTTAGAAAGGAGATTAAACTTAAGCGCTGCTTTTGGCATGTTTGACTCAAAAGCAAAAAAAAAAAGGTTTGCTTAATGAGAAATAATAATATTTTGATTGTGTGTAACTTACTCTTTACGAACTTTGAATTACATTACAATCCATTTTCAAACGTCAGTTTAAACCTGCAACAAAATGACAACACCAAAAAGTTTATTGATTAAATAGTAAACATTCTCTATAAAATTTACTTTTTGAGATGCAGTAAAATTTTGTTTTTATTTTTAAAGACATGGGGGTTAAAACGATCGATGAAAAGAATTTATTATGAGACTTTTATCTACATAAATCTGTCAAATTGAAATAATGATAAGTATGAAGAATTCATGAATGTGTATAGTTTAAATTAAAATTGTCGATAGAAATCAATTAACACAACATGCAACAGGAAATATGAATTGCAGATTGTCTAATATACGCGGGTTGTCCCAAAAAGTCGTAGACAGGGAACACAGTTTATTTTCTCTTAGCTAAATCAAATTTCTTTCCTTGTCATAGCAAAGAGTAACATTTTATGATCATGCACTTCAAGTTTCATGATGATATCTCATCTTATAAGAAAATTATGAAAAAATAAAGAAAGAATATAAGTGTACACCGGCGCACGAAAGCAAGCATATATTACGTCTCTTATAACGTCATGATCTCTTTGTCTGCTTCACTAGCGGGTATTAACATTCAATAATATTTTTAATATATTCGATCAGTGCATACTATTTATGCAAGATATATTACTGTATTCAGCGGCGGCTCACACAAATTGGTCCGACCAAAATAGTTCCATCATGATAAGTAGATACAACATTATTGTTCATGATAAGAGTAAAGTTTGTGTATGTCATACGTTAAAGATATCAAAAATAACGTCAAAATATTATTAGAAAGTCACTTTCCCCCCGAAATGCAAATAAAAAATATCAATATTCCTACGCTCGCTCCCTCCTCAGCCTTTTTTTTTTTACATGTTTGATAACAGAGAATATTTAGGTCATTCTTCGATTCATATCTTTTCACCGATGAATTGATAATACTATATCAACAATTGTATTAAGTACATGTTTATAGTCTGTTAATTATCATACAATTTCTTCTTAAAGAAAAAATTAACCATTCTGTGTGTGTGTATTATTAAATGACGGAATTTTCAATCCCTGGCCGGATTCTGCTCGTGTGTAGTACACTTTGTAAACTGTAGGGTATGTGTGGCAAAACGAGAACTGGGTTGGAGATTCGGGTTCGTGTTGAAGTTCAGCATACCATTTTATATAGAACTTGAATAATGTAAGTAATTTCTGCGACGAATACATTAGTATATTTCAGTAATTTTCAAAACAAAAAAGGTTTTCAGTTTAGAATTTTCCGACCCGGTCCTGATTTTCCTAACCCGGCCATTTTAAACACAAGTTGTTGCAGATGCAAATGTTAGAACAAACTATATATAGTTCAACAGGGATTGTATAATTTTTATTAATCAGAATTCGTATTCATATGATCTAATTAAGAAAAGAAAAGTTTTGTCTGCCATCGTAACTTCTCGGCAAAGCAAAACGTGTTTCTCCGAGCTCGCTGGATGCGTTTGACAGCTCCATCGCACGTGTGTAGACCAAGGTTAATGTTGGTCTTGTGGACACAGGTACATGTAGGCCTATGTGTACTGTGTGTTAGGAGACTGGGTGACCGTAATGCTATAGACTCACGAAATTTACAACAGTTCCATAATTAGACAGTGCAGTTTTTTTTATTAACGTCATTATAAACACTGTTAAACATATTAAATCTAAAAGTCGAATATCTTTGGATATGGGGTAACCCATATTTATTCTTGTTTAGTGATAGACCACTCTTGATTAACGGACATATTTAAATTTACTACTGTCCGTTTGTTATTTACTTGTTTTTTTAAAAGCAGATTCAATTTTCAGTCAAAATTTAGTCGAAAGATCGCCTTACATTGTAGGCAGCAGAGAAATAAAAATTTTTGACGTCGTTCGCGTTCCAAATTTTCCAAATTGTCTTCGTTTATCAACTATTACTCTACTTCTTACATGCCGTAATTAACTATTTTCGGTACAGAAGAAAAACTCTCATTGAATATCGTGCAATTTAAAAATAACTTTTTTATTAAATTATGGTGTGTAATGTCACTTCTGTACTCTTTTTTCCCCAACTCCGATGTATATTAACCATATCCAATATATAAATGGTGCCTGTTTTGTAGGGTAACATTTGAAATTATTATACTTTCATGTTAAATACTAAAATCTGATTGGTTTAGACGCAGGTAACAATCCGTTCGATTACCCTGAGCCTTAGCAACACACGTGACAACGGGTAACACAACGATAATGCCACATGCGTGGAAATTATGCGCGTACGGTTCACCGTAGAATTCTCAAAACGTCAGTTGCGCGTTTGAAAGAACCGGAATTAACTTGACGTCAATAAAAGCTTGCGTCCGATATAGCTTACTTGAAAACAACAAACGACAGACGATGCATGCTTGCGAGAGTAGGAAACATGCTTGCGAGCCAGAAATAACGAAACTTTATATGATAAATGACTCGAATTCGATTATCAAACAAACAATAAGAAGATTAGTAAACCGGTGAGTGTGAAAGCTTTCTATACATGAACGTAAAGACGATCGACGGTTTTTTTTTTGCTGACGTCCTAAATCAATAAGACATTCAGTATAATAAAATAAATGGTGCCTGTTTTG
>PRKT01000344.1:60319-71855 GCA_003671525.1 Saccostrea glomerata
CAAAACAGGCACCATTTATTTTATTATACTGAATGTCTTATTGATTTAGGACGTCAGCAAAAAAAAAACCGTCGATCGTCTTTACGTTCATGTATAGAAAGCTTTCACACTCACCGGTTTACTAATCTTCTTATTGTTTGTTTGATAATCGAATTCGAGTCATTTATCATATAAAGTTTCGTTATTTCTGGCTCGCAAGCATGTTTCCTACTCTCGCAAGCATGCATCGTCTGTCGTTTGTTGTTTTCAAGTAAGCTATATCGGACGCAAGCTTTTATTGACGTCAAGTTAATTCCGGTTCTTTCAAACGCGCAACTGACGTTTTGAGAATTCTACGGTGAACCGTACGCGCATAATTTCCACGCATGTGGCATTATCGTTGTGTTACCCGTTGTCACGTGTGTTGCTAAGGCTCAGGGTAATCGAACGGATTGTTACCTGCGTCTAAACCAATCAGATTTTAGTATTTAACATGAAAGTTTAATAACACAATTTATTACATCTCCGTGCGCCGACTACGCGTTTGACGACGTCATTTTCATCAAACTCAATTTCAACGATACTATGAAAATCATGACACCAATTGTCTGTTTCTAACGATATTTATATGAAATTTTGACATAATATTCATGTTTTTATTCTGGTTTCAGTGATTTAAATTTGAGTTCAATGTTTTATATAGTTCTAAAGAAATAAAAGCAAATGTAATAGTTATATATGCGTAAATTATTCCGAATTTTGGTCGTGCGCCGACAGGCCATATCGGCCTTCATATTAATCGTCCCAATATAATTAATATGAAAGAAGTATATTTAAGAATTCACAATTTTAAAGAACATTGAATGTATTATGTCTATACGTAGTTTTCGAAGTGGGATGTTCCCTTTGTGGGTGGACTTATTCATGTTGATGAAACCAAGGGTTCGCTTAATAAAGGAAAGTACATGTACACTGTATATGGCCTCAGCTTACACATTACCAATTGATCACTCTATTTTGTAAAATAAAAAGTTAGAATTATAGAAAACATTAACCAACTTACTAAAATCATCTATTAATTTCATCTTTTCGAGAGAAAAAAAAACTGCATTGGCAAACCAGGCATGGCCCTTCCATATGGGTAAAGCAATGATAATTTCGATAGAGTTGTGAATCTCTTTTTAAGTCCATAGGGTTGCAACGAGCAATGTAAATGTAATGGAAATTTAACAAAGCAGACAGACGTAAGCCTAGCCATGGACATCGTCTAACAAATAAAGGTATCATACACGATGTTTCTTTTGATTCACTACTACCTTATGTATATAAACAGTAAGGTCTTCATCTCATTTCCTCCAAACTTACAATGAAGCGCATTGAAGTGGTAAAATTTTCCGTTCGAATGGAACGTTTTGAGCTATCTATAGAACGTTTATTGTCATATTATGACACACCCACTTCTTTAGAAATGGATAAAACGGTCAATTTGTTTATTCGAATACCTGTAGAACAGGTTTTCCATAAATATAATAGCCAATCAAATTGACGGTCTAAATAAATACCGAGTAAACACGTGTTCGATCGAAACATGTGTTGTGGTAACTTCAATAGACATGATAAGTTCAAAAATATGTGAAAATTCGTTGCAATTTGTGTTTTATAGAAGCGGAGAGTCTCTAACTCTCTCTTCTAATTTTAAAGCTCCATTTCAGTGTATCTCATATTGCTCATATTGATTTTCGCGAAGAATGGGGTGACCTAAAACATTACGACGAATATTTCTTTCTCGTTTCTAAAAATATGGGCGTGTCATTATGTTGTAATTGACGTTCAAAACATGACTCAGAACGTTTCATTCAAACGGAAAATTTTACCACTTCAATGCGCTTCATTGTATAATCTTTCCGAGTGAAAGTTTTAAATGGTCCATTTAAAAGGTCAAGAAAAGTCAAAAAATGTATTCTTTGACACCTGGCCTGGGGGCCATAAAACTTAAACAAGCTCACTTTTGATCTCAGTCTCACTTTTTCACTATAAATTCCTTAGGAAATACCAGCAAGGGACTGTGATTATAATTATTGAAATACAGAAGCATGAAATATATGGAGATAACAAACAGTATTCAAGCTCAAAGGTCCATTTAAGGATACAAAATTGGAGCAGAGGAAAGAAAGACCTCCAAAACATCAGAGGTGGGATCAGGTGCCATGGAGGAGTGCCTGCCGACCGATCACACCCGTCGTGTGCTCCTTGTCATGATCTGAATACAATGTATAACGGAAAAATCCTTCGACAAAGCAGTATGTAAACAATTTTATTATGTAAAAATGCCTCTCAGCATTCGATTCAATGATAAATTGAATTTGCTGACAAAGTCATTATATCGACCATAGAAATGACGAAATGATAATTTTAAAAGAGATTGCTGATATTCTTGTTTCTTCAACTTGTTTGTCAGTAATTTACCTCGTTTTATAAATTGTGCAGAATATGCTCATGTGGATCGAACCAACCGAGAGATAGAAATCCTGTATGCCGGTGATGAAGATGTAATCCTGCATAAGTAAGGGAAGTTAACGATTGAAAAGTTAAAGTCATCATGTTTATCATTAACCTTGGTAAGCTGAAAAGTTCGCCAAAACAATACAAATCAGGAGCAGAGCAAACACATACCTCTAAAACATCAGAGGTGGGATCAGGTGTCATGGAGGAGTGGACATCCCCTACCGACTGATATCACACTCACATTGTGCTTTTTGTCATGATCGTAAAATAACAAAGAAATCTGTAAACAATTCGATGTTTAAATAACTAACAATAACTAATAATATGACAAACGGCCATCAACATTAGACTGACTTACTGATATGATTGTGTATTTGCTTACAAGTTCATTTTCTCTATACCATAGAACTTGCAAAATGATGAATTCAACCGAGACTATTGACAACATTTCACCTTTATTGAAGTCCAGAAAATTTGAAATAAGAAAAAAATAAATCTCCTAAATTTACTTACCTTGTCATTGATAATTTGAACAATTATTTTGTTAAAAGCATTCTAATATAAACTCAAGTCCTACAACTTTAGTAGTAAAAAGATGCTTGAGTTTCTGATGCAATTATTTTTTTTTCGATATCAAGTCTTTCAACAAGCTGTTGAAATTCTTATGGATACCAATTGCACTTCGTTATAAGCAGACCTATTTTTGTATTCATATGTAGCAGAATTCATTCAGAAATATCTACATGAAAAAGAATTGTCTTGCTATAGCCTTCAATTCAACTCATTCTTGAATAAATGAAAATTCAAGTATGATCATGGTGTATTTCGTTGCCATGGCAACTGACATGATATTTTTATAATCATTTTCAGAAACTACACAATATTTGCGTTCAGCATACATATATTGGTAAATACAAAAATTACAAGTAATACTCGAAAAAATGCATTGAATTCTAAAATCAATTTCTCTAGAAATGCTTAAAATCTTTGCCGTGGAAGGGGTTGAATACTAGTACATGTATATCAATGTTTTATCTGTTATATTTTTTTAAATTTTAATTCATATCTTGATGCGATATAAGTATACCTCTTTGAATTCGAAAAAAAAATATCGCAGAGTTTGAAACATTTATCATATATGGGTATTTACAAAAAAAAATGAAAAAAGATGTGATTGGTAAACTGAGAGCACATTATCTTAAACATGATGTAATTTCTCTATTCTCAACTTCGCTTATAAAGCAATACTCAGTATTCAATTACCTACTCCATATTGGAGTAAATATATAATACATTTTGATATACAAGATCGTGCCCTACGTAAAAACAGTTTTTACACGAAGCAAGATATTGACAAATAAGTTGATAAAACAAGGATGTTAACAATAACGCTCTTTTAAAGTTAATATTTCACAAATGTTATGGTTTACATTATACTATGATCTTGTCAGTGACCACAATCTGTCATTTAGATGAATGTTGATTGAAGTTGTTATTCATACAAATTGTTTTGCTATTATTTTCACATTAATTATCTATTTTTCTATTTACTCAATCACGACAAGGAGCACATGTCGGATGTGACCGGTCAAAAGGGAACTGAGTATGCTTACTCCTTCATGACATATGATCCCACCTCTGGATGTATATGAGGTTTGTGTTTGCTCTGCTCTCGATTTTTATTGTTGCAATGGACATTTCAGCTCAAAACTGTTCGTTAGTTTTATATTTTTAGTTGCGAGTAAGGTTTTATTTCAAACAGAAAATAAAAAGCAGAATACATTAAATCAAAATTGCTCTAACTAACTGAATAAATTATTTGTTATAAGATGTCATGAAAATGCTCGACACTCCATGGCTGTAATTTGGGTATAGTTTCTCAGTGAATTGTAAAGCATTAAACTTGTGACCCCTGCCGACAGGTCACACGTACCGCTGTGTCCTCCTAGTTATGATTGGGAAATAAGTTAAAGAGACGAGGAAATCCGTCGTCAATTCAGTGTGGAAATACTGGACTAACACTAAGTATGAAAAACGTCAGTAAATATTTCTCTCAGTGGTAACTCAATGGTAAATTGTATTTGCTGACAAGGTCATTGTATCGACCATGGAACTTACGAAATGATGATTGTACACGAGACTGCTTTCAATGAGACTTCTTGTTAAGATATAATGGTTAATATTTTATTGCAACCATTGTACTCATTAAGGGTAACCGGAAAATTGATTTCCATTGTAATTTAGACAAAGTGAAATATCTACCCCATTTTGATACATATTAAAAGATGTGATATTTTCTTCTGTATTTAGTGTCATAAAAATTTATCAAAATCAACAACATAAAAAAATTCTACTTTAGTACTTTTTATACAACAATTCACCATGATGAATTGAATTCTTGGCTTTTTTTACATCATTGACAGATGCTTTTTTTAATAGAATTCTTTATTCTTTATTTCCATCCTCCTGTGATGTCATAGGATTTTGCAAAAACGTATTAATTCGAATTCATACCCAATACAACAAAACTTTTGGAAGAATGCTTTTCAATGGGTGTAATTAAAGTAGGATTAAATAGATCAATTATTGTATTAATGATGCGAACGTCTTTATACGTTTCATTGATGGAACAGCCACTGATTAAGAAATCTGTACAGGCGACCTGCTTACTGTAGTTTATGCAGTGATGAACGCAATGGGGTTTCTTAAGAAATAAAGGAGAAAATATTCAGTGGATGTAAATATTGTTAAGTAAAAGAATTTGATTTTTGTCTGTATTCTATCAATTATTCGATCTTCAAAAAATGTTGACTAGGACAATACAGTAACTCCTTCTCAGGACTCTTCATTCAGGCATTTTCTTTATTTTAAATATATTGTAAAATAGTTTCCCTGATATTCACAATTCAAAAGTATCTTACAAGTAGCGAGTATGTTTGAAATTTCAGCACCTTACTGGTAATCATGCATTTAAACAAGTTTTTACATTTTTTTTTATAATATTGTTTGCTAAAAATGTACATTTTCTTTTTATATGTTTACATGTACTTTTGTTTATTTCTGTCTCTCGTCGTAAATAATATGGCAACCTATACACTCATGTTTTGCAATAATTGGTAAATTTAAACTAAATGGAGTTTTGTACTTTGAACCATTTAAGTATGAGGGTTGAAAGACCTTAAAAATTGTTATTTTCCATTTAGGACTACTAGTATGTCTATACGAGATATCCTTGGGTCTGACACATTTTTTTCTTCAATTGGATACTTCGCTAGAAAAAGAAGTTAATGGTAATCTACCATCAAAGCATTATGATAATGTGAAGACTTTGAGTTTTCAATCGACAACTTACTTTACTTAAGAAGCAATATAGCTATTTCACCTGCATAAGTACTGAGTTTACATCTCATGCAATTGATTTGATACACAAGAGCATGATCTACGAATCAACAATTTCTAAAACGAGGTAAGTTCCAGACAAACAAGTTGATGAAACAAGAATATCAGCAGGGACTGCTGATACTCTATAAATGCTGACTGACGTTTTTAATACTTATTGTTTAAGAAATAAAGTCTGCGTTTTCGTGAATGTTGCAGGATTATCCTGCAACATTCACGACAACAAGGACTTTATTTCTATTCTACAAATATCAAATTTGTTCGTTATATGTATTGATTAATTTTAATGAATATACAATAACAATATCATGTTCCTGTTTAACTGCTTTATTGGTGTTTAAATGTGTAGGGGGGTCCGTGGAATGGCCCCACTTGGCTAAAAAAACCGACATTCACCAGCAACTTGATGCATTTTACATTGTTCAGACTGCAAAAGACGACACATCGATGTGGTCTAAACAAGTATTTCATTTTAGAGTCAAATATTTATTTCAACTGTACAGGTTTGATACGTGTTTCTGATCTGGTAATTTTTTGAGGACCTTCGTGATTTATTGGAAAATAATGTCCGCGGCATTTCTTTGATGTCTGCAATAATCGTGGTAGAATAGAAAATAATTTACGCACTGAATAGTTAATAGATTTTTACGTTATTTCTCGATCATGACAGGGAGCATACAGCGGGTGTGGCCGATCGGCATGGATGCTCACTCCTCCATGGCAACTGATCCCATCTCTCAGTGATGGCACGTGTATTCTCTGTTCCTGATTTGTAATATTTAATGAATTTTGAGCTTAAATACTGTTCTTTATCTCCGTGTACTTCATCAGAAAATAGTTTGAAGTATCATGAAGCGTTGCTTAATTTTTTCAGAAATAAATAAGTACATACATGTATAATCATGATATGAGGAAAAATTGACACAGTGTAATCAAAGAGCAATCATTTGTTAACACAGAGTATAATAAAAATAAACTTGAAAAATAACGTTTAGATTTAACCTTGCCTTAATTAGAATATATGAACAATAAAGTAATTATTTTCACCTTAGAATCAAATCCGGAAAATATTAAATTATTGTCGATGAATACAGTTTTTGTGTATTATGTACGTGCACATGTTTCCGTTGTTGACTCCTCCACCACAAAAAATTTACTCAACTTTTGCTCATGTGCAAAGGTCTAAAAGGTAAGTATAATGTTATGTTGCTTCATTTTTTTCATAAATAATGTTTTTAGCTATGGCTACTTGCAGCTTTCTGGTTTCATTGTTAAATTTGTTACTGTCAGATAGGCTTAGATAGGCAGTTAAAGGGAACACAGATGGTGTTTCAGGTTCCCACTTAAGGCCACGGGCACTAGAAGTTAATGTAAATATTGCGTATGTTCATGACAAAGAAAAAAAAGGACAGGAACATGCTCAGTATTTAGATCAACTTCTAGTGTCCCTGAGTATACCCCCTCAAACAGGTTTTAGATATATTAGGCCTACTTAGCTGCATGCAGATCTAAAGCTCGCTGGTCTGAAAAAAAATTTGGGGTGGACGTTACGATCAGGGATCTATGGAGCCACCCATTGGAAAAAGTGTATATTAGTTGTGCACAAATAAGGTGTGCTGATTCTCAATTATTTTTCACAATTTATTAAGGAATCACTGTTTAGTTAGTGGAGTATGACAGGGCATCAACGATAGCCGGAAATGTGTAACGGGCAAAGCCCACTTTGCATAAATTATCCCACTTTTCCACTATTGATTATTTTTTAAATAGAAGCAGAAATAAGTCGTCTGTTCAAAATTCGGGAATGAAATGCAGAAAATCTGATGAAATGAAACTAGTTTAACACAACGAAAATTTCGTTTTCTGACTAGCAATTTGCAAAATTAATGTGAAGTCGAAATCGAAAGTACTAGTGGTGACAAACTGGAATAATGACAATTTTCATTAATGAACAATAATGCACACTGAATAAAATGAATTTTATGATTTCTTGTGACTTTCATACCCCATGCAAACACGTAGGTACCTGATAATTACTTGTTAAAAGTTTATTTCACAAATTTTACATTTTAACAGTATAATTTTTTTTTTGGCATTGTGGTATACCCTGTATTGGCATATATTGTGAAACCCCTAGTTCCAGGTATGATTTCTACATCGCTATATCTTACCAATTTCAAAGATTTCAGGAAAATTCAGCAAAAAATCCTAATTCTTTTCCTACTGAAAAATATTCCTTAAAAGACTGAGAGAATTTTGACTTACCAGTTTAATTGGTTGAAATATATAGCCTCCTCTTATTTCCTAAGTAATCACTATTGAATTCTGTAAAATATTATTAAATTTTATTAAGTAAATTTTACACAATGTATTTTACATTATTTCCTTCTATAGTGGTGAATATTCTTTTATATGGTTGCTAATTATTTTGTGATTAAATGTCATTACCTTCTTTTTGCCTAAAATAGCATGAGGCATTCCCATTCAGAGACTAAATTTTCAATGAAGATGATTGAATTTGTAGGCAGATCATGGATGGCTAAAATGCTTCCTCAGTTTAATGATGATTAGAGCTCGAAAAAGATTAATTAAGTCTTGTTTTCAGGCTGTGTCATCAAGATACAAATTTGTCAAACAGCAGGTTTTAAATGGCAAGATCTTGGTGCAAATGACTAAGCATAGACAACTTAAACATGATTGTAATTTATTTCTTTCATAATGTTTTACCGGAGTCAGCCTTCTATTTATTTACTCCTATAATTTCCTTTACCTGCTCAATAAACAAGGTGTCATCTCCCACCTGAACCAGGCGGTGTACGTGAGATGCTGCTAATACACATGTACCTGGTGATCAATTTTTTTTTAATTTGTTTTGGACAAAAGTTTTTAAAACCATGCTATGGTTTAATTTCCTCTTACTTTTTTCTCCAAAAATGTACAAATAGACTTTTTTTTTTTTAATTTAAGTACCACATTCAAAAATCTCTTTCACAGCAAGGAAGAAAACAGTTGAATGAAAAAAGCAGCACTCATGTCAGAAGGTGTTACACAAAATAATTTGGAGGAATCCAAATGTGGAGTGGAGATGGACCAGGTAGAAAATGGGGATCAAGAAAAGGTAAATAATACAACAGAGGAGGAGGACAGTGTGTTAGAAGGGGAGGAGGAAAGAAAAAGCACTGGACAGGAGAACACAGAAGGAGATCAGCAGGAGGAAGAAACAGAGGGGCAGGAGAACACAGAAGGAACTGGGCAGGAGGACACGGAAGGAATTGGGAAGGAGGAAACAGAAGGCACTGGGCAGGAGGAAACAGAAGGAACCGGGCAGGAGGACACCGAAGGCACTGGAAGTGTAAAGGATCCCTATGGCTACACCAGGCGAGAGGAATTCACATCAGAGATTTTCAAAATAGAAATTTGTAACTTGCCTCGTTTTGGATTTAAGGTAGAATAATTGTTGATGAAATATGACTGGATTAAAGTACTATGATAACCTTGTTCTACTACATACTAAAACAAAACTTTATCATAGCTACATGCATGTGCTAAAAATGATTATTTTTCCCTTTATTTAGGAATTGAAGAAGAGGCTGGCTAAACTTGATTTAAAACCAGTAAAAATTAAATCAATTCCCAGAGCCACATTTGCCTTTGTAACATTTAGGTAAGTATGTATGATAGAGAGATCATTATTTGATAAAGAACTAGCTCATATAATTACATGTATATGGTTTTCAAGCTCTTTGGGTTGGCCAAAAAAATATTTTTATAATGTTTTGATAAATTCAACTTTCTATTAATAGAAATGAGGAAGAGAGAGAATCAGCAATTGCGAAAATCCATGGACATGTGTGGCGAGACAAAAAGTTAACAGCAAAGGTAATCTCTTTCTCTCTCTCTCTCTCTCTCTCTCTCATGGAACATAGAAAATAAAAAAAACACTTTATTTTATATTCCTTATTTTTGTTACAGAAAGCCAGTGCTACTGCAGATCCGTTATTGAAAAAACGAAGGGCTGTTGGCCAAAGAGGTAAGATAGCTTGAGCTTACATCTGAGTTTTTAATAAACCATATTAACATGTATAGACATCCAGAGAAGTACAAACCATATCCAGAATGTACGATCCTCTCTCATTCTGGCTGTGGTTGACTGAAAAGACAATATTTTGTAGCTCATTAAAATATTGACTAATGCAAGTATATCAAAAAATAACTTTGACAGTACCTTTCAATACCAAATTACAGTATACGTAAATTTTATTGTTAACTGTTGATGTCAATCGTTGATTTTAAAAATGGAATTGAAATATTTTTTCATTGAGGTGTTATTATTCAGATAAGGATACTTATGTGATCAAGCAGCCATTAGTAGGAGAGATTTATATGTGGACTCTAAACCTGAGCTAGAGTCTATTTCAAACAAGCTTCACAATAATCTAAACCAAACTAATTTTACCCATCAAAGTATAATTCTATTCCAGGTAAAATGATTGGTAAATGTCTTACTACATGTAGGAATGCATTTAATTATTTTTGGTAAATGTTATAGATGGTGAACCTTCAGAAAAGAGATCCCGCCCAATGGCTGACAATGAAGATGAAAATTTATCTCCAGAGGATAGGTAGGTCAGCAGCTCACAAGTGGAAACATAGTCCCTGTTACATTATATTTACATTGTAACTGTAGCTTACAAGAAGAACAATAAATAAGTTGTGTGCAAATGTATTTTCATAACACGCTAATGCATAGGGCTGTGTCAATATATCAATATATACAGATACGTATCAATATTGAAGAATCATATTGTATCAAAAATTACTTCCAATACGTATCGGCACTTTATCTTCTAATTCTGTTAAAAAGATGGGAATTTCAATCACCAAAGATTATATTTCACTTTTTTTGAATGAAAACTGATCAATAATCATATAATTATTAAGGAAATAACACAGTTTTTAGAATTATTACAAAATACATAGACAATTTTTTTAACATGTTGATTTTACAGTCCGTAAAAGTTTTAATTTGAAGTTTTATTCGTATAATGAAAATGAGACAAGAACTTTGAACTGGATATTAAAACACTGAATTTTTATGAAATTTGTGCATTAAATTTATAAGCCTTTTTGATGGACTTGTTTTAGAATTCAATATATTGCATATCACTATAAAAAATATTGTATCGTATCGAAATTTTTTGCTCAATACACAGCCCTTCTAATGTGCTTTACTTGATTTGTTAGCACAGGCTGTTGCAGTAATGAGACTATATCTGTCAAAAAATAATGATTCATTGCTGAAATATACACTGTACAGGGGGCATATTGATGTACCTTCACAAGAGATTTTTTATTCAAGTATTGCTGTTGTGTTCATTGTAGATTAAAGAAAGCTGTAAGTCCTCTGTGGGATATGCCGTATGACAAGCAGCTAATGGTAAACCACTAATCTTGTCTACCCAACATTCTGTTTTGTTTCATTTACAGATCCTCTTTTAGTCACAGTGTTTATACATTTTCAGTTAAAATCAGAAGAAATTGAGAAGATGATTAAGACCTATGCTAATCAGATCTTCAAAAGCAATGTGGACCTTAGGGACTGGTTAACAGAACAGAGGTATTGTCCATTGAATAAAGGCATAAAATGATTGGG
>PRKT01000344.1:71920-118643 GCA_003671525.1 Saccostrea glomerata
AAGATTAGCATATTTATATTTGTCGACCACTTAGAGATCGACAGTTGACAGGTTGACAGTTGACATGTAGACAAAAGAACTAGCATATACATTTACATTTGTCGATCATTTATGACTAAACCCGAGAATCTAACTCATTACCTCTGCATTACTAGTCAGTCAGGTGCTTTAACCACTTAGTCATCCTGGTTGATATCAACGTTCCATATAAACCAAGCTTCTACAGTAATGAACAGTAACGAATATTTCCTCCATCATCTGGCAGTAAGTCTGATAAAATCTTTTATATCTATGAATTTAAAAGATAAATTAGGGTTGGCCTTGTTTCCACCCGAGAGATTAAGGTTAGCCTTGTACCCACTCGAGAGATTAGTATTAGCCTTGTACTCACCCAAGAAATTAAAGTTAGCCTTGTACCCACCGAGATAATAGGGTTAGCCTTGTACCCATCCAATAAAGTAAAGTTAGTCTTGTACCCACCCGAGATATTAGGGTTAGCCTTGTACCCACCCGAGAGATAAGGGTTAGCCTTGTACCCACCCGAGAGATTAGGGTTAGCTTTGTACTCACCCGAAGGGATTAGGGTTAGCCTTGTACCCACCCGAAATATTAGGGCTAGCCTTCTACTCACCCGAGAGATTAGGGTTAGTCTTGTTCCCACCCAAGAGATTATGGTTAGTATTGTACCCACCCGAGAGATTAAGGTTAGCCTTGTACAGACCGAGAGATTTTTGTCAACTGTCGACCTGTCAACCCTGCTTATACAGTTTAACAATATACTAAAATTGATATGATAAAATTAGATTTCTGTCAACTGTTGACCTGTCAACTGTCAACCCTACATATACAGTTATACTAAAATAATTTCTGTCAACTGTCGCTCGTCAACCTTACATATACCGGTACTAAAATTAATATGATAAATTTAGATTTCTGTCAACCTGTCAACCGTCAACCCTGCATATACAGTTATGCTAAAATAATTTCTGTCAACTGTCGACCGCCAACCCTACATATACTACAACAAATTTCTGTCAACTGACGACCTGTCAACCCTGCATATTCGTAATCAAATTTCTGTCAACTGTCGACCGTCAACAATACATATAAATTAATTTATACTAAAATAAATTTCTGTCAATTTTCTACATAAAACACTTGAAATTTTTTTTAATATATGTTCATACGTGGATAATTAATTTAACAAATAAATTTCATCACTAACTACTTTTCCGTATACTCCTGTTGAGCCTTCTTCTCATTGTATTGCAAGATTATATAAAGATTCTGTGGTGATGAACACACTTAGAATAAAGGATCAGTTATAAATTGAATGTGTATTGTTTCTTCTCAGCCCACTCAGCAAGGGTATCGAAACAAGTGTGAGTTTACCATAGGACAGGACATGGATAAAAATGGTATGTTCTGTGTCATACATGTACACTGTAAACTAAGGCTACGGTTAAATTATTTCCTTCTGATTCCCACGATTTACATTATCTGACTTCCTCATCCACAGATAATACAGTAGGGTTCCGATTCGGCATGTATAAAGATGGCACTAGCTCTGTCGGGGAGCCTCACTGTCTTACCAACATACCAGAGGCCATGAAAACTGTTGTCAAGGTAAAATACTGGTAATGTTTTTATCTGAAATGTTAAGTAGTCAAATTGATGTTCTCTGATAGAGTAAATAAAGAATAGGTTTTCATATGTTGTGTAAAATGGATTTTAAATTGTATAATGACTGATACTAAATTAATGAGTATCTTTGTAGAGTTTCCAGACCTTCATCAGAAGTGGACCCTATGGTGCGTACAATCCTGAGACACACGCTGGACACTGGCGAATGTTGACCGTACGGACGACCCGGTCTGATGTCATGGCCATCGGGGACTTCCATCCACAACATCTATCACCTGTAAGATACTGATAGTGTTATGTTCAGAAAAATAGGAAAGAATACTTGAATTAATGAGGTACTGTATACAGGGAAATTTTCGCCCCCGTTTTATTTTGGCCCCTTTCGCCCTCTTCCCGATTGGGCGAATTTAAAACGGTGCGAATTCAAATTACATAGCATTATTTCTTTAAATAAAACTATGACTGGGCGAATTTAAAACGGGGCAAAATAGTTCGCAAGTGCAAAAGGGCGAAAATAACACGGGGTGAAAATAACCCTGTATACAGTAGTCATTTGAATTTGAGGGGGCTATATGAATGTTGCAGGATTGTAACGTCTACCTACATATATTGCATTCTAAACCTTCAGTGTAATATAATGCTGTAGTTTTTTCATCATATACCAATGAAATTGTTTTTGTTTTTTTTAAATGTTTTTTATTTATATTACCGTATAGCGGGTTTTTTTGGCGGGTGTAAAATTTGGCATTTTGCCCGCTCAAAGGTATGTCAATAATTTTTGCGTAATTTATTTTAACAGACGCAGGGTTTTAGCTCTTTGCAGATGAACACTTAGAAGAGTACTGACTATTTTAACGGTTAAAATTTTAGCAGACTATCATCAAAACGCCAAAATAAAATCAAAATTAGCACCCCCCTAAAATTACCTGCTATACGGTAATTTGATCCACTGCACAATGCTGAATTCATTATTCAAGTGTTAGAAACAAGACTGTTTTGAAAAGTCACATTAATGTTTACATTTTTGTACAGGCAGACATTAAGAAAGAGGAAGAGAGACTACGAGAATACTTTTCTACAGGGGAGGGGAAGACTAGTGGTGTCACCTGTATGTATTTCAGGGTGTACTCAGACAGGCAAGTCATGGGGGAGGTATTTATATTTACTGAGTTTGTTTCTGATGTCAGGACTGTAATGAAACCATTTTAATTTCACAATAAGTAGAGGATGATTAGAACACTTTTGGCTAAGCTGCGAAGCAGATACATAGTCTTTTTTTCTAGTCCTGATTTACATTTTACCGTAACATTATATATTTTTAATTAACAGAATGACAGGGAACACCAGTGAGCCATACAGACATGTGTTGGGTAAAACTGTACGTTAATCACCTATATATATCTCTCTCCATTTATTTTATAAATACAGTCAGTTAAGCTGTTCATTAAATCATCATTTATGTAATTTGCTATAGATTAAGTTGAATAGGTTTTCTGACTTATGAGAAAATTCTGTAAAGATTGAAGTGAATTGACACAACCATTGACAAAATACATGTATACATTTCTGAATTTTCCATTTTTATACATTTTACAGAATATAGAGGAAACTCTCCTAGGCATGAAGTTTGAAATTTCTCCAGATGCCTTTTTCCAGGGTGAATAGAATTACTTTCTCAAGATATTTCAATCAAAAGTATATTTGTAAATTGAATTGCTTTGTATCGAGTAATTGCGGATTAACAAAATGATTTTTTTCAGTCAATACACCAGGAGCAGAAGTCTTATATGAACAGATTGCTGAGTGGTGTGGGGTTACCAAGGCAACCACTGTCCTTGACATCTGTTGTGGGACGGGGACCATTGGTCTGACCTTGGCCAAGGTACAAAGAAAGCATCATAGATCTTCACTTAAAAGGCTAAAATAGAGTTAATGAACATAAAAAAGAATTACCTAAAAACCTTTCTTATTTTTAGAGAGTATCCAGAGTAATAGGGATAGAGTTGTGTCCAGAGGCAATAGAAAATGCCAAGCGAAATGCAAAAATTAATGGTAAATTTCAGATGGACATGTATATACAGTAATCAATTATTTTTCTTCATAAATTTTCAATTTAGAAATCCTCTTTTAATGTAGTTTGCAGTATTTAATGTTTACCACATCATGTCAGATTTCAATGAATTCAGAGACTATCATGCAGCTTTGTGATCCTGTGATTTCAGACATTACTAATGCTACATACCACTGCTGTAAAGCTGAGGATATCATCACACAGACCATGAAGTCCATCACTACAGAAGATGTGGTAGCCATTGTAGACCCACCTAGAGCAGGCTTACGTTAGTATGATTAACTGTATGACAAGATTTTCCATCATCAGTTCTTATTTATGTAGCAGTATCCACCATCACCTGTGTTTGTGTCTCCCAACTTATTGGGTAATCAAGCACATGCTCTGAAAAAAAATCACCTTTTTAAACCAAGACAGGCTACTGAAAAATAAGTTCTTGATGCATATATATTTCAACAAACTCCATTTAAGTCAGCATTTTGTAAATTCTATATCTCATTTTAAAACTTCCAATGCACTTTTAGCCGACTTTCCTCTTGACCTGTATGTACTGTGTATAGCGATGCGATGCATGTATCTGAAATTGGTCGATGTAAAATTCAAGATGATACTTTTTCAAACACATTAAATTCATTTTGTTTCCAGACACTCAAGTTATCAGAGCTTTAAGGAATTCCCCTTTTCTGAAGAAAATTGTTTTTGTGTCGTGCAACCCCAGAGGAGCCATGAACAATTTTGTAGAGTAAGTCATTACTGTCATTACAGACCCACGACACAAACTTGTACAAGTCATATAATACTAATAGTATTTAAGACTTAAAATAAGTATAAACATGTACCGGTAAATTTGAATCACGTACATGAATAAAAAACATTCATTTATTAAAATTAAATTATATGTGAGCTCTCTTCTTCTATATTACAGCTTAGTCCGTCAACCTTCTAAGAAGATGCGAGGTCAGGCTTACCGACCCGTTAAAGCTGTGCCTGTAGACATGTTCCCCCAGACTAAACATTGTGAACTCGTTATGCTGTTTGAAAGAGATTCATGTACCTAATAAAAGTCTTAAATTCTGTGATGGTTTAGAGTTTTCATTTCAAGTTTAAACAAAGCCATCTAGTGCTCAAATCATCCATTTCCAAATAAATTTAAATCGCTGTAGATTGATATCTCTCTTTGACACATAGTATATGTATGAAGTATTTTTAATTGTGGGTTGTGGGGACCCAGGTCATCACAAAGGCCTAGATATTGAAAAATACTGTTATGATATGTTCTTATGTATATACCGGTACTCATTCAAGCAATTTGCAGACATGTAATAGCAGGGAGTCCTGGCACCCCCAACCCCCACCACTTATCTAAAATATTACTATCGGAAATGTTCATGGAATTAAAGACCCAACGACTTTGTGCTGCAGTAGGATTTTGTAGTGTAGTAAGAATCTACCACCACCTCAAGATGTCCTTTTAATCAACTTTTACTTTATTTTAATTGATTAGATACATGCTGGCCTCCTGATAGTTTCATAATACTGCAACGAAAAGTGCGGGGAGTGGGGCAACCAGACACTTAATGAACATCTTTTAGGAAAATTTCTGAAAAGTGGGGGTGGGGGTGGGGGGCTTTCTTTGCATAATTAAAGAGATGGTTTCAAATATTTGAGAGTTTGTTAATTCAGCGCTTTATAGAGTTTGGCCTAATTGTTTAGTATGTCCCTATATTTTTCATCTCTATTGACAATGAATTAATACTCATGGTACGATCAGCTAATCATGGTCAGGATGGTTGTGGGTTTTCTATTGAACTCGGGATTGACCAGAATTCTATAGGGATAAATTATATTTATTCCGTATTATTTTAAGTGAAATTGTAATATACATCTGGTGTATTGTCCATCGAATTTATGTGTATTTTAAATATATTCCAACCGAATTAATAAATCTAAAATCTGTTTTAGAATGCAGTGTATATCAAAAAGTCCATTTCTTATCTTATTCAAATAATCGTCCCCCTGTCATTCAGTGGAACTTATATAGCTTACTTGGTGAAGGATGGAAAAACTGGTGAATTTACTTTTGGGTCTAATAATCTTTGTACCAAATCCTGGTGGTGGATATAAATGTGTGGTATCGACATACTGTACCATCCTAATCTGGGCCCCCTGGTCAACTTGCTCCTCGGGGTGCGGACAGGGATTTAGGTACCGCCTGCCAGGGATGTGCTGTCCATCATCAGTTACTGCCGAGACCATATTTGAGGAGTGTGCTGTAAAACTTTGTAACATGACGGAGAGCGAGTATAGACAATCGGAGGTCTGTCGGGAATCTCAAAACTGTACTCAAGCCAGTCAAGGTATAGAAATCCGTATATTCAATTCCCTTATAACTTAACCAGAAAGAAAAAACATGCATTGAAACAGTTGGGTTTGAGTTTCTTTTCAAAGAAAATATATCATAGAGAATGATATGAAAATTGTACATTTTAATGAAAGTTTCAGTTACAGTTTGCGCTATTTTGATATTTAACATTGAGAAAAAAATTCATGAGAAAAAGTAGTTTGTGTTACATCTTCTGGAAAAGTTTCTATCGATATAGGTATAGGATAGCAAAGTGTTCAGGGGTTTTCTGACTTTAACTTTGGGGGGGGGGATGGTGTTGACAGTACCCTTTCCATTTTATTCTAAATATTTCATTTACAGATGAGATAAATATCAGTCATATAAACTCGATATTGAAAATTTAAATTTTACATTAATTTTCCACTTGATGAATACCAGCTTTCAAATTTGACAGCCGCACTCAGGCGAATCATATGATTTGTCAGCTGTTTGTAGGAATTTCAAACTTTGATGAAGGGTATTCTTATTTTCATCAGATTTCATCAAAATTTCATCAAGCAATGGATGATTAATAATAACTCAAAAGTTTACCTTCCTTTTCGACTTTGAAAAAAAATTCGTTTTGATTCTTTTTCCTTTTTTTAACGACTTTATCAAATTGGTGTATTAATACCAATTTGTCTCCTATAGTTTAAAATACATAGCCGTCAGAAGCACATTGAAAATGGGGAGGCTTATTGAAAGGGCTAAAACAACAAAAAAAGGTAAACCCCAATTTTCAATGCCTATATTTTGTATATATTTGCAAAAAAGTAGGGGAGCTAAGCCCCCCCCCCCCCCCCCCCCCCCCCCCCCCCCCCCCCCCCCCGGTTCCGACGCCTATGAAATAAGAATTAGTTTTTGAATAACTTCGATATGTTTTGTTATATTTCAGCTGATAAAGAGATAAATCCTCTTTCACCCTTTGGTAAGTAAAACATGTACGCGTGTTTCTTACGTTAAAATTTTAAAAACATCTGAACTGATGGAAAAAGAAATTATATTACTTTTCACTGGTTGATCGCATACGTACATTCATACAAACACACATCACAAACAGCAATGTTGACATGGGGCCCCTCCCTCAGCGAAGATTTGATACAGGAAAGTTTTGTAATTTAAGAAATTCAAAAGTATCCATATCAAAATTGTTATTGAAAGTTTTGAATTTCCTGATTTGCAAAACTTTCATGTAACATTCTCTCTCTCTCTCTCTCTCTCTCTCTCTCTCTCTCTCTCTCTCTCAGCTGTATATTTCAGTTCAATTAAACTTTTTACCTAATACCTATCATTTATGTTATTAAGTTGGGAAATTTTTACTTCGTCTTTGGTTGTGGTTACGGACTAATTATCTGCAATTAATTAAAAGATATGCATATTTTATGTATGTATCAATTATCATGAGGTTTTAATTATAAAGGCGTGGTGCCTGTGATGGTGGGATCCGCCCTTCTACTGGTTACGGTGGTGTCGGGTGTTGTGTGTGTCCTGTTCTGTGCCAAACGTTACAAGAGAAGAACAGAAAAGAAAACCAAGAACACAGTCAGACCAATTAACTCTGATCACATTGTGCAGCATTTATGACAACCAAGACACACGCGGGCCATCTTGTTATGTCAAAAAAAAAATTTAATGAATAAAGCTAGTTTTTGTATTATAAAATTTATATCTTTAAAATGTGACCCAAACGTATTAAACATGTACAGTGTACTTCATTGTATATATATGGAGAATGTGTGTGATCTTTAACTTGATGAAATTCATTTTATTTGTTTATGTCTGTACATCTTTATACTTTTAGTTTCTGTAATAAACCCTCGCTTTGATGCCTTTGATGGTGATTTTTTAAATCCCCCAACACTGGAATCATATCTCCAGATCCATGGTCTGTATTGATATAAGGCTGTAAATAAGAGAAACTAAGTCACCAAGTCAATGACGTACGTTCACTTCATAGGCATATATATGAATTGATATTAGAGGGGGGTGATTTAAAACAAAGGAGGCTTGTTTACTGCATGTCACCATATACAGTTTATTTCACTCTTTCTTGGACGGAGAAAAATATTCCAAGTTTTAATTATAATTCCCAACAATCTCAAGAAGTATGTCCCTTTCCGACAGTGAATTTAAAGCCTGGAAAAATGATGCCCAAAACAATGTTTTCCCACATTCGAATTTGTTAGATTTTTTTTAATGAATGTGTGAATTCTATAGTTCTTTTATAAGCAATAAAAGGATATGTTGCAATAATGGACCATGGCTTATTTTATGATAAGTTATAGGATAACCAAATTCAAAATATATTTCTATTTGTTTATTAATTTTTATAAAATTCGAACTTTGCTATGAATTACACAATCAATCGCTTTCCGTGTTATATTTCTTTTAAACAAAAACTTACAATGTTTATTTACTTATGAGGGATTATCAAAAAGTTCGTGGACTGAGGCTATAAAATTAGTACTATAGTCTGTGCTTTCAAAATTTATATAGAACATAAAACAACTGAAAATAAAGAAATGTTGAAAAATCTAGCCTGATACGTTCATTATTTGCCAAATTATAATATTATAAAATGAAAACGACAATATATGACCACCCGGCGCTGTCGTCGTTTATTTTCATGACGTCCGATAACGTCATTCTTTTTTTAATGTCCGCTTCTTCTACCTCATACACTTTTTTGGTGAGATTCCCTGCCCAGAGCTGAGTAAGGATTTAAACCCGCCTTGTTTGTATATGACTTGACAATGTCGTGAACAGTGGCCTTCAATGAGTATAATATTCCAAATGGATTAATATATTGGGAGAGATCCGCGCTTGATTGTGCCGGCATATTTTGCTTTTGGGAGTTTTTTAAAGTATCTACAACACATGATCAACGTCATTTTTTGACGTGATTGATTTTTCACACCTTGACTGCAAATCGGCTTTCACTGTGTATCCCTTTTTTACTCTGAATCTACTTTGACATCAAAAGACAAGTACTCTGGATGCATATTATTTCTCTCTAGCCAGTTTCAACATATTTTATGTCTATACCATTTTTTTTCAGGGGCAAAACTTTATAGAATGTTGGAAACAGAATCCTCTCCCCCCTTTGACGTCATTTTCAAGGCCTCATTTGTTTGGACTTTCCGCGTAAAATTTACGATAAAATTTCATAGAACTTCCAGAATGAAGTGAAAATTTCATATTTTATGGAACAATTGTGTCCCAACACATACCTGAATTAACAGGAATTTCGGATGTCAAATGATCATATCAAAAGAGTTTTTCTCAGTTACACATAGGTCGCAAAAACGTCGTTTTCGAGGTTGCGCCGCCTGGACATACTATTGCTTACAAAAACATTACTAATTTATTAAAAAATAAAATTCATGATTTATAGTTTATTCTTTAGATAGAAAAGATGATGCTAACTAGATATTCTAAAATTCATTGATGTACCTAAAGCAGTTTGAATTTTATGACGCTAGTCTACGAACATTTTGATAACCCCTCGTACTCCACAAAAATAACAAAGAACGATGGATGATCAGGGGGAGCGAAATGCCTATAGTGCGACAAACATGAAGGGAAAAATAAAATCTCGATTATATCAAAATTTTCTTATATATTTCATGTAACATTAAACACGTTAAATTATATTTTGTTATATAAAATAACTATACATGACACATGTATGAGTGTGTCTAATTAAGCTCCATTTTTAAAAAGTTAATCCTAAAAGTTTGCATAAATATATACATTTTTGGTTCACAAAAATATGGAGCAAAGTACGAAAGCCGGATAGGCTCATTTCTAAAAAGATAAAAAAAAATATTAACTCGTTATAACGAGTTAATTATCTCGTTATAACGACTTAGTTATCTCGTTATAACGAGTTAGTATCTCGTTATAACGAGTTAATTATCTCGTTATAACGAGTTAATTATCTCATTATAACGACTTAGTTTTATCTCGTTATAACGAATTATTTATCTCGTTATAACGAGTTAGTATCTAGTTATAACGAGTTAGTTTTCTCGTTATAACAAGTTAATTATCTCGTTATAACGAGTTAATTAACTCGTTATAACGAATTAGTTATCTCGATATAACGAATTAGTTATCTCGTTATAACGAGTTAGTTATCTCGTTATAACGACTTAATTATCTCGTTATAACGAGTTAGTTATCTCGTTATAACGACTTAATTATCTCGTTATAACGAGTTAGTTATGAATTAAAAAATGGCTGTAGTTTTAATGCCATTGATGTTTAGTTGATAATTATCAGTCATACTTCACTTTAAAATTGATAAAAAGTTGCAATTTTAATTTGCGATATGGTTTAAATAATAATAATCCTGAATTATCTTGCTGTCAATAATCACAATTTGATAAGTATAGCAATCTTTATTTACACATTTATACGTGAACGTCTCCAAGGACACAATATAAAAAAAATCTACTACCAGATGTTCTTCAAAGTTTGGCAATTTATTTATGACAACTTTCTCCGATAAAGACACTAATTTTTCTGATATGTTTTGGATGACTTATTAGCTTTCATAACCAATGACTTAGTACCTAAATTAATACATTATACTTCCTATCACTTAGATATATCAACTTTAGATCAGTTTTTAACTCGTTATAACGAGAAAAATTAACTCGTTATAACGAGTTAATTTTCTCGTTATAACGAGATAATCAATTCGTTATAACGAGATAACTAACTCGTTATAACGAGATAACTAACTCGTTATAACGTGATAACTAACTCGTTATAACGAGATAACTAAGTCGTTATAACGAGATAACTAATTCGTTAAAACGAGATAACTAAGTCGTTATAACGAGATACTAACTCGTTATAACGAGATAATTAACTCGTTAAAACGAGTTAAATTTTATTTTATCTTCTCAGAAATGAGCCTATCCGGCTTTCGTAGCAAAGAACCAAAGTACACTATAATGACAAACACTTCGCATCTTTTCGAGAAATACTTTAAGGCCACCGATTTAAGTCAAAATCATATCACAAAAATGATCTAGTTATCATCAGGAGCTGTGTATAAAAGTAGTTAAGCCTGTAAGATTCAAAGTATTCTGGATTTTTATTGCTCTGGGTTCGAATCCAACGAATACTATATCATTTTTTGGTAAAAGAATAAAAATTGTTCGCGTTTTTTTTTTCACAGAAGTTTTGTATCGTTAGATTATTTATATTTTACTTAAAATCCTTGAAATATATATGTAATCTTCCGAAACCAAGACAGACTTGGGACCTGAACTTTTGTCCTTCACAATTTGATAAAATTTTATAATCTGTAAATACTAATAAAAGTAATACCTTTTAATATACATCTTATGTATTCAAAGCCCCCCCCCCTCCTTTCTTTTTAAAGTTACAGTCTGGAGTTATCGCACCTTTTCATTATAAGAATTTTACCTCCAAACCAAGGAGAGCTAACCACGGAAGTAGGTGGCGATGAGATGCAAAATGACGTGATGTAAATTAGTGATGGAAATGTTTACATCCAGAAAACGATCGCATGTGAGAAGAAGTGAACACTTTCGAATTTAACTTCAAAATGTCCGACAGCGAAGAGTTTGGGCCACTCGAAACAGCATCCACATCTTGCTCAGGTAGTCAAGGGTTTGTTGCATATCTCTGTCAGTAACTGGAGGCTGGCATTAAATATCGATCGATGTCCAGCATGAATGAATAATTTTACATTCGTTTAAATCAACAGTTAATATAGCCTCTGTATGTGAATAGGATTATAAATCACCGACCATAAGAATGCTTATGGTTTTTGTAAACAGGGGATAGTAGGGCATGCCAAGGAAAATATGGTTCTAGCTTTAAATGCAGGATGCTTTATCATGTATGGAGCTAATTTTAGGACATAAATTTAATGCAGAGAGATAAATGTTTTGCTTTCTTTTCTTTCTGTCAGTTTTTAATGTCCAGCTTCCATGAGAAGTCGTGAAGTAAAATATGAAGCAGATCTGTATCTCGTATTACTAAAATAAATCTTCAAATGCATACAGCTTTATATCTTTTTCTTATCTTTACTAAAACATTAAAATAAAAGCATATTTTTTATCTCATTATGAAGATACATATCAATAATTACCTGTTTTTATTTACAGATGAAGTTAACCAATTGAGAGAAAGAGTTAAAGTCCTTGAGGAACATGAAGCAGAATTTGGACAGAAGAGAGCTAAATTTAAAGAGATCTATGTACAAAAAGAAAGTAATGCAGTTCATTTTCTATTTCATTTAGTTCTTATTCATATTTTTTTTATATAAGTTTAAGGAACTGTTCTATTAGGGGTGAAACTGTTCACCGCGGTATCGTTTTACCGCGGTATTTTTTCTCGGTTTGATACACGGTACAAAATCTCTACTTTCGGTTCGGTTCGTTTTTCGGTCGGGATCGTCATTCAGTTGAGTTTGGCATAAGGTATAAACATGCTTCTCCGTGTAATTAGTTCAAAAGCATAAATTTTTGTGGACTTAAAGTTTGTAAAATGATTTTTAACAGTCAAATCAATTAAGGTGATTCATTCTATCCATTTTGCAAATAAATTCTTTAAAAGATATAAAACAGATCACCAACACTTCGTAAGAATGCAGCAATAAATTTATTTGGTTGACCGGTTTCGACCAGAGGCGGTCGTCATCAGAACAAATATACATGAAATGATTATACATGAAGTAAAAATTGCGGACTACGTTACTATGTAAATAAAGAATGCGGACGTCATAATAACTTGCGGACTTGAATTATTACATTATGCGGACTTGAATTTTTACATTAATAATTTAACAACCATAATTGTGTGAAATTGTCACAAAACTTTACATTACATTATTTATCATTAATAATTAATTGAACAGTCCATAAATTCCGTGGATGGTTATGGTTCTATCTTGTAAGGACTCCGGTAGTTCATCTTGGCATACTGTTTTTGTAGATTCCATGGATGCGGATTTTGCAGCTGAGGGCTCCGGTACCTCATCTTGGCAGGCAGTTTTTGTAGATTCATTTGATGCGGACTTTAATAATGAAATTGGTTGATGTTTGTTTGCCGGTTTAATTCTGAAGACAGGGGTTTTCGTTGATTTTGGACGGCTCTCAAATGGAGGAACATACGTTTTCGGTTTCTCTGCTGTTTCACGTGGATTAGAACATGTAAATATTAAAGAATCACTGTATTCCTTTTGTGGATGGTCCTTTATAATATGTCTCCTTACGACATCCTTACGACAATACGATTTTTTACATATCTCACAGTAATACCTTGTGACTGTAGGATTGTGGATGAGATTGAAGTGTCTCTTTAAATTGCTTAAATCCTTAAATTTCCGCTCACATCTGTTGCAGGTGATGTTGGTTTTTGGTTGTGAATTCTTGGGGTCATCTGGGTTTTTCCTCTTGGTGTATTTCACTTTAGAAATATTTCTGGTTAAGTCCTAGTGGATGTAGAGTTTTGAAGATGTGGATAAAGACCTCTTCTGTTCTTAAGCGTTGATTAATGTTGTTATTGGTTTTTAATAGCGGCGTTATGGAAACATCCTGTATGCTATGTAATTGTGACGTATCTGATTGTGACGTCGTGGATTGTGCAGTGAAATGGCGGGACACGGGTTTATGTTGATTTGCATTTTTGATGTCAGCGAAGTGTCCATACATACGTTCTCTAAGGGAATTGCTCGTTTGTCCGATATATTGGATAGAACATTTTTTACATGTAAATATGAAGATTTAAGCATTAAATGCCTCCAACAGTAAGAGCTACTATATAACAACAATTGAGAATATGTATTCTACTACAAACTGTCTGATATGTAACAGAGGAACTCCAGAAAGAAAAAGAGACACGTCAAGAGACGGAGTCTGAGCTGAGGTCTGTGACAGAGGAGTTGGAGAGACTGCGGGGGGAACTGGAGGGGATCAAAACAGCGGTGGCATACTCCGAGTCCAATAAACAGGACGAGATCGAGTCCATACGACGACAATGTAAAGAGGAAATAGAAACGCTTCAGTCTTTTCTCAATGGTAAATTAATCAAAACTGCGCTATAAATTTCTCTTACAAATAAATTGAAAGTATTTTTTGGATTACTGTATTTATTTATTATTAAACAGTAGAAATGAAAATTAATAGTGAAGCATAACTGATTGATATTTGACCAAGAATGCAATGTTTGTTTTCGATCAAAATTGAAATGAGAAGTAATCATACATCAGTTTCTTCTTCTGTAAAAGTTTTGTAAAACCAGTGAATGTCAGAGGTAAAAGTAAACTAAAAGTACATGTATGATGTATTTACCCCACCTCCGTTGATTTTTCCGCGAAATCCTGGCTTATGATTGGTTGAAGTCTGTCACGTAAAGGAGATGGATTACTTATACCTGGTCAGTTGTAAATCTATACCCGGTCGATGTATTACGTCACAAACACATTGTGACGTCATAATAGGCACAGTATAAGCGTGATGAAGCATTTAGCAGAGAAAGACATTAATAAACCACAGATAATACATAGTGGGGTAAATTCAATACATAGTCTTTAAGTGACGGGTACGGGATGATACCTGGTGAGTAAATTTCATACCTGACTCGGCTCCGCCTCGCCAGGTATGAAATTTGCTAACCAGGTATCATCCCGTACCCTGTCACTATAAGACTATGTAACTTATAATACCTGTAAAGGCTGCTACCATGCAAAATCTTAAGTACTTTAACTTGACTGCAGTGCATTGGCTAAAGTGAATACCAGTATAAGGAATATTAACAGCTTACTGTAAAATAACAAGTTTTCATAATTTTGTTGTTTTAGTGAAAAGAACCAGAAATTTATGTCCCCTGGCCAACAAAATACTACAAATAGTAAAATGTATTCTGTCTTAAAACAAAAATAATTATATTTATTCCTCAAACCATTAAATTTGATTCCTTGAAAATGATTGATTTTAAAGTATAGAGTGTTTTATAGTGGATCATGATATGAGATTTTAATTTATATTACACAGAGGTTAGAACGGAGGCCTCTACATCCACAGCCATGCAATATGAACAAGAACAAAGAAAGCTGAAAGAACTCTGTGAAAAGTATGAGGAGGAGGTTCAAGATTTACGGAGCCGCCTTAACCAGGATGGGTGTGTATACCTTAAAAAGAAATATAATTATAAAGTAAAATGAAATGTACCCTTGTGTTTGCTTTACTTATAGATCATTCTTAAATCATGAGGAAATTATACAGAAATAGGTCCTAAAATTAAAGTGTACTAACAAGTTCTAATTTATTTCTTTGTACTGATATACTTGTATGTACTTTCTCAGAGTTTTTCAGAAGTCTCAATTAAGGTATTGCACACAACTAACTTTGCATGCCATTAGATAATCAACTACAACACAACAAGTTTCTACATATTACTTAATAAACAGTTGTACAGATGTAATGGTAAAGGGTACAATTCTTGGTTTCGTAGGACATGCAAGAGAAAACTGTGTTAAATGTATTTCTTTTCCCCATCTATTAATACATTATATAAAGAAATACATGAATGCACAAAGGTTTAGTTTAACTGTTGTAATTTTTTGAGACAAAATACACATGAAAAATAAGATCATTAAATTTATGTATTTTTTTGTGTTAGAAATATGTATGTGATGTACATTTTATTCACCTTTTTCTGAAAGTTGTAAAAACACTCTATATTTTTTTATATTATCTATACAGTTACAGAAATTTTTCTAAAAGGTTTACATGCATACTAATATACTCTTGCAATAGCTTGTACTTAAAATATTGATTACTAGTATTTTGATTCTATTTATTGCCCAAATTCACTAACTACATAAATTATTTACTGTTTGTCACTGAGTTACATATGACATTAATATAAAAATATTTTTAGCAATTATAGGAGAATCTTCTATTAAAATAGATATGTGTAATTATCTTGTTACAGAGATGGATTTTTATCATCTGTTGCTAAGCAACTGAAGCAGATGGCACCAGGTTCTGTGGGAACCAGTTCTAGTCTGGCTCAGGAACATGAGAGTCTGGAGGACGATATGAGGAAGGTCAGTATTGAAACACTCTAGAGACCCTGAACATGTTATTTATTTCCTGTCTTGTGGTAGTCATATCTCTAAATGTTCTCATTGAAATTCCCCTTGACTTGAAGAAGACCCTAATTGATTTCCAGGTTTAAAGGTCATTTTCAGACATTCATATGTTCATGATATAGTCAGTAACTTGTAAGATAAGTAAATGTGAGATTTTGGCATTGCTTTAAATGAATATAGAGTACAATATGTTACAGGCTCAAGCAGATGCTGAGATTTTGAAGTCGGTAGTGATGCCACTAGAGGAGGAGATTAAGTCTCTCAAGGAACAGCTTCAGGAGGCCAGGGATAAAGTCAGGGACTTTCAGGGGATTCAGGCCTCACCTGGTGCTAAAAACATGACCCCTGACACACAATCACTGTCTGAAATGGACCAATCGAAAGATCCAGAGGAAAGGGTAGGGGTCAAAGAAGGAGGCTTATTTACTTGTAAATTATTTCTACTGATTGATGCTAAATTATAAGACAATTTTGGAACTCATCTCAAAAGTTTAACCAAACGTAATAGTATTTGTTCAAGTATTGACCCTAATTTGTGTAATTCTGACCTTTTCAAAATAGTTAGTCATTACTTGTTACTGACAATCAAGCTGAGAATGGAATTGTATGGATTCTGAATTGAATTCTGAATTCTTTATTGATATCTTTTATTATACCATTGTATTTATTATTAGTTGTTTTTTGTTAGAGTAACATTCAGATTTCTTCATTGTAGATCAAGGAACTGCTGAAATATCTACAAGCAGAGAAAGCGTCACGAAAGGATCTTGAGATGTATGTCGCTGTACTCTCCACGCAGAAAAAAGTGTATGAGGATGAGTCAGACAAGCTGAAGAAGGACCTCAATGACGGTAAGCTGAAGGTTCAGTGGAATGAAGGCTTCAGAATGATCTTAATTGTCTCTCTTATGCTATTAGATCTGAAGTACACATGTGTTTTAAGATCAAACACTTTATAACTCATTCATAACAATTCTGTTCCATGACCTTTTCTGATTGAAAATGCTATATGAATTTTCTTTATATGAATTTTCTAATGCCGATTGTGAATCCTGCAGTGTGTAAGATCCTGGAGGATGAGAAGAAATCGCATGAAGACCTGCGTAACACTTGGCAGATGGCAAACGACCAGTTCCTGGAATCTCAGAGACTGATGATGATGGACCTCCGCCGGATGGAGTCGGTACTGACGGTGGAACAGCAGCGACAGATTGGAGGTATGGTGCTAAATCATCACAACACTATTACTGTGACAAAGATATTGCATTTTGCTAATATTTTTACCTAAAAATCCCCCAAAACATGGGTGGGGGGATTATTAAGATTGATGCAAAAATGTAACAGTTATATAAGGATTCTACTACCACTGATACCTATTAATGAAGAATGCATGGATTGAAAGTAAATGCATGGTTTGAAATATAGGGATGGGAGTTTATTTTTATAAATGTATAAGCAAATAATATACCACCTATTCTAACATTTGCACATAGAATTTTAACAGCTCTTTAATTGGATGGAAAACCATGTTTCATTATTGAAATGATGGGTTCCTAAGCATTTTGATGACTTTGGATTTGATTTTGCATGGTGTTTCTAGAGCTCCAAATGAAGGACCGGAAAAGGGAGGCTCAAGAAAAGAGGGTAAAAAATTTGGAGGAAATGCGGAATAAACAGCAACAAGAACAAGAGCAACGCAAACTAGGTACATGTATAGCTGTAGCTTATGTCTCACTCTGATAGATTTCTGTTGATTTCAGAGACAGGAAAAAATTACAATGTAAAATGCACAGAACAGTTTATTCAATAAGTATATTTACTAACATGTAGGGCACACTTGTTTTCCAAAATATTCAACCATATGTTAATGCTCTGATAATATGAAAATTTGCTTCTCTATAATTAGGAAAAGTTTTATACCATGATAAACTGTGTAGATGGTTAAATGTAAATCTTGTTACCCCCAAAATACTTCCTATTTCAAATTTTTGTTACTTTGAACATGTACATATATGTGTATAGATATTTAAAAGACTTCTGTCTAAAAGTCTTCATTCTCAATTTTGATATTTTATCTCGTAATTAGTTTTCAAACATAAGTTTGATTGCTCAATAATAGTATGACCAAGTTGGATTTTTAGTTCCAAGCATAAAAAAGATACATATATTGCTGTGGGACTAAATACTCTTACTTGTTCCAAAATTATTACCATAAATGTTTAAGAACTGCTTAAAGTACCGTATATCAGGATTTTACCGTGTGTATCCAATTTCCACTTTGTTCGAGACGAGTTCTGAATCGCGGAAAATAAATCAGCGTAAATTTAATACAAAGTTTTCTTCTTGTAGTTGTGCTATTTCTTAATGCTTATATCCTAGAGGGTAGAAATAGCCAGATCAGAGGTCAAGCACAAGATACTGGTAATAGGTATAAGCCCTATTGTATGTTTACTAATTGACAAGCTAATTATATTGGTCACATTCCTTGCGAGAACCTATTCTAATTATACCTGAGCTGCTTGTCAGTTTGGAACAGTAAATGGCCTATGATTGTTTAAATCTTAAAAAATAATATCTGGGGAGTTGAGAGTTTGTATGCAACACAGGTGTATAATCAGCTGAGCGGGTCTTCTGAAATTCACGAGGTGAAGGTAGATCGATCTATTTCTCACCGGTATGAAGTAACTTAAGCTTATTGACTTTACATTTTACATCCAATTCCTTGATAGGCTTAAACAGTTGTTAATAATATAATCACTGGGACTTTGAAATAGTGAAAATTAGATTCGCATAAATCTGATATACTGATTTAGGTTCTGATTCGCAGAAAAAACATGACACGGAAAAAACCTGATATACGGTTATACATTTACATCTAATGTTGCTTAAGTGTGTTTTATTTATTGAGGACTGTTTCAGTGAGAAGCATCCTCAGTATTTGTGTATTGAACCTCGTTATTTTGGTTTCTCTTGATGTATTCTGTTGCTATATAGTTGTAGACGCCCTTATCAATAATTTACGACGGTTAAACAGACGTAAGTGTGATGCCATCAAACGCATGACATTTTGTTGACTGCTTTGTTTTTCTGTGTTTTAGCATGTCAAACACTATTTCAAAGTTTAGAAAAAAAAACTGATCAATGACAATTTATTTGTTGTAGGTACATGTTAATTCATTTGCATGATTATATTTTCATTTTCATTTCTGAAATTTCAAACCTTAATTATTTGTTTAACATCGAATCGTCAAAGTTCCTTGGGACCAATGTTCATGGATTTTATGGGTCTCCCTTATCCCTACAAAAATTATTTTGTCAACATATTTATCTACTGTAAACCAACTTTTATTCGCGTGCGAGAAAATTTCGCGAGGTTTGCGAGAGCCTGGTCATCGCAAATTTATCTCGCAGCGAACGTGTCCTTAAAGTCTCTTTTTCTATTGAAAACAATTCCAAAAACGGCTTGTTCACAAAAATTAATCGTCGCGAACTAGTTAACTCCCGGTAAATCGCAAAATAAAGTCGTCGCGAATAAAAGTTGGTTTACAGTATTGATTCTTCTGAATATATATTTGAGGTAACCAAGAAAATAACGTCCCTGCAAACTAACAAAATTTGCATGCCCATGAACATTGACCCCCATGAATTAAAAATGATTCCACAGGACATTGTATATGTAAACATGAAGTTAAGTATAATAAAAAATACCAGTGTTGTATTGTGTTAGTATTTATGGATGTTAAGCCTGTATAAGATATAGGGGATTTATTAGGCAATATTTTACATGCTATACATGTATTTACCATACAAAACATAATGTATACTCATATTTTAATTGTAATATCTTTAAACCATGTCAGAGATCTCCGTGAGAGAAATGAAGAGGAAAAATTCTTAGTTTGTGACAAAGAGAAATATTATATGCCTCAAATGAAGTATTGACTCTTTTAGTTTAAAAAAATCTTGCCGTTTTATATTGACAGAACACTTTTTTCAAAAAGGCTTATTAGTTTAAAACTTAGCTACCAAATGGATGAAAACTTGATACTTATTTGGTTGTTTACTGTTTCAGATGCTCTAAGAAAAATGGAACAAGTGTCTGAGGTAGGAATAACTGATTTACCAGTCTTACCTGGAAGAAAAACTATTTTATAATGTTTATCTGTTTGACAGAAACATTCAGATTTGTAAAATCACTCATGTTTTAATGTTAGACTGCAAATCAACTTGGTTTGATTTAATACTTAAAATGTATTTACAACTTATGAATAGTGATTGGATGAAAATGAGTTACACATCTTTTAGTTATTTTGTGGTATTGTTTTTATCTTCAGTTGAAACATTTCTTTGTTCTCAGAAGCTACAAACAATAGAGAACCATGACTTAAGTGACGCTCTACAAAACCAGACAGAAGCCTTCTCCCAGGGCTCTAACTCCAGCATCAATCTACTGTCCGCAGACATGGGTCTGATCAGGAAATCCCCCAGTAATGATACCCTGGACTCCTCAGGGGAGACCCTACTGGAGGGTCAGTCCACCACTGGGGAGGGGCTGAGGGTGCAGATCAGTCCCGACAAAACCCTTCATATGCCCCACCTCTCAGAGGCCCAAAAGAGGGCAATTACAGGTAGGTAGAAAATTATACTAAACAGTGTCAACTGTGAATGGTTAAGTATGAAACTCGATCATCAGAATAGAGATCTATAACTTGTTAACCTGAATTTCATGATATAAATTCATATAATAAAGCCTATATCCACAATTTTAAAATAAGTGATCTTAATAATTACACTGTACATATTCTTTATAAAATCTTCTTATCAAAAAAAAAAAAAATTTTCTATTTACTATGATTTTTCCCCCTTTTAAAAACCTTCAGTTGCCATTTTAAATTTCTTTTTTTACATTAGATCCAACTCCTGAATTAATGGCTCGTCAGAACTTGATGGCTACTGCCAGACAAACAGACAGTCGAATTTCGTTAGAGGGACGAAGAATGGTCAGCGAAAAGGAGTGGGAGCTTTTACAAAAACAGGTAGATATCCAATATGGGATCTATTTAGATTATTGCAGGAATCACCTGTTACATGTAGTCTTATTTTTTCATTGAAATTATCCATCTTAACTTCCAATGACTTAAAGAATGCATTGTACACTTTGGAAAAGAGCAGCTCATATTTTTGTAGCTTGAAAGTCCCCAGATAGAGTAACAGTAGCATTATATTATCCAAATAAACAAGACTACAACATGTGTCAGAACTTTGCCTGTAACATTTCAGAACCTGTTTTAGAGAACTCAAATACAAACTTCATGTAAATTAAAATGTTTTAATTATGAAATTTAGCTGATCGAGGCGAGAGAGAAGGCTGGGAGACCGTGTGATATGTGTAATAACTATGAGGCCCAGCTTCAAAATGTACAGGATGATTATAAGAAAGAGCAGGTCAAGGCCAAGTCCCTGGAGCGCCGCCTGAACAGGGAGTTACAAACGCTGGAGAACAAACAGAAGTACATCACAGATCTAGAGAACAGTCTCAACAACTCAGCAACAGAGGCTCAAAACCAGGTACACAGGCATTAATCAGTCATTTGGCTAAATGGTCAACAGATAGACAGCTATAATTAATTATTATAGCTAAATAGACTAAACTTTACTCTAAATGAGTTTAAGGGCAATTACATATTTTGTGTATAATCATTTATATCTGTCTGATTTGTATGCAGTAAAAACAGAAAAAAATTCTTAAATTTTACTTTTTTTACATATAGTGAAATAAGCTGTTTTAATATGAGATGTTAATTAAAATCTTGCTAAACAGATTTCCAGTTTAACCACAAAAATCCAGGAATGTGAGCGATACCTTACTGAGGTCAGACAACAAAACACTCAGTCTCAACTCGAACTCAGGGATATGTTGGTGAGTTGAACTCATTTATAAAGTTAAACTCCACTATGATCAATAGATCAGTTTGATATGAGTATTGGGGTTGAAATATAATGCATATAATAACGGCAGTGGGTTTACTTTTGTAGAAGTCTTTAACCAAAGACAGAGAAACTGTGCAAAGAGAGGTGAGTTTGAAAATAAGGAAAAGCAAATTAAAATAAACCTGTAAATATTCATGATAAAACTTGTGAAGAAATCTATTGTATCCATCAGGTAACAGACTATAAATGCAGGTGTGAAAAGGCTTCTTTATTTAAAGTAAGAAATATGCACAATGTGTAATACATAGTGACATGAATTTTTTCTGATTGTCAGCTTGTCAAGCTTCAAGAAGACAATGATTCCCTGATGGGGAAACACTCCAAGTTTGCTCAGCAACTACAGAACGAGGACATCAACCTACCTAACAACATGGAGGTACTGTAAAATCAACAACCCTCTAACTACATGTATATATAGGACACAAGTCATGAATAAGACTCTACCTCAATAAATAGAATAAAACTTTAATATCATATAGAAATGAATGAGATTTACTGTTGAACTGGTACTCAGATTTCATTCTATGATGAACAGGTGGATAATAAGGTAGTTGTATATCCTGATAGAGCTAGACCTTATCAAAACACTCACCATGAATAGAATTACACACTCTGTGTAGAATCAAGGACATTACTTCCCTTCATCCAAATGTCACAGCCTTCCTGTATCCTGTTTGTTATTCCACTTTTATCCCTACACTACCTGCAATAACTACAATGAAACATTTATATGTCACCACAAAAAATGAAATAATCAGTGAAAAAGCACCCAATCACTGCACTAGATTAATTTTCTATGGGTTTTGTTCATTTACTAACAGATATAGACAGGACAGTAAGAGATGTTAAACCTCTTCACGTTTTTCAGGAGTTGCAGCTGTTGTTACTGAAGTACAGAGAGGAGATCATTCAGGCCAAGGTCGCTAAGGAACATATCGAGGGTTCTCTGAAGAGTGAAAATATGTTCCTAAAGTCACAGGTCCACGCGGAACAACAGGAGAAAAACACTCTAGAGGAGACACTTAATCAGGAAATCGGCAGTCTGCAGGAAAAACTAGGTAACTGTGCAGAAATATGTAGATGTACAGGAAAACAAGAGGGCATTTTTTTTTCTTATTGGATTCCCTTCCAGTCACAGGTGTACTTAACAGCTTTGATGTTCTTTATGCTCAATGTGATTTTAAATTTGTTGCAGCTGTTCAAGAGAGTCTGAAGTCAGAGTTGGAGAGAGAGGGAGCTGTGAGGGCCGAGTTTGAGGGGAAATACAAGGAGACAGAGCAAGCATTGAAGGATATACAGGCCAAAAATAAACAACTGATATCTGGTCTCCGTCAGCAAGTGGAGGAACAGTCAAACGCTAGGGTAAATATAACAATACAGACCAAAAATAAACAGCTGATATCTGTTCCCAGACAGCAAGTGGAGGAACTGTCCAACGCTAGGGTAAATATAACAATACAGGCCAAAAATAAACAGCTGATATCTGGTCGCTGACAACAAGTGGAGGAACAATCAAACGCTAGGGTAAATATAACAATACAGACCAAAAATAAACAGCTGATATCTGTTCCGATGAGGATGATATAGAGGAGTGTACAAACTGTAAACAGGCATTTAGTGTAACAAAGAGAAAGGTAAATACTGTAAACAGGCATTTAGTGTAACAAAGAGAAAGGTAAATACTGTAAACAGGCATTTAGTGTAACAAAGAGAAAGGTAAAAACTGTAAACAGGCATTTAGTGATAAAAAAGAAAATATTTTTATAAAAAGAGGTACAGATTTAAATGCTTAAGTTACTTTGTTTACACAGACCTTTTTATTCTTTCCTGACTTTAGAGTAAATACAGACTACAACTACCTTACACGAACCTTTACAAATGTACAGAATGCTAAATCTTTGTGAAGTTATCTGTACTTTACTTACTTAAAGATGACAGATTGCATTTCTCTTACATTGACATTGTACGTTTCTGTTTACAGCATCACTGCAGGCATTGTGGTAAAATCTTTTGTTCGGACTGTATATCTAAGACAGTGAATAGTGGCCCTAGTAACCGACCGTTCAGAGTGTGTGACATTTGCCATACGATCCTTGTCAAAGACGCTATGCCATATTTTAGCACTGAGCCACCCAGCACACCAGACTAGACAGAGTAGTCTGCCCCTGAGGCTGTGTGGGGTTTATTTGTATACCCTTGTTGTTATTGCATTATTTATCTACAACCACAAGCAAGCTACATGATCATTTATGAGTGAACGCTTATTTGCATTTTTAGATGAAGTGAAAGTAGTAGGAGATCCATTGCGTGGAAGTAAAAGTTTGTGATCTTTGGTATAGGTGTAAAATTTATAGGTCTACTGTGTAGAAGGCAAAGTATGAGATCTTTTGGATAGAAGTGAAAGTTATGAATCTTTTGGATAAAAGTGGAAGATATGAATCTTTTGGTTAGAAATTATTTTGTAGAAATGAAAGTATTTGTTGTATTGTTTAAAAGTATGGGATCTACTTGTAGATATGAGAGGATGATCGAGAAATATTATGTAGAGGTAAAAGTATGGAGTAAATGTGAAAGGATCTACTGAGTAGAAGTGAAATGATATAGGATCTATTTATGGAAATGAAAGGATATCAGCAATTGTTTGAAAGGATGAGATTTATTGCATTAAACTGAATAGATGGGATCTATTGTATAAAAGGGAAAGGATGGGATCTATTGTATAAAAGGGAAATGATGGGATCTATTGTATCAAAGAGAAAGGATGGGATCTATTTGGAACAAGTGAAGCTATGGCTAGGTATGAATAATGATTTTATGAACTTTGCCATATAGCTCTGTAAATTTTTTTTTATAATATGAAAATATTAATAATTAATCATTGGCACAAAGGAGAAAAGATGAAGGGGAGAAAAGTAAAGACACTTTTTAGGAGTGTAACATAGCTTATAAAGAGCTCTTTCATTTCTGTAATGTACATTATAAAAGTGCTGCTTCATATTTCCATTGAATTTGTTTTGTAAATTGTGGATGTCAGGTAAACACAGAGATGAAATCCTAGCGATTGATAACCAAAAGCACAGACTACAGAACATAAGATCTATGTTAAGTATGTTTAATATTTATTATGGTGTGTGTGTGGTTTTGATGTGAATATGAGAGTAGGAGTTTGACTTTTAGCTGGAGATTTGATTGAGGAGACAAATATGAATGAAATTTCAATCATGTTATTATTGTGTACAAGAGGTAGTCATTATGTCCTATGTATTTAAGTATATGTACAACTCTGTACTCTTAGTTTAGTTACAAAATCTTCAATTCTATTTGTATCTTTCTATTAGAAGAAAAAATAGTACATGTAAATACAGATAAGTAAAAATATGTACACTAATAATACAGAGTCAGTTTTACCAGGAAATCATTTTTTCCTGATTAAACAAGAGAGATTTCAAGCTACAGATTCAGATACTGTCTACTGAAACTGAAATGTTTTTATGGATTTTATTTTAATGTAAACGCAGACACAAATAACTTATGATGCATTCATTTTGTTGTTATGTTTTGTTTTAGATTTGCTGTGATATCAATGCATGTTAATTAATGACATTATTCAGATCTGATAGTGGTGCAGTAGATATAGGGCAATTCTCAGTGTGACTATTATTTACTTGTAAATTTTAATAAGTTTGAATGCTTAAAAATCATTAAAATTGTTTAAAATTTGTAAATTTTTACTTTTTTTTAAGGATTTTGAAATGATTTTTTTTCCTGAGACATGGAATGGTCATAAGCTTTGTATAATCATATCTTTAATAATGGGATGTGAAAAATGATGGGAGATTTAATTATTAATTATATTCTGTTTACCTTGGTTCTACTGTAGTAGCACCGTAACATAGCTTATGCGTACAGTGTAGTCTGTAGTGTTTGGGATGATAGATAAGTGTTGATAATAGAAGGATCAATGTTTTGCTAGCTTTTTAACAGGCTTCAGTGCACCAACCTATGATCACTGCCAAAATAAAATTCTAAATAAGCATATGATATAGATACATGTACACAACTGTACATGTACAAAATTCAGTATGATATGGTTTTCAGAGTCAGGTGTCCATAGACCTATTTCATTCAAATTGATTTTGATTTTCTTAATTCTTAGACTTTCACCTTTACTCTGATTTCAAAGATTATGTTATAATTACATGTCAGAAGTTATTTGTGTTTGTTATAGAACATGTTAACACAGTAAGCATAAGAAATATACATAAATTTCTCTACATAGTTAAATTATGTATATGTACTTTTTAAAAACAATATTGGAAAGGTAACCTTTGCATGCATCATTTCCATGGTCCAATCCTTTATGTGACCTTTTTATGCACATGCTTGATTTCTTTAAATGCATAAAGAATTTCATTATACTTAGTGATGACACTATGTAGAAAGTGATTAGCATACACATTTATCAACAATGCTTCAATTACCATAAACAACAAGTTGTTCATGGATATGGAACATTTAAGGACTTGCGTAGTATTGTTTATCAAATGGTTTTGTTCAGGAAGCCTTCATGTTAGATTTCATGTCTTATGGCAGAGAACAAAACAGTCTAGTCACATTTAAAGGGCACCCAGAGAACATCTGGGGCTTACACACAGAAACTCATGTAGATGATTCTAAAATATACTGGAAATAGCTTCAACACAAATTCTCTTTACTGTACATGACTGTTATATAACACTTGATCTTGTTTTAAAATTATTATAAAGGTGAAATATAAAGTGGAAATGAAACCAAGTTCTTGTTTGTCCTTTTTTAGCTCACCTGAGCCAAATTTTTCTGATGAAAGTGTCTGGCATGTGTCTGTCATATACATTGCTTGTAAATTTTGACCATAAATTCAATTTCATCTAACCTTGGGGCCATGAGTTAAACTTCTCTTCTAATGCAATGAATTACACTTTCAATTGGTGTAAAAATCTTTCAAATTTCACCCCTTCTCGTTCAAGTTTTTCATATTTCAAAAAATTTTAGAAAACATAATGGGATACATTACAGACTTTACAAAGTCTGTGTAAATTAAGCAGACAATTTCAGTGCATTAACCCTATGATGCATATATTAAGCAAATGTGCCAGAATTACGAAATTCATAGACCATGGCTCAGGGTCTCTGTGGATAAGATGGGAATTAGTATTGCGAACATTGTATGAAAATAGGTACAGAGCTCAAATAATCGTATTGTCAAAATGCATTTATTCTTGAACATATCTTTTCTGTACATGAGTATTTATCACTCTGAAAAGGTAAGTGCAAGGTTATGATGATAAAGTTTGCTTCTTCCAAAGTTATGATATCCTTGGTCATGAAGACATGTGATGAAATTGGAGTTGATGTGGGACTCAAAATAGAAATGAAGTTACCCCCTTTTGTTATTTTCTTATAATCAGGTCTGATAATAAATTAATGTAAACAACAGCAAAATTGAAGTAAAGAATCATACAAGAATTTTTAGTATGTAAATAATGCAAAAATCGTTCATATTTTTATGCCCCCCTTCGAAGAAGGGAGGGCATATTGCTTTGCTGCTGTCCGTCGGTCTGTCGGTCGGTCTGTCGGTCCATTTAGTTTCCGTTCATTTTCTTCACAACCGTTGCACATTCTGAAATGATATTTAGTATACAGGTTTATCAGGTAAATATCTAGGCCAAGTTCTGTTTTGGGTACGATTGCACCATTTTTGACAGAGTTATGCCCCTTGGACTCAAAAAAAATTCCACTTATTTGCAGTTTCCGTTCATTTTCTTCACAACCGTTGCACACACTGAAATTAAATTTGGTATACAAGTTTATGCGGTAAATATCTAGGCCAATTTCTGTTTTGGGTACGATCGCACCATTTTTGACAGAGTAATGCCCCTTGGACTCAGAAAAATTCCACTTATTTGCAGTTTCCGTTCATTTTCTTCACAACCGTTGCACATACTGAAATTAAATTTGGTATACAGGTTTATCAGGTATATATCTAGGCCAAGTTCTGTTTTGGATACGATCGCACCATTTTTGACAGAGTTATGCCCCTTGGACTCAGAAAAATTCCACTTATTTGCAGTTTCCGTTCATTTTCTTCGCAACCGTTGCACATACTGAAATGAAATTTGGTATACAAGTTTATGCGGTAAATATCTAGGCCAAGTTCTGTTTTGGATAGGATCGCACCATTTTTGACAGACTTATGCCCCTTGGACTCAGAAAAATTCCACTTATTTGCAGTTTCCGTTCATTTTCTTCGCAACCGTTGCACATACTGAAATTAAATTTGGTATACAGGTTTATCAGGTATATATCTAGGCCAAGTTCTGTTTTGGATACGATCGCACCATTTTTGACAGAGTTATGCCCCTTGGACTCAGAAAAATTCCACTTATTTGCAGTTTCCGTTCATTTTCTTCGCAACCGTTGCACATACTGTAATGAAGTTTGGTATACAAGTTTATGCGGTAAATATCTAGGCCAAGTTCTGTTTTGGGTACGATCGCACCATTTTTGACAGACTTATGCCCCTTGGACTCAGAAAAATTCCACTTATTTGCAGTTTCCGTTCATTTTTTTGCAGAGGTTGCACATGCATATATTGAAATGAAATTTAGTATACAGATATATCAGATAAATATCTATGTCAAGAAATGTTTTGGGCACCATCGCATCCTTCTTGTTAGAGTTATGCCCCTTGGACTTGGAAAAATTCCACTTAATTTCAGTTTTCGTTCATTTTCTTTGCAGAGGTTGCACATATTGAAATGAAATTTAGTATACAGATTTTTCAGCTGAATATGTAGGTCAAGAAATGTTTTGGATAGGATCGCACCATTTCAGACAGATCGAGTTATGCCCTTTTGGACTTAGAAAATTTCCAATTTGGGGGGAGGGGGGCATAAGTGTTTTACAAACATCTCTTGTTAATGATTAGGTTGATGTATAAATATAAATGACAAATGAAAATAATTGAGATTCAAATATATATAAATGTTCATTGAATTTTATTCAAGGATCTTGCTGTTTGCTTTACCTGTTAAACAATGTGTTCTACCATATAACGTTAAAATGTAAATAGTGCTGGTTTATGTAGATTGATATATCCTGCACGATAATTAATTACTATGTAATAATGTTGTTTTCAGATTACCTTTTAGGCCCTTGGGCCTCTTGTTTATTAATATACTGGAAAATTCAAAGGTATGTTAAAATTTTTGCGTCGGTGAATTCTACAGCCTGTACAGTAAAAAGAGAAACACCCTCATCCCCCAACCAGAAACAGATAGGCACCCAAAATCAAGATCCGTCCCTACATTCATGACATTCAACTGTTCTGAACAGCTGTTCTAAACTGTGCTAAAGTAGCCAAACGAACTTAGATAAAATCTTTTATTTATTGTGTGTGTTATTTTAACTGTTTAAATTCATTTTATGTGTTGTACGATTCAACTTCTTTAACGAAATGATCAGTGTGGGAAAATAAATTTTACTCATTCATAAAATTTGCCCGGAAGTAAAAATCTGACTGCGCAACAATGTTCGCGCAACATATTTGTGATGTTTGTCTTCCGCTTTAGACAGTGCAGGTTTACGTGTTTACAGACCGACAAGGTACAATGAACAATGAAGTCATCCGTAGATGAATGTGTTCAGTCATCAGCGAAAATGAGACCCGAATCTTAATGGCCGCCCATAACGGAGAATTAGGAGGGTATTTCTCTTCCTCCCGGGCCGTTGGGTGGTGCGAATTTTGTGAAAATCAAGCCAGCACTGCCTCGGAACAGTTCGTCCGCAGCTTCCTCAATTTTCAAAGGAGTCAATACACTTCCGCAGACTCTGTACCCCGCGACCCTGTAATGTACGCAAGAAAGTTTGTGGAATACTTTCTTCAACATTTCGAGCGGCAGATCAAAAGGACTTCTTACTACTTGGAGTCGCAGACACAAATCAAGTCCACGTTCCAGGGGAGTGACCCCCTCTTTTCAGGACTTTCTAATGAGCATCATAATCTGTCACGAGAATCCAGTTTTGCCTCACAGACTTCACGATCTCCTACCAATGGTAGTTCCCGTACCCCCATAGTGGATGATTATTCTGACAATGTGACAGCAGTCAACACATCAGTTACTTCCCCTGATATAAAGTCTAAACACTCCCCCAAAGAGAAAGGCTTTCTTCGTAGATTTTCATTTCGTAAACATAAACGATCAGGTAAACATGGTGGTGATAACGTTGATTTGATGATTATTCTGACAATGTGACAGCAGTCAACACATCAGTTACTTCCCCTGATATAAAGTCTAAACACTCCCCCAAAGAGAAAGGCTTTCTTCGTAGATTTTCATTTCGTAAACATAAACGATCAGGTAAACATGGTGGTGATAACGTTGATTTAACAGCAAATCACAGAAAGTTTAAAAACAGTCAACGGAGTAAATCGAATGTCAAGTCCGAATGTCAGGGTGATGTGAAGCGCGATAGTGTGGTGAACGTTCTAACAGGTGAAGATTCCAAGGGGAAGTCACGATGGGAAAAAACGAGACTGGTGCTCAAAGAAGTCAGCGGAGGTTCTCTCTTGGAATTCTACTCACCTCCAAAGGTTGGTATCAGCTGGAAATGGAGATGATTTTTATTTGGTATTAACAATGTATTCTGGATGAAGCAAAGTATTTTTTTCCTTAAAAGGGTATTCTTTTATGTATCTTTTAATAAATGTTAAAATATATTTCTAATTCTTATAGTATAATGCAGATTATACTAATGTTTCTTTGATATTGGATGTTTTTGTGAACTATGTGGCCATAGTTCATCAAGGTTCATGGATGTTTGTACCAAAAGGGCAATGTTCATTATAGAGGATTGTTCTCCTGCATCGCATTCATCTTATTGGGAGGATGCAAGAACAACAACCTTATACATCATATGAGCATGTATTTTTTTTTATAGGATTTGATTACGGTCTGTTTAAAACACCTTTTTATCTGATAACACTTAAAGTTTTCACCAGGAAGTGATAATGCCTTGTTTGCATTTGTCAACATTAATTTGTTAGTACTGGTTGCCTCTTATTATTTTCTAGTTGTTATAGATGTATTTGTACTGGTTACATCTATTTATTTTATTGTTGTTAAGGATAAAAATTGTCATGATTATTTCACAATATACGTTGCAGTCCTTCTCTAAATTTTTTTTTATAAAGTTTGCTTCCTTGCATACGTAATAAGGAAACATTTTAAACAGTTAATTTGGATCTAGTCAGCCAATTGTGATGTAGTATCAGTGGTGTCCCAGAGTTCAACTGAAAGTAGTTCAAAATTTTACATAATTGCTCCTGTTCACTTTCTCCCCAGTACATTGATATTCTCATACAGGTATTGGAAATTCACAGTGACATGCCTTTATGCTGTCCATCAGAACAACTATCTTATGCCTTTGGGCAGTAATCAATTTTCCTTGGATATCTATTTCTACAGTATAACCTTATTCTCTTAACTAGTGAAACATTTGTCGATTTTTTTATAGAAGGGGGGAGGGTTTGTGAAAATTTTTTTTAGTTGTGATGACAATACAGCCTGCTAAACATGCTAAATAGAAGGTTTTGTACAGGGTATTGATCCTTGAATGGCTTATTGACAGGCAGATCACAGGTGAAGTGATAGCCTTAATGCTAAAATATAAGTTCTTCCTTTGCTCATTTTGTGGAATGTTGTCAGTACAAGTTCTTCTGACACCGTCTGAAGAGAGCTGAGATTCATTGGTTACATGTATGCTTTCTTTCTCAGAAGAATTGCCTTTCATCATGTCTAGTACCAGAACATCACCAATGTCATATAATAGCCTCATTGACAGACAGGAGGGGGTAGAGTAGAGTTAGAAATTAATATCTTCTGATAATCTTTGCTGGTCTGTTATCAACTGATTTATTAAGTACCAGATTTCTGTTGTGAGACCTAGCTCCCAATATCCTTATAGTTACACTGGATGATACAGATGGAGTTAGAGTGAACATACAGTAGGACTGTGTAATTGTGTAATATATCAGTATTCCTGTATAATGCGATTTCTTTACAAAAAATATTGTATTGGGATACATTTTTTTCAATGCTGATATACTGGCAAAATGTTAAGCCTTAGGATTTTTTAAGTAAAACTTTAAATATTGTCCAGTCCATTTTCAATCATGCCAAAGCTAATTCAGAAAATTAATGAAGAAAAGATAAATTTATTGATAACTGTTATTGAAAGCATTGCAATAGTTGTAGTATGTATTTGCAATACAGTTTTGTACAAGCATATCAGAATACGAAATTCCCAGCAAATACCTAGCCCTAACTTTGCATTCAGATAATAAATCAACTCCTTTTTCTGTGTCACATCAACTTGTAACTTCTGTTCCCTTGTTGGACTCATCACATGAATTGTTGACCACTGCATTAAACTTTTATGGTATAAATTAATTGACTGTTAACTAAAAGTCCTTTATTAACTTCAAAGGTTTTAAAGTTACAGTAATGAACTCTTTCTTTAAGAGCTTGTATCTGTAATGATAAGTTTAATGCATTCCTTAGAATCAAGCTTGAATTGCCAACAAATGATGCACTCAATAGAAGCAAGAAACCAGGTTATCTGATGTAGGCTAGGAGTGCAGTACTGAACACCTTCTCCATGTTCTCGTGGTTTTTATGCATGAATCGGCCAGAATTTGTGTGATAATTCAATGAGCTTGCGGAAATGATCAATTCAAATTTTGTCTTACAACATCTTGAGTGGTAACCCTAGCTAATAGGCTCTTTAAATTAAAGATTTTGTTTGTTTTCTCTGCACTCTTTCAAGTATCCATGCATAGATGTACCGAGGTAGTGCAAATTCATTTATTTTCTTAAAGTGAATGGGTATGTCCATGCATGGATGGTTACATTTTTGTGAATGAATGGGGAATTTGCATCGGTGCACTTTAGATACCATTGATATATTGTATGGCAGCTGTTACATCTGTGAACAGTACGCTTGATGTTGATTGTAATTTCCCTCGTGGACCATTACTGCGGGCTTCTTGTTGAAGCTTTAGATACTGTACTTATTGTTAGTCTCCTTCAGCTCCAACTTCAGTCTCTCACAGCAACACAGTGGTCCTCAGAACATATAGGCATTATAGGCACCATGTCCTCAACAAACTCTACATGTAGATCTGATATTGGAGAGCAGAGTGATTGCATTCCATATATTGACAGTAATTTTTTTTTGGTGAGATCCTACCACCTGTCTGCATTGCTCATCTATAGGTGTGGAGGAAACACCAGTCAGTGATGAACAGAGACCTGTGACCCTGAGCTCTGTAGATGACACACAAACAAGACAACCTGCTCCATTAATTACAGACCCCCTAATACACAAACAAGTCAGTACACATTCTCTGACGTAGTGACCTTGTACTGGGGTAAACAGTTTATACAGAGCCTTGTAAACAAGTGTTTATGGCATGGTTTGAATAGAACTGACTGAAGACTGACCCTTAGCTGGACATAGGTTTATAACGGCTCTGTGTCCAGCACAGTCTGAAATCATTCATACAGGACGGTCTGAATGGCTGGCATACTTCTTCATGCATGCATGAGCATAATTATGGACATATTTCTTAAAATTAAGAAAAACATCAACATCAAATGATGACATACTGATAAGAATAGCAGTGTCAGTAATAACCAATATGTACAACTAGATGTTCTTCTATCAATATAATATTGCAAGGGAATTCTTGTGCTTTATTGACCATTGCACATATTTTTTTTTTCATTTTGACATTATCATGGGTTGAATATTTTGTGCAAATCAATTTTCTAGAGATGAAATGTACAAAAATAAATTACTAATCTGTTTTCACAAAATAATGTTGAAAATTGGATGAGTATTAATTTTCACAACTATTTTGATGGATTTTGAGGAAATACCAATGCATGTATGTAATCTAGCTGTGTCTGTATTTGTATTAGGCTCTCAGATTTTGATATCATTAAGTATCCTTTTCTGCAGCATTGATTTTTAAAATGCAGGTTGTTCTAAATCAACATTTTAAAAAATCAATACTTAACACATTTAAATAAAATGCATAATTTTACTCTAGGCTGTGAAAAGAACATAAAGAACAATATTTTTCTGATGATTTGAAGAATTTGAATTTCAATCATTGGGCAGAAAAAAGGGGGAAATTAAAAAAATATTTACTGGTAGATATAAATGCTTGAAGTTCCATGTATGAGGAATTTTTTTTTATGGATTATGCAGAGTCATTTGTGTCAAGATAACATTACCTCCAAGTTCTCATCTGTCAAAAAATATTTAAGTCTCTTATCAAGTGTATCCCTAAGTCTGTGTACTAACATATTTTGTTCATGAGTCATAATTCTTAGTTTAGATTAGCTGTTTGAAAATGTTTGACATGGCATAATCATCCTAAAAAAAGACATTTAAATTAATTGTAAAATATTTCAAGCTTCCACTTTCTTATACTATGTTCACTATATCCTTCCCCACTTCATAATCTTTATCTGACACTCTTTTAGACTTCTGGTCTTTCTTGTATATCAAAACTGAAATGTATTTTTTGAGAATTAGTTAAAATATTCAAAAATAGATTTAAGAAATATTTTGAGGAACCATTAAAATAAAGTGCAGGCATATTTGTCTTCTTCTAAAGATGTTATATTCTTAATAGAGATAAAAATCTGTGAAAAATACATGTACATCTTTTACAGTTGTATTTAAACCTGAATATGTAGAGTAATTCAAATTTTAGAGTAATTCAAATTTTCAAGCTTAGTTATTTTTTTTTACCTTGGGGGGTGGGGGGGGGGGGTGGTTGAAGCCCTTTAAGTAGGATCCTCCCTATAGTTTCAGCTTCATATTTCTACTAGTCTAGTAGATCGTATTCCTAAGTATGATGTATAATTACATGATGTACCTTTCTTATATACAGAGTACTGTTTTGTCATTTTTTCTTGCCATTTTTACAGTCACTGAAACCAAAGGCGGGTCTCTTCTGCTTCCTGATCACTGAAACAAGGGAAACAACTTCACTGGAGATGCCTGAAAACCACCAACATACATTTGTTCTAAAGGTAAAACCACACTGTACAGTTGGTCTAGAGGTACATGTTTTAAAGGTATATCTGACAACCACACCGTACATTTGTTCTAAAAGGTAAAACCACAGCATACATTTGTTCTAAAGGTACAAACCACACCATACATTTGTTCTTAAGGTACAAACTTCACCATACATTTCTTAAGGTACAAACCACATCATACATTTGTTCTTAAGGTACACTGTACATTTGTACAGCTAGTTTATAAATAAAATAAAAGCAACAATTATCGCCATTATTTATGTAAACCTGCAGGCACAGGGTGTACTCCCTTAAGAAGGAGGGAAAACCAGATCTTTATGTTTTCCTTATTAGTCATAAAAACACTGAGTAGGTTTGATACCGGTAGTCTATATTTGGTTATTACTGGTATATAAATCTGTGTAACTCTCTCCAGGATATCCTAAAACAACATTATTAGATCCATGATAGTAAAAAAAAATTGATCATATAACCTTTCAAAAAATAATATTTACTATAAACTACTATATAAATTTAACAGCAGTTGTATTCAGTAAGACCTAGTTAATTTGCATCAGCAAAATAGTCTTGATGAGGATAAATATTTTAAAATATGCCAGCAATAAGCTTGTTCAATCTATAAGCACTATCAATGTTTTTAGGTATCACTATGATAAGTCATTGCCAGACATTAGCCATCAATTCTCATAAGACTTTCAAATTTCAAGCTGATTCTGTCAAAAAAAGGGGGAAGAAGTAAAAATACAAGAAACAAAACCAGCATCCTCACAATACAGTCAATTTGCTTATATATCACCAAATAAAAAAAGTTACACAAAAATCAAAAACCATATTTTGTGGGGAGACATGCATCTGCTATATCTGTATTCAATTATCGAGGCCCGATCTAGTTGAAAATTACGAAAACGGAATGATAAAAAAATTTAATTCTTGGAAATATATTTGTATGTTTTGTGCTTAGAAAAATTAGAATGAAAGTTTGTTACCTTGCCTTTATTGTAGTGAAATGGGGGCACTGTCAAGATATGGACCATTTGTTGTGTTTTTATACACAATTACATACTAAAACACTTCAATAAACAAAGAAATTTACAAATTAAAAAAAATACATGATGAAATTCCTTGTTTTTCACATATATCATGCAATTTTCATTCTTCTTATAAAAAATGAAAAGAAAATTGGAGGTAGCCTTTATTGCAGTGAAAAGGGGGCATGTCAAAACGCAAAATTTGGATTTATTCTATCCAACTACGTATTTTATAGGTCGCAATGGATTTACATAACACCAACAAACGATTGCAATACTTTATTAGTTTCTAAAAAAATAAATAATTCTTACATTATGAAATAATTTTCTCGCCATGCTTTATTTTTCTCTTAACACGCGACAATGTTTTACATGGAAAAAAGGGGTAGAGGGAGGAGGGGGGAGGGGGGTAAAGGCGACAAATGGCGATTTTTACTAATATCATGTAATATATAGAAAAAAAAAATATTTGGGGGGTTGCATTTAAATGATTCATAGATTTATTTTATTTTTTTTAAACTGAAGATAACCCATGCATATTTAAGTCCGCAATAAAAAGACTGTGTATAAACACTTCAACATGTTCAAAGAAAAAGACTAAAGTCGTTTACTTTTGGTTGCAGTGTTTGTTTTTTTTAAACTCACAAATTGAAATAAAACAAGATAAACTTAATGAATCTGTACCAAAAAATTGATTCCTCAAAATTAATTAGGTTCCAAAGTTGTTTATTAATTTAAATATTTAAAGAAAAAATAATAGAAATGCCAGCTTTCAATGCATAGTTTATAGAGCTACCAGGTAAGCAAGATCAGCGAAACATTTTAGCGCAATTTGACGTCAGTTTAATTGTGACGTTATTGTGTTCAATTGTGACGGCAGTCAAGGGTATTGTGACGTGCCTGAGTCGACGCTGCCTTAAAACGTATGCGCAGATCAAGTAGATTGGGCCTCAATAAGAAATGAATTTAATTTTTGAAGATTCATGAGGTTATGAACTATGACGCTTCTCGCCGGCATATTTATCATGAAGCGCTAACGGCCTAACGCGCTTCATGATAAATATGCCGGCGTGAAGCATTGTACTGGGTAGTTCATATACCTCATGAATCTTCAAAAAATTAAATTCATTTCTTATATTTACATTATTTTTCTGATGACATGCCATAAATTTTCGCCGTTTTACTGTCATTTTCAAAACAAAACAGTGTGCACTATATTTTTTGACGCCAAGAGCGGTATTATGATGCAATAATGGAGATATTCATGCTTATTCGTGGTACATACCTAATGAAGTTCATGAGAAAATGAACAGCATTTTTTTTGGTAAAGAATCATAGGGGAAATTAATTAGAAATGTAAATATTAGTATATATCTTGTTAACACATTAAGGGGATACCTGCTTATTTGTGGAATGTTTTCCCTTTCTTTTTGCCATTAGATATTTCTTATTGATTTAATTGGCTGGATTGGGAAGTCTAGGATTGACTCTCTGATTGTCTGTTAGTATTGATCGGGAGACAGTAATCTTCATTAACTAGAAGTGGGAGGAAGGTTACCCCCAGACAACAGGAAGTGATGTCATCACTGTACTTTAAATCGAGAGATATCTTTAACACTAGCGTGTTAATATCAGATTAGGAGGAAGATGGAAGTATTAAAATGGTCATGCATATAAAAAACATGGAAAATGCAACAGTTGTTGCATACATGAAATAATGATGTAACAGTCAGTTGGTCACAGATATGATATATAAATAGTATCTGATTAAGGGAAGTAAACTAGTGCATGTCAGGAACTTATGGACACACTGAATAGGATGTTGTAAAATTTAATTTCATGGAACAGTTTTTAAATTTTTATCTTGCTATAGTTAAACTTCCTATTTCTAGTTTTAGAAACTCAGGACCGAGAACGTGGACTTTGAAACGAGGACAAAATGATACAACTTTTCATAGAGATAAACTTCTTAAATTGTAAAACATGTGAACATAAACAGTTTTTTGATATTCAAATAACATATATATGTGTGAAAATGATATCCTGCACCTTTGTTCAGCATTTTTTGAAGCATAAGGTTGTATAATGATAAGGCATTCAAGAAGTAGATATTAAGACTACCTGCTTAAATACAAAGATATACATTTAGAAGGTCTACCAGATGAATCATTACAATATTAATTTTTTTACCAATATACTATTTCTATAGTGATTTAAGCACTGGAAGATCCCATTCAATACAAATTGATTTACTTTGATTTTTTTTTTCAAGAAATTTCTTAACTTTTGTACTGTATTGGTATGGTTCTAACAGTAATCAGCCAGATATTAAGCTTTGTGGATCTAGTAAGACTATGAAAATTAATTTCCAGCCCAGCACACCCCTTCTGGCAACTGTGTGGGAAGTTCCAAATAGCAGAAATCTGATAGAAATACTCAGTAAAACAGTTAGAGAGGGGAGATGAATAGGGTTAAAGGGTCACAGGGGGGGAGATCATGGATTTTCTGTCATCGAGTTTTTGCCCGATTATTTCTAAATATCTGACATTAATTGATAGTAGAGGGAGAGAGAGTACATCACAAGGATCTTGTGGCATTATGGATAAAACAATTTATAGGGAGTCTTGTTACTACATAGGCAGTGTCCTCATCCAGATAGGAATAATAAGTCAGCTAACATATACTGTAAACCAACTATTATTCGCGTCATCTTTTATTCGCCATTCGTCTGTCTGAAATCCATCCGCGACAATTAATTTTCGCGACCGAAGAAAAATTCTCTACAAATAATTATCAAAATAATTGGCTCGTGGCGATTTATCTTCGTGAGCAAAAGTAGGTCGCGGAACTCGCGAATATTTCTCGCACACGAATAAAAGTTGGTTTACAGTATATGACAGTCAGTTGATACGTCATTTAGAATAATGCACTTAGCAAACACTAAATTAAATCTTGTTTCTTGATGTAAAGGTAATTCAGAATACAAATTAAAAAAGTCCTAGAATAAAAGTAGCAGTCTTATTTTTACATGAACTTTTAATTTGCACATATTTTTAAATGGTACCATTGTATTGATAATATTTTTGCACTGTAGAAGGATCAAAGTGCAGAGGGGATGATACAAGACCCTTTAGTTTTGCATGCACTTTAAAAGTTGTACATTTTATCTTTGTTTGATAAGCTAGGTGATCTTGGGTTGCATATTTTGTACTTGTACAAGATAGGAATTTTTATCTTAATTCAACAGTACATGCTTTATCACAGCAATGTTACTGCAGTCAAAAACATTTTTGTTTAGAAAAAAAAAATCTTCATTTGATAGGTGTATGTCAGTTGAGATAAAAAAGAGTTTGTAAGAAAATAAAGGGCTGGATGCTACTTCTAGAAACCTTGGGAGGGTTTTCTATTAATTAAATTAACATTGCCAACACACGTAATCATCATTTCTTTTTATGCCAGTGAAATCTTAACCAGAAAATTGAGGGAAATATTTAAAAATGTTAGTAATGAAAGTTAAATTTGAGTTTGAGGATCTTACAATTAATATATGTATTGTCATTTTTATGAAAATTTCATTTATATATCCCCTTACATACCAATGGTTTTGCTTATTTTTTTACTTCATTTAATATCCTGCCATTTTGAAAAAGACACATCCACTGATGTTAATAAGGTTTCTTCTCAGTTTTGAAAATATATCATTCTATAAATGTTAATATCCTTTAGTTAAAGTACTGATTAGATTTTTCTGATCAATTCATTATTTGAGAGCTGCATCCCTGAGTTTCCTCTTAATTAGCACAGTCTTTATATATTGACAGGGACAGGGCACTAGTGAGTATGTGATTGAGGCTCAGAATCACGAAGACATGAAGGCGTGGCTTTCCATGATTGGTGGGTGTATCAGCCAACCAAGTACTCCAGCTGAGCCTGTGTCACCGCCCCACCGCACAGAGGATCTTAACGAATCCCTGGGACCAATGTAAGAACAGCACACCAAAATGAAATGCTCTGTGATCGAGCCTTACTGTACCACAACATTTTAATTAAGATGCTTTATTTTTTATCTTTGATTTCAAGCACAGTTATGATATTTGTCAAAGAAAGAAAGATATCTATTAAAATATAATAATGCATGATCAAAGGTCAAGGTCAAGCTTTAAAAAAAGAGGTTTCTAAATTTTGTAAAATTGGTGGTGTCAGTATACTGCTGTTTGAGCAATATAAAGACAATGAACCAGTGAGACTCACATGTCAGGGTCACAATTATTTATTTTTGCCAAGTATAGCTTCATACACTCAATAATTTGGCCAATTGATTTGCAAATAAACTCCATGATTGATGGTGCCTCTTTTTGGAGGGAAGGACAGGTTTCTTGTTAGAAATATGTTGCAAATTATTTTAAATATGTAAATTATCAAAATTACATCTGGTTCAAAAGTATATTTATCATTCATGTTCTAGGCTTTTCGAGTCAAGAAGATACTTGTACATGTAATTTTAATTTTGGGGGGAAAAACCAATGCATACTTAAACATACAAACCAATTTTGTTAGAGTAAACAAGGTGTATTTCACTCCATTATAAACTTAAGTTTTATGGTAAAGTTAAACAGTGTTTTAGGTGGACTGAACTTTGAACTGTTGGCATGACAGTCATATACAGATCTGAATCTATGCTAACGCTCCCCTGTTTTTCCTTAATATTACTTTATATTACACCTATCTGTACAAGCTATACACACCTGTCACTAGTATAGCTGCGTCTAATGACGCGATCCTTAATGAATATTACACTGTTACATAATCCTGGAATCCAAACATTGATCTTGTAATTCATATCTCTGAAAATAAATCTACAACCCTCTTTGATGCTGGTTCCACAAATGTCATAAGTAATTAATACTCACCCACATCACAGGGCGAGCTACTCCAGCATATTCACAAAGGTTCACCATTTCCTGAGGTTTGGGATTTTTATATATCTGCATTAATCCTATTTTTTAAAATTCTGATAATTATCCCTAGTGCTGACTTTATAAGGATGTGACAACAGAAATAAAAAGAAGCTCTCTCTTTGTACCTAACTATCTTTATGATTAGGGAAAAAAGTCTATTACTCTGCAAATTAGAAGTTTCTGACAATTTTATGTTTTTCCTTGTTTTGATCTTAACGTAAAGTTTTTATGTAATGCTGGTATATAAGTGAAATTTCATGTGTTTCCAGGCGACCACGACTTCCGACTGCACCCAGTGGAACTGTATCTGATCGCAAAGGTAAGTCACCAGACTGCTGATCCTGCAGGTCTCTCTTATTCTACTGAAACTACGGAATCTATGTTTAACAGATTATGGTTAGTGGAGAACAGAATGTTGAAATTTTAGTCCATGTTAGCTTTAGAGATATTGCCAAAACTTTCATATTTATAGTAGGTTTGTTAAAAAAGGCAAATATGGTTGAACTGTATAGAAATTTCTACCCCTTTTTCATTACTTAAAATTCACAGTAGGAGATGCCCATATTTAACTTTTGACTTTGTGTTACAGAAATGGCTGCCTTGCATCGTAGCTCCTCTCAGGGTAGTTTGGGCAGTAACCCACCCCCTGATGTCCCTCCCCGGCCCCGCCCCATCAGCACCCACAGTGACATCATCCAGACCAGAATTTCCTCTGCTGAGGCCCTCAATATGTCCTCCTCACCTGGCAGAATGCACAGTGAACTGGGTAAGTTAACACAGGAAGGGGAGCACAGCTTGGTCAATGTTCTGTAGAAAAGGTTGATTTTTTTAAACATTTTGAAAGTGAGTCAGACAGATCCATTTACTGATTGGTCAAGAAAGAATCTGCTTGGAGTCCAGAGTTTTAAATGTTTTTGTTGGATCATTGCATTTTTTCTGTTCAATTAACATTTGGTACCATGTGATGCCCTGAAAATGACAGGCTAGGACAATCTAATTAAAATTGGATGTTAGATCAGCTCGCATACTCGCTACACTAACATCTAACAACATCCCAAAGAGGGTCACGTCAGAGGTCAAATTTGGAACAACTCTTCAATTACGTCAACAAATAGATGATGATTTTGCAAGAGACGATTTGATTGGTTGATAGAATTTGACCTCTGACGTGACCCTCTATGGGATGTTTTTAGATGTTAGTGTAGTGAGTATGCGAGCGGATCTAACATCTTATTTTAATTAGATTGAGGCAGGAGAGAGGAATATGAAGTCAGGTAGTTTCTTCTACAGTGACCAGAGAGATCTATAGGCAAAGCAGCCATATTTACAAAGCTATCCAGAAATTTACACAATTAAAATATAAGTGAATGTTACAATAATACTGAAATATTTTTACTTGCATTATGAAATAGGATGTAAATGTTTTTGACATTCTCTTCATGTCAGCTCAGGTTTACTATGTTGTGATGTAATATTCCATTATATATAATGACAATTTAGAGATAGCTGGGAGACGTGACAATAGAGGGTATATTGAGATATTATAGAGGTAACTATTTGCCACACAGACCTGCCTAGAAAGAAAGTTAATATCAGTTACCTGAAAAAAATATGGTATAAGTTACATTAGCTAAAATAAAATTTACATACAAGTTCATGTACATTATTGTTGGAATCATTCAAGCAGAAAAAAATATTTGAGAGATACTACATGTATTGGAAACTATATTTTTCCTGTGTTAGTTTCAAATGGACAAAGTCAAAATTTATTCTATTCTACAATTTTAACTGCTTCAGGCCTTCATGTATAATTTCTGTAATCTGCCCAGTTTTAATTGCAATGTTGTGTGAAAGAGAGAAAAACTTTAAACAAGAGGTATTTTTTTTCTTGCTGTTTTGCTAATACTTTTGGCTTGACTTTTTTCTGTGGCTCTGGCCTGGGGGCCAGAAAACTTAGATGGGCTCACTTTTAATCTCAGTCTCACTTTTTCCAAAGGAATTTATAGTGGACTGTCTAAGTTATTCAGACTTGTTATTAGCTTTGTCATTAAGTGTTGTAAAGGCATTATGATGACGATTATAAAATGGCTTTGTTCAAACGTTATATCAAAAGGAAAAAAAAAAGAAATCAAACATCATTCACATTTTTGCAGACTCAGGGAGAGATGAGACTCATGTGGAGCAGATGTTACGGGAGTACCCCTGGTTTCACGGGACTCTGTCACGTCTGGAGGCGGCACATCTCGTTCTTCAGCAGGGTCATATCGGACACGGGGTGTTCCTCGTGAGACAGAGCGAGACCAGGAAGGGAGAGTATGTCTTAACGTTCAACTTCCAGGGACGTGCAAAGGTACAGTGTTCTCTTATATTTGAAAGGATGTTAAAAAATATTATAATTTTAAAATTCTGAAATTGTTACATAAATTGACGCATGGTTCTATGGAGTTGTTATGCTTCAATCATTATGATATTTATATCCTCTCTGTTCTCAGCATTTACGGATGACAATTAACAATGACGGCCAGTGTAGAGTTCAACATTTGTGGTTCCAGTCCATATTTGACATGTTAGAACATTTCCGTACGCACCCTATACCCCTAGAGTCCGGTGGTTCCTCTGATGTAACACTCACAGATTACGTGGTGGCCATGGAGCGTCCAAGGACGCCACAGATGTTACGAGGGTCCCCCCGAACAAGGGGCGGGCATCTAGGCTCCAATCCCAGCATAGGAAGGAGCCCAGGCAATGTGTCAAACCAAGTGGATCCAAGCGGGCGCGAGGTGGTGGTGATTAGTGGATCAGTGAGGGCTACGACGGAATCGTTAGAAAACGTGATGAGAGAACAGACCCAGGGTCAGGGGTCACATAACAGAGCAGTGGAAAACCAGTACTCCTTTGTATGAAATAGTGAGCCACTGACCAACAGTAAAAACCAAAGCGAGGGAGAATCAAGATTTCATGTTCACAGGAATAATCAGTCATGCCCAGAGTCAATATCACTGATTGTGAAAGTCCCCTCACCAACTGATTGGGGTGGGGGCAAGTTAGATGTGTTCTAACATCTGTTTGATGGAGATCTATTTTTACAGTGAATACGAATATATGTGATAATGTTGTGGATCACTTTATAAAATATCTTGTTTTCTTACTTTTGTTAAATGTTGATTTAGTTGTGTACATTCTCGCTGAATGTTTACTATTCCAGAATGCATGTGTTAGTTTGAGAAGAAAGTTTGTTTTCTTCTCAACGGATTATGACTTATTTTGTTGTTATTATTATTTTTTTAAAAGGGATTAGAAATCATTCTAAATTTTAATTATATTTTTATCACTGTACATTCAAATAGTATTAAATTTTATATTTAAAATGACTTTACAGAGGGGAGGCAATTTTAGAAATTTCACAATATGACTAATATGAGAGCAGTGTTCTACATATTTTGTTTTGTATTTTATTGTTAGTTTATTTCATATTTGAAATTATAGAACAGGTTATCTTTTTATTGTTGTTTTGAACTAGGATGGATGCTTTGTACATTTTTTTTTATAAAAAAAAAGATCATTTGACATTTTTGTTATCTTTTGGAAAAGGGATGGTATAAAATTTGTTAAACATTGAACTTAAAGAAAAGCATGCATTTTTATTGTACTCACAAGAGAGCATAATACCCAGTGTCTAATGTGGTTGCATAAATTGTCACTAAATTTTCTCATTTATTTAGGGAATTTCATCAACTTTGTTTATTACCATCATCATATATAATGTAGAGAACATTGAAAGTAATAAGTAAATTGTGAGTTGGAGCTTCACTGTTCTTATATGTTATTAGAAAATTGAATCAAAGGAATGACATGATATTGTAATAAATGTATTTGTTAACATTGAGGTACTTTTTTGAAAAGGGTTTTTGTGATTTCAAACGTAGGATAATTTTTGAAATTCTTCCAAAATGTTACTTCTCTTACACTTTTGGTACTTGGTACATGAGTAGACTACATCAAGATCCTTAATCCTACCACGGTATCTCTTTTTTTTTGAAAGGTATTTGTTGAATGGTGTTGCTTTGGCTACTAAAAAAAGAAAATCTGTACTAAAATACTTTCAAAATGCTACTCCTCCTACAGCTTTAGTAAATTCCATTAAAAAGTAAGGAAAAGTAAAGATATGTTATTCCAGTTAATGTAAAAAGTAGGGCTTTATTGGAGCCAGAGGTAAACTTCTCTATTCCTCTATTACAGTTCGTACTAGCAGAGCTACAGTCTTATCAGAGACTTCTGAATTTTTTTATTTCTATCTATAATATGATGATAATGACGAGAAGAAAGCTCTTTGAAAGTTTTTTTGTTTTGTATTTTTGGTTGATTGTTTGTTTTTTTATAAGATTTCTTGATTAATTTATAATGAAGTCTTCACACTTTTGGTTCAAAAATTCCATAAAATAATTTATATGGAACAATAATTTAATATTATTTTGTTCATTTCATCAAAAATGAATATGATAATTTTGTATGAGAATGACTCAAGATATCGGTAATGGACAAGTTAGATGATATTAGAATCATCTGAATGATTGTTTGTACCAGTTGTCATGGTTTAAATATTTACATTAATACATATGAAAACAAAATCTTTTGCAATTGTGAACAGAAATTTTACTGCCTCAGCATCAGTCTATAGATGTAGCCTATCTAGAAACATAGATGTTCAGTTACATTGGAATATTTCTATTTCTGAAAAATTAATACATGTATGCAGCATTTAAAGAAAGATGTAGATGTGTTCCGAAGTGAAAGTTCATAACATAAGTTACAGTAACAATGTGTTTTGTCAGAATTTTCTATCACCTGCTTATGTAAGCATGCAATTCATGATTCATTTCATCAGAGAGTGACTAAATATTTCAAGTAGTGAACAAAATATTTGATGTTTAACTTGGGAATCTGTGTACATAAACAGCATAGTGTATTTCAAAACAAGAAACCTGCAGTTATGATTTTTAGCAACAAAATATTGTTAGTTTTACTTAAAAAGATGATTTTTCTCCTTGTGTTTATTTTTTAACCTTATACCTTTTTTTTTAAAGATAGAATTCAAATTTAGCATTTTTGATTTTTATATTTAAACTATATTAAGACATCTGTACTTGGATGAAGAACTGAACTATTTTGGTTTTTTTTTTAATTTTCTGTGAATTTGGTTAGGTGACCTAATATAAACAATCATTGATTTTACAGTCACAGAAATGAAACTTTATTCTCATGTACCGTAGTATGTTTTTTGTCATAGATAATTGTGAACAAGCCCCCCCCCCCCCCCCCCCCCCCCCCCCCCCCCCCCCCCCCCCCCCCCC
>PRKT01000344.1:119661-161147 GCA_003671525.1 Saccostrea glomerata
CCCCCCCCCCCCATCAGGCGAACAAGATAAATACAAGATGAATGAGGTAATTAATATAATTTGTGAAGAAATAAATTTCCAACAAACCTAAAGGTGGAATGTTGGGGAAAATGAGGGGTGCTGTTCACAAGTACTTGTGGATATTTGTATGTTTTATGTGAGATACAAAACTTTGTATGAGTTTAATTTGTTACATGCAGTTTATATGCAAGATAAGAGTTAATTGTGTAATTTACATTTGTGTGTTTTGTGCAAGAAACAGTGTATGAGTTACCTGTGTTACATAATGTTAGTATTTGAGTGAGATATTTTGTATCTAGGAGTTAACTGTTAGGTGATTTCTGTGAATGCCAGTATTATATGTGTTCTGCAATTTACAAGAAAGGTCAGATCAGCAGAGTTTGAGGTTTCATGGTCTGTAGAATGTTTTTTCTTGATTCTGAAGACCATTTGGATTGTGAGTGCTATTGTTGTTAAAATTTTTCACATAATTCTGTTATTGGCAGGAAAAAAAAATACTTGTGTTATTTAAAACAAGTACTATGTGCATGAGAGGAGGTTTAATTGCAATATGGAATTATTGCATAGATATCAAGGGGTGCTTATAAACTTTTAAACAAAATATGAAATTTATGTAGAGAAAAACAAAATTCCAGTGATTTTGAGAGCTTGTATGTCTTAATCAGTGTTTTGGTCTTCATCATATTTCTATTCTATATGTAATATGATATACTTTCTATTGTACCAATAAATGAAAACAATTTAATGCAAACAGTTTCAAATTAGTGTTTTTTAGCTCACATGAACTGAAAGCTCAAATTTACTTTGACCAGTGTCATTATGTTTGTAAACTTTTCCCTTTTAATTTCTTCTTAGGAACTACCCCAGGCCAATTTCAACCAAACTTGGCGCAGAGCTTCCATGGCAGAAGGGGGGGGGGGGTTTAAGGGCTACATCCCCTTTCAAGGCAGGATATTTGTCACTGAAAAACCTCTGGGGAAACTTTTTCAACCAAGTGGCCGGGAGCTAATTTTTTTCAGTAGATGATAGAAAGTTTTAAGTTGGTATTTGTAAAATAAGTATACATGTATTTGTAAAATAATAGAAGCCCATTTAGGACGAATCAAAAAATAATTTTGATTTCGATACTTTAGTTAATAATGAATTGTTGAATTTGATATAACAAATTGAATTTTATATGTCAATTCATTGAATTTGTTCTAACAAATTTATCAGTTATAACAAAGTTTGTGTATTTGTTCTATGTTGCCCGTTATGCAAATTATCCCATGTTTCCCACTACCGTTGATTCCCTGGCATACTATACTAACTAGACAGTGATTCCTTAAATATACAAAGCAGGCAAATAGCATCTTATAGCACATAAATTTTTATGCCACCAGATTTAAAGATCCTGTGGGTATATTGTTTTTGTCCTTTCTGTCTGTTGTCAACTTTAATCTAGCCAATAACCATTGAGTGGAGGGTCACTATGGCTTTCATATTTCACAGATATATTCCTTGTGACTAAACCTTTCTTTGGATTTCACCAAATTGACCTCTTGAACTTGACTTTGGAGGTTGACCTACTTTTACAAAAAAATACCACACTTCAACCTTGGTCTTAACTTAACAGTTGGAGCAAAGGCTCTCATACTTCACATGTGTATTTATTGTGACAAGAATTTCAGCTAGTATAAATATTTTTGACCTTGACCTAAGAGTTTGCCCCATTTTTTTTTAAAGAAAAATAAAACTTTAACCTTGCATGGTCATAACTTAAAGTTTTGAACAGTTAGAACCAGGGTTTTCATATTTCATAGGTGTATTCTTTGTAATAAGACCTTTTGGGTACCAACAATTTTGACCTTGACCTTTGGGGTTTGACATGCATCTGAGAGAACTCAATGCTTGTCATACACTGCCATACGGGGGCATCAGTGTTTCACTAACACATCTTGTTACTTTTGAAAATATACATTGAAATGAAACACTGATGCCCCCGTATGGCAACATAGCAAAGATTCACCTTTTCTTAAATGCAAATTTAATATATTGGTTCCAAAAGCATGGTATTCTCACTGGAAATACAATCATGAAATATAAAAGTAGGCCAAGGTTAAAGATTTTTCATAAGTACGGAAATCTTCAAGGTCAAAATCATTGGTATCCAATGAAAGGCCTTGCCACATGTGTAAAGTATGGAAGCCCTAGCCTTAACCGTTCAGAAGATAAAGCCAAGGTAAAAAGTTTTTAAATATAGGTCAAACTCCAAGGTCAAAGGTCTTGCTCTGAAATGAAAAATCATTTCACAAGGACTAAATATGTAAATATAAAAGCACTAGCCCTAACCCTTTAAAAGTAATGGTCAAGGTTTGCTTTTAAAAAGTAGGTCAAAACTCCAAGGTCAAAGTTCTTGGTATCTAATGAAGGGTCTTCTCACAAGGATTACATATGTGAAGTATGACATCACTAGCCCTAAGTGTTTAAAAGTTATGGCCAAAGTTGAAGTTTTTTCATAAGAACAAAAAGCTCCAAGGTCAAAAGGTCAAGATAGTTGGTATCCAGTTGGTATGAAAGGTCTTGCCACATAGAATATATATGTAAAGTATGGAAGCCCTAGCCCTAACCGTTCAGAAGTTATGGTCAACGTTAAAAAAATTTAAAGAAGGTCAAACTGTCAGGTCAAAGGGTCAAAGGTCTTGCTATCAAATGAAAGGTCTTGTCAAAAGGATTAAATATTCAAAGTATGAAAGCACTAGTCCAAATCCTTTAAAAATATGGTAAAGGTTTGCTTTTTAAAAGTACTGAGTTTGTCAAACTTCAAGGTCAAGGTCAATAGGTCAAAGTTCTTGGTATCCAATAAAGGGTATTTTTACAAGAATTATGTATGTGAAGTATGAAAGCCCTGTCCCTTACCGTTTAAGGGTTATGGCTAAAGTACTGAAATCTCCAAGGTCAAAAGGTCAAGATTGTTGGTATCCAATGAAGGTCTTTCAACAAAGAATACATATGTCAAGGATAAATGTCCCGGTATCTACTGTTCAAAAGATATGGCCAAAGTAAAAGTTTGAATTTTTGTGTAAAAGTTGGCCAAACTCCAAGGTTAAGGTCAAAAGGTCAAATTTGGTGGTACCTTAAGAAAAGTCTGGTCACAAGGAATGCACATGTGAAAAATGAAAGTCATAACTCCTCTAAATCAAAAGTTATGAGCAAGGTTAAAGTTTTTGCGGACAAACAGACAGCTAGACAGACAGACAGACAGACGGACGGACACGACAAAAACTATAGACCCCCGAAACTTTGTTTACGGGGGCATAAAAAAGAAAGTAGGTCAAGGTTATTGTTTTTCATGAAAACGGAAATCTTTAAGGTCATTGGTATCCAATGAAAGGCTTTGCCACAAAAAATACATATGTAAAGTATGGAAGCCCTAGCCATAACCGTTCAGAAGTAATAGTCAAAGTTAAAGTTTATTTAAATAGGTCAAACTCCAAGGTCAAGTTCAAAGGGTCAAAGGTCTTATCAAATGAAAGGTCTTGTCAAAAGAATCAAATATGTTAAGTATAAAAGCACTAGCCCTAACCCTTTAAAAGTTATGGTCAAGGTTTGCTTTTTAAAAGTATGTCAAACTCCAAGGTCAATAGGTCAAAGTTCTTGGTATCCAATGAAGGGTATTTTACAAGGATTATATATGTGAAGTATGAATTTTTAAAGCCCTGTCCCGTACCGTTCAAGGTCAAAAGTTCAAGGTTGTTGGTAACCAATGAAAGGTCTTTCAACAAAGATTATATATGTGATATATAAATGTCCTGGTATCTACTGTTCAAAAAAGATATGGCCAAAGAAAAACTGAAGAATTTGTGAGAAATGTGTGCGAACGTAAACTTTCTCTGTAGTGATTGTGTGATTGATAAAAATTCTTTGTAGGTCGTTCTAGGCTTCCAAAGTATGTCCACCCCCTCTTCCCTCCTAATACATCGTTGAAATACGGAAGCCCACTGAGCTAATTTTTGTGGGTTAATTTTTTTCTCTCGTTATTCTATTACGCGAATCTTGCGCGAATAAACGCTAAACTTTTGTGTTATACACAAAGTTTTCTCGAATAAAAGTGTTAACTTTTGCGTTATAACGCGAAACTTGCTGTTAACTAAGGGCATTTGCATAGATCTCAATTTATGTTCTAATTTATTCATTAAAATAAATGAAAAACAAAACGTTAGTTTGAGCTTGGACCACCACAAGCTGCAATTTTTGTCCCCCGCCTTCGCGAAAGCTAGGAGACATTAAATCTCATTCGTCTGTCCGTCTAGCTGTCCGTCCGTCCGTCTTTTCGTCTGTCCGTCAGACTGTTTAGCTTTTCATCTGTCACAAAAACTTTTACCTATAACTTTTTATTCAGTGGAGCTATGACTTTTATATTTCACGTGTATTCCCTGTGACAAGACCTTTCTTTGGATACCACCAAATTTGACCTTTTGACCTTGACCTTGGATTTTTACACAAAAATTCAAAACTTTTACTTAAGCCATAACATTTGAATTGCAGGTACTAGGACTTTCATATTTCACATTTAATTATGTATTTTTTGTAGCAAGACCTTTCATTGGATACCAACAACTTTGACCTTTAAACCTTGACCTTGGAAATTTCCGTACTTATGAAAAATCTTTAACCTTGACCATAACTTTTGAATAATAAGGGCTAGGGCTTTCATACTTCACATATGTAGTCCTTGTGAAAAGACCTTTCATTGGATGTCCAAGAAATTTGACCTTTGACATGTGCATTTCCTGTGACAAGATAATTTCGAGCATGCTATGATTTCTTACCCCTTGACCTTGACCTTCATGATTGACCTTATTTAAAAAAAACAACTTCAATTATAATTTCTAAATAAATGACATATGATATGGTGTTCATATTAGACACGATATGTCATAAAAAATAACATCTCTCCCACAAAAACACCGAAAGCGGGGGAACACAATTCTTTGAATTTGCTTGTAAGTTTTCTTGTGTCTTTTCTCTAAATCCTTTTTACCATCACATTTTGTCTTTCTCAACCTTGTTCAAACAATTCCAAGTCTATGAGAATTTTTCCCAAAGTGAAACTTTATGATTCCCCTCGTATATATAAATATTGGAGAAAAATCAATTTGGAAAAGTAGACCAGTCTCTAACAAAGGAATATTATAGTAATTGTAAACTATATTTAGCTAACTAGAGTTTTCTATAGTTAGCTGTCGTACCAAAGTAAACACTTTAGAAATTTGATTTACTGTGATAAAAACATCGGAACTTTGATTTACTATAGTAAAAACGTTGAAACTTTGATTCAGGACGATTAAACCCATGGAAAAATATTTTTGATTCCCATTCTTTACATTTTATGAGATTCACAAACTCTTCATAAAACTTGTTATAAACCCGACCCCTCCCCTAAAAGAATAATGTCCAAGATAAAGGTTGTCTCGTGTGCTGATAAATTAGCAATACATTTATATTTTGTATTTACAGTGTATTTAAATCTCTTATATACTGTATACAGACTTGGCGAAAGTCTTATATATAGAGAAAAAACTATTCTATCAAATAAAATTTGCGTCATTTATAATCAAAATATCTGCTTCATGCCACAGACTGGTGCTTGAGGACAGGATCCCCCCTTTTAATATAGACCTATGGGCTTTTTCGACTGTTTTTTCTCATAAATTTGTTTTCAATAATCATATTTTTGATAAGATCTATTCCAACAATTCGAAAAATTACCTAAAACAAATGTGTCATCCATATACAATTTATGTGAAAAAAGTCTAAAAGGCCCGGGGGTCTTTATCGGGGGGGGGGGTGTCCTGTCCTAAAGCACCTGTGCTTCATGCATCAACTTCAGTTAATATTTAAAAAAATATATTTGCCATGTAAATATTGCATTTAACGGAATTAACTATTTTGTATATTTAAACTCAGATACAACAAAAACCAGCCTCAGCCAACCCCGTATCCACGCCCTAAAACGGCTAATTATATCAAAATTGTTATAAATATAAACAAGTTGATTAACTTATGAAAAAAACATCTTTGAAACTTTGATAAAAACAAAAACTTTGGAACTTTGATTAACATAGCAAAATCTTGGGAACTTTGATTAACTTTGATTCACTACAGTGAAGACTTTTGAACTTTGATTTACTATAGTGAAAACATTTACTAGTAACTTTTATTTGATTTACTATGTTATCATGATGTGTTTGTGAAACACTGATGCCCCCGTATGGCAACATAGCAAATGTTAAGCTTCCTCAAATGCAGATCAAATATGTTGGTACCTAAAGTAATGCCTTTTCACAAGAAATGTGAATGAGAAATATAAAACCCTAGCACCACCTGTTCAAAGGTTATGACCGAGATTAAGTTTTTTTTTAAGTAGGACAAACTCCGGGGTCAAGGTCAAAGGGTCAAGGTTGTTGGTTTCTAAAGAAAGGCCTCGTTTCAAAGATTACATATGGAAGTATGAAAGTGTTGGCCCTTACCATTCAAAAGTTATGACCATGGTTAAAGTTTGTAAAACGTAGGTCAAACTCCAAAGTCAAGGTCAAAGGGTCAAAGTTGTTGATATCAAATAAAAGGTCTTGTCACAAGGATTTAATATGTGAAATATGAAAGCTCTAGCCCTTACTGTTAAAAAGTTATGGCCAAGGTAAAAATTCAAAAGATATGGCCAATGTCCAAAGTAAAATGTTGGTTTTTTGTGTAAAAGTGGGTAAAACTCCAAGGTCAAAAGGTCAAATTTGGTGGTATATTAAGAAAGGTCTTTTCACAAGGATACGTGAAGTATGAAAATCATATATAGCTCTACTAAATAAAAAGTTATGGGCAAGGTTAAAGTTTTTGCGGACAAACGGACAGACAGACAGACGGACACAAAAAAAAAACTATAGACCCCCAAAATTCGTTTACGGGGGCATAAAAACTTACTATAATGGAAACTTGGGAACTTTGACTTGCTATTTTAAAAACTTTGGAACTTTGATTTACTGCAGTGAAAATTTTGGAACTTTGATATACTATAATGAAAACTTTGGAACGTTGACTTACTAGAGTAAAATCTTTGGAACTTTGATTTACTATAATAAAAACTTGGGAACTTTTTTCTCCAGTATAGTATATAGTTTTGCTTATAATTTCCTGGATTTTCTACTTTGTAAGACCTGCATCTTATTGTATATTGTAAAAATAACATATGAACAATAACATATTCAGTAGATGATATACTATACGTGGCTTTCTTGGCTCTTCTGTATAATTTAATCGGAAAAAGTAGATCCGCCCTTGAAAAGAACGAATTTGAGTTACCTCCCTTGAACCGGAAGTCACATTTGACATCTTTGGCGGATAAAGAAGATGGCGACAGGTTTGTGTACAATTTCTTTATTTGAATATTTTAAGGTACAAGTAAAGTATATTCTTCACACACAAATAGATTCACCAACAGATACGTTTATCAGTTATTTTCTCTTTTGCATGTGGCGATGAGCAGACGGCAGGCAGGTAAGTGGTCTTTTTTTTCAAGTGTTATTGTGTCTGGGTGCGGATGAGGCTGGTCCCTCCTCATGACTCAGTGGTCAGTCATGGAATGGCTGTGAAAGAGAGAAAGAGATTAGGACAAATACTGGACACAGCTAGATATTTGGGAATTCATTATACAAAGAAATGTGTCATAGGTCAAGATTTAAACAGTTCAAGTAGGGTATATTGTTCTCTGAGTGAAACTGATACCATCTACCTCTTTATAGAATTTAAATGCATGTTTTTTGAATAACTTGAAGTATCACTGATAGTTCAAGTGATTTGAAAATATGTATATCTCCCAAAGAGGTGGATGTTTTAAAATTTATTGATCTGACATGTCATCGTGCATATTTACTTTGAAAAAGCATCATTTTAGGAAGTTTTTCTCACTCTTACTTTAACCACGATTACTTACAAGTAACATCTTTTATAACTTTGAAATTTTTCATGTTATGAATTAAACTTTTTTGCACATGTTCTAAACTTATTATACATCTTAAAAACTAATATCTTAGTTGAGTTTGCCCCAGTAATATAGATGTGGCAGTCAGACAGAATCGATTGCCGTTGGTTGAGTACCAGACTAGATTCAGGGGGCTTAGATTCTAAACTTGCTCTGGTCCGTCCTGTTTTTCTCCTTTCCAGTTGATACTTAACATTACATTTATTGTTCATTTTATATGTAACCAAATTGCATATGATTAATGTCCAAAATCAGACATCATATTTTAAGAACATGTTTTCTTTTTGAATAAATGCATTTAAGTCAAGTACCCAATACAAAGAAGGAAGAATAACAATGGAGTTTGATACTACTAAATCTGTACTAAAATTCTATGCATAAATGTCTCATCCTTCTAGATTTCTTTATATATACAATGTACGGTGTTTGAATACTTGAACAATATATTACACAATATTGAATGCTTTTGGAGGAAGGGAAAAAAGAGAAACTGCTAAATATTTTGAATGATGTGTACATGTGTGGAATGTTATGAATACTGTGCTTGGTATTTTGATGATTTGACACACCAGGTGCATCCACAAACTGTACTGATAGTTTATCAACATTAATTCATTACATTGATGCCTTGCATCATTTTGACTCTGTAATCCAGACTCTCAAGATAATTCTGGTGTTCAAAGTGAAATCCCATGTGGGTGGCTTAGGCAGTGCAAGTAATTTAGCATTTTTATGTCAAATAATTGAAGGAAAAACATCTTTATGATTTTACTTTCATTTCAAAATTGCTAATCAAGGAGCCTAAATTAACTTGAATTGATGCATTTTTATGTTGTTGGTTTTAAAGCTTTGTTATATTTGTTAAAAAATTTCCTGAAACTTTAAACACGGCTGTTAGTTATTTTGCTTTCATGTATGATATCAGTTTAATGGAATTTATCAGCATAAAAAGGTTAGCTTGCGATAAGCACTTCAAAATGCACAAATAATGTTGCAGTTTTTCTTAGAATATTATTTCTTATTCTGTTACATACTTGATCTAACAAGTGATGTTACACTTTACTACAACATGATTCAACTCTTGAGAAACAGGAAAGATAGAGTACTCAATTTTCACAGAGTCTTAAACAGAAATAGACATAAAACAGCTGTATAAATACAAGTCATTGTTTTGTTAGTAGGAGACCTTTGATTTGGTAGTACATGTATCAATGAAATATAATAAACAGTTATACATCTTAGAAAGATGGGGTTGGATTGTATGTATTTGTCTTTGATGAGTTACAGTAGAAGAATCATTTTCAATACAAGCTTCGTACATGTTTAGTAAAATAACGCATCAATATGTTTATAGAGAGAAGAAATAAGAACTTTTCACAATTTTTTTTTTACTTTAATTGGGAAGATCTAAGACATTCACACATCAATGATAAAGAATATATTATGTAATGTGCATGTGATGATAATCAATGCTTTTATCGGTCTAGCACAGTTGGAGGGCATAAGTAGATTGTGCATCATTCTGCATGGTGTGTAGAATTTCAGGGAAAGGATGTTCTAGCGGATTTAATCCGAGATGTTTTAAATCCTACATAGCTTAAAAATGTCTCTTAAAAATTACTTTAAAACTGAACCTTAATAGATAAAAGGAAAGTGTGACAGAACATGACAACCCTTTTAACATTCTTTAAAGCTAGAAACGAGAGCTGAATGGACTAAAATTCCACTTTGTAAAAAACAGACTTGTACATGAAGTGCTGTAAGAGAGAGCTGTGTGTATCTTGGTGTTTTTATGTAGAATTAGGTTATAAACATTCTATCTTCATACAGTTAGCAGAGTTTTATGGCAGACCTGACATCTTGGGCAGGGCTATGTTTGAGCTCATTAGATATAGGTGTGTTGATAGTTCTTTGTTGATCACTAGTGATTGATTGTACCTTGCCACAACCATGTGTTATATTGGTGTGATTTTAGTAATACATATACATATGTAATATGTACATATTACATGTATCACAGTATAATATATATCAGTAAAGTCTAATGTGCATTTGGAATTTTTTGTCTATATTGTCAGTAATCATTTCCCATTAGATGAAAGAATGTTGAGGTAATAATGAGCTATCTGTGACAATATTCAGAAACATTTTTTGAAGATAAGAGTTATGGTGTTAATGTTATGGAATCATATTAAAATGTTGGAGAGAGTTAAATTTTTGTTGCATCAGTTTGTGTGTAGCATAACCAGTTTTTATGAATGCTGCATAGGTACAGTGAAATATCAGTATCTGGAAGTTGAGGGGACCTGGACACGACTTCGAGTTATCCGGGGGTTCGAGATATCCAAAGTTATCTTCTAAAGTCGAATTAATAATTTCCCGTTTTTTCGTATGTATCTTCATGCATAACACTATCCTGTAATATTATACTTTCATGTAAATTACTTGAATCTGATTCGTCGAGAAACATTTGATAAAAAAGACTACTACCCGCTGAATAATGAAGCCACGCCCTCCTGCGTAGCAACAGTCAACATTGCTTGACGACGGGTGGTATTCCAAAAAATAGCGACTGCGCGAAATTTATGCGCGCACGGTTCACTGTAATATGTATTTGTATAAAACATTCAGTATAATATAATAAATATTGCATGTAGCTGAGTGTAACATTGAAAATTTTCACCCCAAGAAAACCATTGTCAACCGAGGCGCAGCCGAGGTTGACAATGGTTTTCTTGGGGTGAAAATTTTCAATGTTACACTCAACTACATGCAATATTTATATATTACCAAACATGCAGTCTTTAATGATAAAGACCCAAGCACATTCGCAATAAATATTAAGAAAAACAATGTTGTTGTTTTCTTTATCGTGTATAATTGTAAAACAATTTAATATACATGCCTTATTGCATATACAACGATTTTACATTTTCCAGGCCATGCTTACGTGGTCAAACGGGATGTATCATCAGTGTAATATTTGAAGAACTTTCTCCGTAAGAAAAGAGTAAGACGAACTTTTTAAAAACATTATTTGATGAAATTTAGTGCAAAATGTTATTTAAAGCACTAAAAAAATTTAAAAGTATTTAAACTGTGTACTTGAATATTAGAAATAGCTTACATGTATTACATTATGAAGTACTACTAAGGAACATATAGTTTACGAATCTTACAATGCAAATGGCGTTCAATGTTATCTATTTATACCCAGATAAACATGACTTTAATCTATCACTGCACTGTGCATTACGCATTACAACTTAACTGTTAAATGTATTAAGTCTATCGTGAAAAATCTTTTGTGTTTTATAAATTAACGATTTTAATTAAACAGAGCATATAATTAAATGCAATATCGGTAATACTGTCTGTATTTGATTTCTGAATTGCTGCAAAGTGGTTTGTTTTATCGGTCGTACTCTACACCAAACACCCAAGCTGTGATACCAATTACCATGTCACAGATACCCAACATGAGCTTGGGACTAATTAAGATTCTCTGGTTTGAAGGTGTTAATCAATAGCCACTGGCGAGAATGTGTGAAGTCATGACACCAGGTGTGTTCAACAGACCGAAAAATTCACTGCACTTCGAGATGAGCCAGGTAAAAAAGGGCTTAGGACTTTGAATGTACTTCGACATAAGCGAGGTATTCGAGATTACCGTGTTCGAGATATCAGGTGTTTTTTAAATCATATATATATAGATAAAACGGCCGGGACCGGCTATTGAATTTGACATAAGTGGGATATTCGAGATATCCCATGTTCGAGATACTGATATTTACCTGTACATAATTATTAGGGTGGGGGGTGATCAAGGTTCAAAAGGGTTAACTTTTAAACAATGCCTAGAACATCACTCTAAATAAGTAACATCTGTATGACTTGGAATCTGCACCCCCATTTGATATTTTGTAAGGAAATAATCTGATGGCCATATTCATTTATATATACATAAAAAAAGAAGAGAACATACAACATTGTGCTTTCATCTAAAAGCAAAGACCTGATTTTGTTGTTTAATTTAAACATGTAGACTACATAGTCCTTTAAGATATTATATCATTTATTTATTGTCATTATTTGAAAAAGAAAAATGCACAAATCTGACAATTGTTAATTTATAGTTAGACAGTAGCCATGTTTTGTGATTTTCTGTCTTATTTAGAGTGTGTTTTGCTATATTAGATACAGTGGATAGAGATCTTTTTATTATATACAGTTTATTTAGTAGTATGTCAACCAGACTGGAATGTCAGCACCACTGTCAAGAGCATTTTATTCAATTTTTTTCCTTAAATATCCATCAATTATTTGTCCAGGCTTTTGACACTCAAAAAATTTAAAGCACTTTTTTTTTTTACGAAGTGTCCAGTTTGATATGGGGGTTATTTTGTCAGCTTACTTAAACAAAGTTGGGGGGTGGGGTTATATACGGTAGTACCATTGGGGTCCAAGATTAAAGTTTTGCAGCAGATTTTATACCATTTATTTCTATGCCATAGATTGTGGTAGAGTTTAATCATATATAGGTAAAAGAATCCTTTGATAAAGGACAGGGCCATAGATACTCAGGTAACTTAAAGTATTTTGGCCCATGAACCTATCTATTGTACAATATATTGTGTTCATTGAGATAGTTGCTGAAACATTTATATTAATTTGTCTGTAAACTCATGGCACTTGTATATCTTTTTCACCTGACCAAGACTGCATTCAGTTTCTTCTGGTCAGAAATATGTAATGAATTGTTCTGTATGAAATATTGCGAAGAGAACAAATGTCATGTGTTTAAAATTTAAGATGAAAATGTTTGTAAGTGGATAGCACTTACGTGTCAAATGATGTTCATGTGGCCTTAGGCTCTGGATAAGACTACATACAGCTATTAAATGACTAAAATAAGCTTGATCAAATACAGAACTAAGAGTAGACTACTCTTATAACTTCAAGGATAAGGGCTTATCTGAGTTACTGTTCCTTACATATGCGGACATATTCGATTCTCTAATGATAAACTCTATTTTTCTAAAGGAGAAAAGAAGGGGACAATGTTTTGTGAAAACAAATATATAAAAAAAATCTACTTACTGTAAGACACAGGACAGTCTCACTTAGTCCACGAAATACATTGTTAACAAATACTTCAGTATAAATCTGCATTATTCAGGTAGTGTGTGAGTTACCTGTGCTTACCTGAATAGGTACAGCTCAGTGATAATAAACTGGCCCCGATAATATATGGGGATTACTTTATAGCAGAGCAGGATGATAATGTTTGTAAAACCCACCTTGTTAAGATTCCTCCTCTATTTAAATGTCAATAGCTATGTAGATTTCATCAAAATGATATGAACTTTGAAAGCCAACCAGTTTGAACATCATTTAAGGTTGTTTGTTAGGATCTTTCTGTAAAACTTAAAAGCTTGAATGTTTTTGTTAAATTTTTGAATTAGATATTTTAATAAATGCATATTTTGATTACAGTGAGTAATACAATTTCTTTCCTCTGAATGTGATTTTTTAAAAAGAGAATAATTTAAAATATTTGATTTGTTCCCTAGCCTATTATTCATAACATTTATTTAGGGTAATATCATTCCAATGGGATCAATTTTTATTTGTTTAAGGGAAAAAAATTACTTCCTGAAAATTTAATATCCTAGTTGAAGAAATGAATATGATACATTTTTTTGTAGGACATAATTCTGTTGATCTCTACCAAATTTACAATAACCCTTCACAAAAATAAGGTATTCTTTAGCAAGAAACAACCCCAGGTGTATTTTCTATATTTATCATATAATATCACATATCATCATTACTGTACTACATGTACTTAGTTCTAGCCCTTGAACATATTGAAAATATTTGTTAAAGCTGTTTAATTAAGCATTTATATGTTTTAATTTTTTCCCCTAATGCAGTGTTGATTGTATTCTCGAGAAAAAGCAAATTTAGAACATTTACATGTGCTATTTGATCCTTGATTTAGCAATGCCTGTGTATAAACGTATGTTTGTTTGTTTTGCATTGAATTATCTTGGTATTCAGTCTTTAAAAACCAGTAAAATAACATTTAGTTACCCTCCAGGATCACTGAATGGTTAAGGTCCACAGAAAGATGAGCCATCAGTGGATGTATAGTAAAGCCCTAAACACAATATTGACAGATGCTCAGCCCTTTTTGTGTATTAATTTTAATGGAAAAATTCAAAGATCTGAAAAAATCTAAGGAAAGCTCTATTTCAATATTTACCTCATTAAAAGTTTGTGAACATGTGTTGGTTCTGGAAATGTTTTTCTTTCCCAGATGATACCTTGATGGATGTAGACCTGGCAAAGTCCCTTAAGTTTTAAGTTGTACCGGTACTAAAAGCTAGTACATGTACATGTATTGATAAAAGTAGGAAAGTCATCAAATATTGAAGTATTCATTTGATGAATAGATATTAGATTCAAATATGAATTCACAATTTTGATTTTTACCCCCACTGTCTCTGTTTTAGTTCATACTAATGTAGATTCAAATTTCCTCCTATTATGACCCCCAGGAGTAGAGAGGTGCCACTAGAGAACAAAAGAAAGCAAAGGAATATCAAGATCAAATGTATAAGAAAAAAACATAAGTGAATCTAATGCCATACTAAGTCAAAGACATGAAAGCATTTGAGCCAGTGTATGAGAAAAGGGGTCTTATGACATAACGTCATAATGCACAGAAAACGTCATAAACGTCAGAATATTGCGCGACGTCTGCATTTTAAAGATGTTACAGTTTATAGTTACTAGTGTAAATTCAAATTTGCACAAATAATGGAGGGGAAGTACTACTGTAGATTTCTTATTTTTCGCAAGTACTTATTATCGCGAAAGGCCTCTTCAGCTTCAAATCACGAGAATAATAATTTGCGAATGGACAGTTGATCAAGCTATTTAACATTGATTTCAGCACCATAAGAATAAAAGCGAGGAATTTAGTTTCGGGAGTGGTTCTTTTCGCAAAATTACGCAATAATTAATTCCACGTGTATATTTAAGAATCTACAGTATGTAAGACTTCAATGTTAGATGGTCTTGCCAAAGTGTGATGGTCTGCGCTAAAACCCTGGTGTTTATGTGCAAGCACTGATGGCAAAGTCTGTTAGTACTGATGGGTCTGATGGTCATATCAAAAGTCTGATCCCCAATGCATGGTAATGTGGTGGTCAGTCGGGTTTGACTGCCCGTGGCCTGATAGCTCTGTTGGTAGAGCACCTGACCGGAGAATTAGGGGGCCCGGAAACCAAGTCTGGTCCGCTGCATCTTTCTTCTCTCCTGTTACATTTGATGTATTGCCATATGTCCTGGAAGTGACAGGTGAGAAGCCTTCCAGGGATGAGCTTAGCTTGGGTTCTTTGGGGGCTTAAAGGAGGGAAGAATGTATTGGTCAGTCAGGTTCAATCGGTTGGTATGGACTCCAAAGTCTGAAGATCACACCAAGTTCAATGGATAAATTCCTACGAAATGCTCCATGCTAAAGTGTGATGGTCTGATATGCTGAATTCCGATGATGCAGAGAAATTATCAAAAAGTGCCTCCTCTGATGCAAAATCCTGGATCCACACCCGATAATTAATGTTTGATAATTTTAACAATATAAGATAAAGTTAGGACTTCATAGATGCCATACTTCAATAGCTAAGAGTGAGTAAATGTGTGCATAGCCTAAGCAAATACATTTGCACTCCATAGTTAGCATTTTAGTCTAATTCTAATAAGATTCATGCAAGGAAGAAAAACCTGCAATAATGTAATATGTGATCATTCTGTTAAAAACTGATTTTGAAATGTTGCATTGTATTTTTTAATAAACCTCAGTAGGCTTTCACAGGAAGTGGTGACGTTTTTCCGTCCTCTGTCATTAAAGCCCTCCATAGAGAGAGGAGACAGATAATACAGCTTCCTGATCTTGGGAAAGATAGAGTGGCGTGTGTGTCGGGAAAGATAGAGTGGCGTGTGTCTACAGCCTGTGATACTTTGTGTCAGGGGCGGAGGCCTGAGTAATCCTCTCCTGTCTATCGCGGGGTAAAAGGTCACACTGATTGTTGTTTTAACAGGTCAGGGGAGAGAACTGTCAACATATATAATATATATTATGCACTGATGAACAGAAACATTATGATTGATATAAAAGTTGTTAATTAATTGGCCCTGTGTAAAGTTCCCTAATTAGCTATAAAAATGTACTTAAACCAACATGTTTTGAGGTTCCCAAACACTTTTTATAGGACTACACTAGATTTCCCCCACCCAACAAAGTGAATGGAATATGTCTATTGTTAATGTTTTGGAATAGGTCTTTTGTTAAATATTTCAGCCTGTGACAGAGTTTGTTAGTGGAAGAGTCTGTGGTGATATTTTGTTGTTGATACTATCAGCCTGTCGGAGATCTTATCTCCCGTGCCTACATCTCGTCTGTGTTGGGTTTGGAGTTTGGTCAGAGCAGGGAGTGTCTCAGTGATTGTGGTTGTCTGGGTAGCGCAATGGTGGTCACTTGTCTGAAAATCTTTCTTCCTAGAATGGATTCATATCTCGAAGATGGTTTTAGATTTGTTTAAAGATTGATTTAAGCCTTACATTTCTCTTAAAATCCAGAAAGGGGACTTATCTTTTTAAGTGTAAAACTAAAAATCACAAATAGACAAGATTAAGAGTTTGTCAGCATTTTTTACAGAGTCAGATTTGAAAGTTTGTTGGAAGATGACAGATTAACTTCAGAAGTGAATTTATCTGAATTTGTGTTCTTTTTGTTATCTTCAAGCAGTATCAAGTCAATTATTACAACAAGTTTGCACTGAGAATCGGTTGAGGCAATTTTCTCAGTAGGAATTTTGTGAATAACTTTTTATCGAGAGTTTGTGACCAAACATTTAAACTTAATGAAGGAATTCTGTCTATTGGTAAAAAATACCAACATGTTTGTCAGAGGAATGTACAAATAAAGAGAGGGCTGCTAATTTAGGGGATCCCGCCTCTTCTTGGTTTGCGGACTGTCTAGAGAATCCCCCCAGGGGAGACTGGGCTACAATTAGGAGACAATCAAGTTTGACCGGTTTGATGAGGAGGCGTGTTAAAGTCAAGAGAAGAGCCATTACCCTGAATGGATTTCCTCTATTGAGCAATCTTATGTACATAATGCTTGGATTTGCTTTTTTGTGCGTTCTGCTTCAGTGCGTCATTGAAGAATGAAGATCCTCAAAAAACTGATTTAAGAAATAATGTGCTAATGATGATCACCCTGCATAAAGATATTTAAGATTTCATTTAAAACTTCTGACAGAGAACAGGTACACACTGATAAAATGGCAGAATTTGAATCCATTTGTAGAAATTGAAAGGCCTTATCTTGTTAAGAGCTTAGCACCATCCAGGATTGGATTTCACCAATAATAAGAATTTCTAATTTGTTGTACATGCCGGTGGGGTGGAACTGTATATTAGATGGGCAGGGATGTGACACTCATTTCTGGTCTTTAGTGAACATGTGTTAATATCTTTTAGGAAAACAAGCCGGACTTAAGTACCCCGATTTGAAAATAGCTGCCCTTTATTGACATATTTGATGTTCCTAGTAAAATGAAGCAAGGGAATGGGAGACGTTGTTATGAGTCGCATAGGTCAGTGTAGTTAAACAGTGTTAAGTGAGGTGCAGTTACAAACACTGGGGTGTATAATACTTGTCTATTTCCCCTGCAGCCAGGTAATTGTAAATGGTGGGAAAACTATATCTGTAGCACAGTGACATTAGTGCAACTCCGCGTGGACAAAAATTCACAGTTTGTTTCCATAGGAAGTACTTGAGTGAGTTTACATGTAATTCAAGTACTTTACGAGAATTGAACTGGGATTATCCCTGGATTCGTGGGGAGTTATTGGAGTCATATAGATAACCCTGATCCAGGGTGAGGGGGAATGGACAGGGACTAACGTGAGGGAATGACCACACTGTCTGGTCGGACAACTGAGGAAGGACGCTCTCATTGACACTGTGTAATGGAATGTATTGTTTATGTACGTTTAAGTGTGAAATAGCAGGAAGTATGAAATAATGGCAGAGGAGACCTGTAATATCAACAACCATGAACTGACTCCCAAAAAGAAAACTACGATTGCTCGGTCCGAATCATTTGGACCTCTCAAGTTACGGAAAAGTTGTGGAGAAATCTTGTTATCAAGACTGCAGAAAGTAAGTCTATTAAGGAATTTCAGTATGTAGCCTTTTACAGGGATCAAACTACAAGTTCCAATTTAAGAAGACTTGGCCCTGTGGCGACTGTGAAATCCTACACAGTTATCTGTTGTAAATAAGTATTATAGATTTAAGCCGTGTCAAAATCACTTGCATCAATGCAGATTAAATCTTGCAGATTTTACATTTCTTGTGTGATTTTAAATCATATTTGACTGCAGTTTAAAGTGCAGCCAATATTCACAACATTCCAGCAGTGTAATAATTTTATAACACTCTTATGTTTATAGCCATTGCATAGTAAAGGGAAGTATCATTTTGGGAAAATTCACCCTCAGCAATTTGTATGCATCAAAAGCAGCCTCACGTGTTTTATTTTTTACAAATATTTTTTTCTATGAATTCTTTTTGTTTCCCCTCTTTCTCCATTCTACAAGCTGTGTAATTGATTTCTCAAGAAATGAAGACCAAATCAATACAAAGTTATCAGTTTGGAATAGGACCTGATGCTTTGTACCTGCAGTATTAATTTTCACATTTGCATCACGAACTGCATTGTATGTAATGGTCTTCAATTTATTGTTTCCTTTTTATGATAAAGGTACACTGTATAATTATTAAAACTGTGGATTTATCATAAACTTAAACCCTTATAATAACTGTTGAATCATAGAATAAGTGATGATTGATTGATTGATTGATTGATTGATTGATTGATTGATTGATTGCATGTTGTTTTATGTCCCATTTGAAAATTTTGAGTGCTCTATCAACTGAGCTACCAGTACAGGTTTAAAAATGCATGCGACCATAAATTGTCAGCTGTTACTTTGTCCATTTGTCTGTCCAGCTGTCCAAGCAATTGTGACTAAGCCATAACTATGTAATGAAGAAAACCCAAGAAGCAAAATGCATCAAGAGTGTTTTGGCCATAACCCATCGTCTCAAGCCACGGTCAAGCTCTCTCCTACCCCTGGCTGCTTGATCACAAAAAGTGTTGTAATCTTGAATATTTACGCCTCTCTATTGTGACGTCATATTCAGTCAATGACAAGTTTTGTTTCCATTGCAATTGAAATCAACAACGTACATCAGCAGTAATTCGTACACTGCAATTGGATATTGAAAGGTCACATGAAAGGTCAATTTCTGACTATGCTTTACTCACATTGGTCAATACTTTAATGAGCTACAAGATATTCTCGTCTCATGCAACCACGGCCAAAATGGGAGAGGATCGTACATTATGGTCGTGGTTTGCGACGATGACCATAACCTTGCTAACATAGTTTGGAAAAGGGAATGTAACTGGAAAATGTTTTAGCAGGTTTAAGGTCATGTACTTCAGCCAGGTTGTTTTAGCAAGTTTAAAGGTCACTTTGAGAAAAATACATTTTTTTTTCCTCATAGGCATGTCTTGAAATAGAGAAATATAAGTTCATTTTTGATGGACCCAAGGTTGGTAGAGCAAGGTCAAGGTCTTTCACAGAAGAAGTGTGAAATCTACATTTTGTTCCTGTAATTCATGGATTCAACTAAAGACCATTATGGTTTACAGTTGTGCTAGATTGTGCCTATTTCAACATGATGAAAGCTTTCAAGAACATTAAGATTCTCAAATTTCCTGAATTTTGTGTGATGGGATAATATCATTGTTTACCATGTACATAGTAATTAGGCATGCCAAAGGAAAAGAGATGGGGTTAGGCTGGGGTATTATTAAAAAACTTGAGTTAGTAATCCATGTCTATTAGATGAGTCAAATAACAAATGGAGGAACTGTGAAATTTGATGCACGCTCTCATATTTTATGAGGATTAAAATGACATTGAGTTTAAAGAGCTGGAAAAGAGAAGGCAGTTTGTCACCATTTTAATGTTATCTACACTCATTTTCTTTTGAGGAATGTCATTGAAATTCTGGTCTTGTAAATTTTACATTACTGGATACATGCTTGATAAGAATTTGCTGGTGTATTGCTCGGGTTATTGGTTATAAAAGTGCTAAAGCCCTCCAGAATGCTTTTAACTCAAATGGCTTATCAACGGTGACCAAACCCTCTGCATTGACCACTTCAGTATATTATCTCAAGGACCCCACAAGATGACTGTGTGGGTATATGTAATAATTTTGGTGTGTGCTCAGTGGTTAAGATTAAATATCTGATGATAATATTAAGTGCCATGACACAAATCATTAATGGAAAGATTCCTACCGCAGTTTTATTGTGACATGCCTTTTGTGAATTCAAATTCAGAAAAAATGCTTTTAACATGTCTAAGTGACCATACATTAGCTTGTATGAGAGGAATTCAATCGTGTCAATATATCTTTTAATATATTTTGCACAATGCAATGTGTCAAAGTTCCATTAAATAAATGGGGGAGATTTAGGGTAAAGATATTTACCATATTAATATTTAAGTTTATAAGTTTAATTGTGTTGTTGATTTTAAGGGATAAATAGCTTTTAACCATGTTAACTGGACGGATGAAACCCCCTTTCCCCTGCATTGGCAGATCTAGAGGGGGATCCAGACACCCCCCCCCCCTAAATTTGCACAGTTAGTATGAAGCTTTAAAAGTCCCCAAAATAAGTAATTTAACAGTAGTCCCCATATCCACCTAGTTTGTCTGCTAGTGGCACTTTCAAAGTTATGTACAGAAAACTCATTCTCAAATCAATTTATTCATCATTTTTTCATTTATAGAAATTCTTGTAAAAATGATTTGAATTGTTAAGATTTTAGCAAAAATGATTAGGATTTAATATACCTGTATATGGCTAATTATATAAATTATTTATTTAATGCATTTATTTAGCAGTTTTTTTGCCAAGTCACTTCAGGGAAGTGGATATTGTGTAGCAAATGAATGTATAAATCTATTCCTCTAGATTTGTTTGATGGTTTATTTTTTCCTTTGTTCTTTTGATAGCTTAATTGATTCTAGTGCATTGTTTTACATGATAGGGAACTTCCCTGTACTGTGTAGAATGTCCTTATAGGAAAATAAGGAAACGCAGCTTTTATTAAGAAATAGAGAGTTACTGAGAGAATATCCACAAAAAAATAAACATTTTTATCTCCATTAGATTTGTCTGCATTTTGCTCACAATTTAAAACATGGATTTAAAAAAAAAATATATCATTCAATTTCACTACAAAGTTTGTTTTTGTGGCCTTTTATGTAAATGAAGAAGCAGTATTTACACAGAAATGTTTACATTTTAGATAAATCTTGAGGATATATAATGTTTCTAGCTTTTAAGGTATAATATTTTAATTAATTTCTCTGTTGTCCTGAAGTCAGTGGAAGCTAGAGATGAACTTGGTATGTAACCTAATCCATCATTCCACACACACAAAATCTGATGATTATTTAAGGAGCACTGTGAACTTTAATTTAAAATTAAATTTTGTCAGATGGTAAATGAGCCATGACTTGGCAGGGATTATTTTTAGATACAGTATCTGAGTGATGAGTAAATGACAAGATCACCGAGATCACCTGTAGGTGTCTGATGATGTTAATCTGAGTATTGTCCAGGAGAGCTTTCTCTGAAAAGGGAGCTGACTCTAACAGGTATACCATAACATGCGAGGTCAAAGGATAAATGATTACCAAATTTAGGAGGATTGAATTTTACACTTCAAATGAAAATTTGATAAGGTTGAAAGTGATAGTTTAAATATAAATTGATGTGTGGATGGTTGGTATAGATGGCTAGTGGTCTTTCTGATTCAGCCTGTTAGACAGTGGGTTATGAGACAGGTATTACAAGACATGAAAGTTATGGCATTATAAAACCTCACTTTTTACATATGTCAGGTAAAAGAATCAGACTTGCCAAAGGCAGTATGAAAGAGTGACTCATCTTTTATTGTTATTAACAGAATTTTTTAACCATTAAAAAATCTCAGATGCGAGATATTAGAACGTTTACATGAAATACACAAAGTCAAATCTTCACAGGCAAAGAAGTGTAAGTGTATATACTTAATAATGAATTCCCCACATTAATTGAATGGAAGACCCCATCAGACAAATTATCCTTTTTGGCTGAGCTCTCTCATTCAAATACAAATCACCTGCATTATTCATAAGTTGGGCTTGAAATGCTCTTGATGGGACCTTGTATGGCGAGTGGACCAAATTAGTGTCAGGTCAGCAAGCATAAGGACACTTGTCCCAAACCTTAGACCAGAGGGGGAGGGATGCATCAACGTGACTCCTGCTAAAGACCGAGACAAATCCTACCCCAGCCAGGCACAGTGAATGATGGGTACACTACGGCATTGAGTGTCATGCAGCGGGTTTTGTGTTACACAGTTTGGATGTGAGTTGCCGCCAGTTGACACTGAATGATACCTGTTGTTTTCAGAGTTCTCCATCACTGATCTGGGATCTCATTAGACTTTTCCATATCTATCTAAATATACGAGTTGAGTGACAGATTGGCTGCACACTTAATTAGATCACAGTCTTTTCGACTTATTATCAAGGATTGTTCAATGTGAAATCACACTGGCTCGGAGCTGTGAATGGCTGTCTTACAAAAAGTTTAAATGCCGGGGTTAAGTGTATCAGATTAAATATACACAGTAAAAGTTGTCATCTGTTTGCAGAGTGTGGGACTGATGATAAATGTTGGCTTGATATCCAGACCTAGACCGTGGACTGAGATAGACTAGCTTCCAGGGCCCTGTGTTTGGACATTACCATTTATATCATCAGTTAGGAAGTGTTAATGGGTCATCAAGGTTTATGACGGATATATTCTGTACCTGTATAGGCATGGACTTTGGGTCACCATCTAATCTTATGTTTTTGTGACTGGCTTGTCATGTTGATTTTATCACAGCACCTGTGCACACCTGAATGGTTATATTAGTTTTACGGAACATGGTGGTCTAATTTGAATTAACGACATACACATCTACTTTATGTCACACTTGAACTCTACATATTACACTTGTGTTTCCTCTGTAAACAAGTCATTATGATTCCACGGAGAAAGCCAGGGACTTACACGTCAGTTTCTTCTGTCAAAGTCTCAGGGTCTGAGGGACAGTCAGGTGACACCTGTAATACAAGACCCACATCAACCTCTGGGGGACAAGCAGGAAGCAGTAGCCACCAAAGGCCCCCTACTGGGGGACCAACAGGAGGTACCAGTCATCCAAGACTCCATGTAAACAGTGGAGGCCATGCAGCAGGGACAGGTTATCCAAAGTCCCCCACAAGTCCTACTGGAAAGTCAGCAAATGGAACAGAAGGGACTACAGGGAAGTCATCTGAAAATGGGAAAACCAGGCAACCTGTGAAGAAATCGGACTCATTCATTAATTCAAGAAATGTGTTCCAGAGCATGTCAAATGGCAAGCAAACAAGACCAGTACAGAAATCTGAGTCTTTTTCAGAATCAAGAAGAAAAAATTCATCTTCCTCCTCTGCCAAAGGGGATTCCACTGGACAAAGAAGGTCCAGCTCCTCCAAAACTGATACAGGGCCCAACTCTGCCAGAGTAGAAAGCCATGGATCAAAGAGACCAAACTCCACCTCGAGTTCAAGATCAGGCAGTATGTCAGATTCCAGATCCTCAAGTCTGACAGAATCCCCTTTTGTACCCAAACAATCAACGGAGCCTTCTGATGTGGTACCAGGACCCAAAGACCATAGCATGACAGAAACCACAACACGGAGTGGACCGATACAGCACCACCCACACTCTTCTGTGTCTGGCTCTTCTCAACACCACCCACACTCTTCTGTGTCTGGCTCTTCTCAACACCACGCTCATACTTCTGTGAGTGGCTCTTCTCAACACCACCCTCATTCTTCTGTGAGTGGCTCTTCTCAGCGTCACCCTCATACTTCTGTGAGTGGCTCCACCCAGCACCACCCTCATACTTCTGTGAGTGGCCCCACACAACATGGGGCACAATCTGTCCATTCTAATACAGTAAATGGGACAGTGTCTACTGCTCTTCCTGAAGACAAAGTCAAAGGGGGTTCACCCAGCAAGGTTAGTACAGAAGTTTATTAGAACTCCATTGCAGTTCTATATCCTTTTTTCTGTTTCAGCCAAGAGTATATTAGCAATCTTGTGATGCCGGTTCCTTTAAACTCTGTTTAATTAAGACTGTTTTTGAGGACAAGTGAAGTAGGTTTAGGAAGGAATACTGTTACAGTCACCGCTTTTCTCGGCTCAGGCTGGTTAAGATGTATTTTATCTTGGCAATCAATCCTGAGTTATTTTAGAAATTGTATTAACTCCGTTAATCTGAGAAGGTTATTTGGTTCTTATCCAAAAGTTTTAAAATGTGTCATCTGGTCAACCGATTCTTGTGTGTGCAGGTTTCTTGTTACTCCAGTTTTTGGGTGTGTTGGTTTGAGATTTGTATTCACTGGAGTCATCCTGGGGTTAGGCTTTGATCTACCTCTTCAGTTTTACATAGTAGAGGATAATATTTCACCACTTGACTGAAAAAAGATTCTGTTTATACACATAAATCACAAACATGTTCTCTGAAACATAAGACTAGTGCATTAGGAGAGGTGACAATAGTTTGTTAAATTCAGTATAATCTCTTAAACCTTTAGAACCGTTGACTCAAAAGATGTCTCATCCATAAATCTAAGGTTTCCAAGAAATATGATCCAAACACTGCTAGATTTTTTAATTCATTTTTTTTTCAGTTTAAAGATTTTTTACCATTGGCACTTTTAAAGTATCAGTTCTGAATCTTTAAATGCTTATTAGAATGAAATTCAAAGATTGAAATTGGTGATAAAGCTTTATTGAAAACAGTTGCTTTTTGAATGCCATGCAAGAGTTGCCAGAATGTTGTTTTGCTTGCTCTGACTGACACAGATACATCTCAGATTATAAAAGTCCTATGATGTATGAGGCAGACATTTATTCCCTTTCCATCTTGCTTATCTAACAAAATTATCAGGAAAATTCCTTACTTTTAACTCACAGGACTTAAAAAGGCTAAGTTAATGGAATTTATTGAGATGTTTTATTTTTTTTGTATTGAGTAAAAAAATGAATATCAAGATGGTTTGTGACAGTCCATTGGTTTAAGTTTTAAAGAAATATTTGAAAAGGTAGCAACAAATATTCAAAATTGTAATATTTTGTAAACAAGATATAGATTTACAATTTGCCATTAGTTTATCTGTGTGTAAAATTGATGGCAGATGTCTTCAGTAATGGTGAGTTGTTCCCAGACTACAGATTACAGAGATTATCACTAGTGATTAAAGAACCTCCCCTCCCTTCTATCAGTAAATAAAACACAACATATCTGTGTATTTCTTTTTACCAATATTAAGTCGGTCTACTGTGGAACATTTCAAAAGTCATAATTCCTGTAGGCAGCCTGTCTTTGAAGTGGCAGGCTGCTGTGAAGGAGGAAGCTTGACTCCTTTTGACCTGCCCCCTCATTGAGAGAGTCAGCAATCAGGGAGGCAGACCCTTCATGTTTAGAACAGACAGGGATATATGATTGTTATTGGAGAAATTATTTAGTGAAGAGCAGTCATTATGTTTCCAACAGGTGTCTTTGAGGAAATGGTAAGTTCCTGTAATATTGTGCCATGTTATAATCCGTTATTTCTGGGAGATTTAGGGATTTGGAAAGAAGAAATCTTGTTTTGGTTGAGATTAATGAGTCACTGGAGTTCCGTTAGCCTCTGGATAAATAATCGATAGTGGAGAGGGGGCAACATTGATGGATGTATTGTCCCCGTCTCCATAAACACGGGGGAAGCTCTAGATCAGCACGGTCATCGTGTGTTGTCTTCAGGGGTCACACAGGTCTTTGTGTCACACTCAGAATGGAAATTGTTTCCTGCATTTAATGAGTGAGATTGAAATGTTATCAAGCCAGTTCCTCCATTTGATGTTGATTTTTCTGATGATTTTGTTCAAAAGGTAAAATGTCCAAGATGCATATCGATAGTGGAATAGTCTGTATTGTAAAACAAACTTCATGTACAGCCATTAACATGCTGTTAAAAGTCATTTGTTTAATCATGTTAATGGACATTTTTAGAACAATAGTTCAGAGATATTTGAAGCTATTTTTAGTCCAGTGAGTGTAAGGGTCCAGTCTTGACCTTGACAAGACCTAGACAATGAAATGGATGTTTATGTTCATGATGAACTTATAGATTGTTTCTTGTGTATCATCTTGTAATAGGTTTTTGCTTTATTAAGTTTTAGCTGCAGGAAATGGTTATACACAAATATTAACCTGCAAGCAAGGAATTTTAATAGGTAGTCTCACTAGTCTGAAGTAAACAGAACCTGGTATAATAGCAATTGTAGTACAGTGATTGTGTATCGTGGCGATCCCCTGCAGATGTAGGCATGTAGATTGTATGGAGTAGATTTCTGACACATATCTTCTCCAGCTGTTCATTACATTAGATATACTGCAGTCAGTTCACCTGATTACACCTGGTCCTCTCAGGTGATGCGGGGACAGGTATCGTACTGTGTACCAGACAGGGGGAGGGCGTCACTCTCCGTCCTCAGCTGTCTGTAACTGGGACTGCTGATCTATACAGCCAGCATTCATCTTCACAGCTGGCTGAGAATCTCCATTTCTGACACAGGCATGTTATGATACAGAGCCACTGTTTTGGGGGGCTGATATATGATCTGATAGAGATTTATAAGATATAGAATTCCACTTCTCTATCAATTCACCTATGCCCTCTTTTAATTTTTTTTAAAATACATGATGGTCTCTTATAAGTGTGTCAGGTTTCAAATCTGAGAAATTTGATAATTTTCAGATTAAAATATAATTTTTTAATCAAGCTGGGTTATAGATTTTTAAGAAAAAGATGCACATTGAACTGTGTGAACTTAGTGTTATTATAACAGATCCAGGAAAGGATTACAAAATAAATCAACAATACACACTGTAATCCGAATATTCTGTACACAGGAAAGATTAAAGTTAATCATATTTTAATTGGATTTTAAACATTTCTTTGACTAAGATAAAACTCCATTAATCCAGTGTTAAGAATTATAAAAAAAAAAGTATAATTTATAAACAGTGAATGAATTTCTATATCAGGTAAATTCAAATATGTAATTTGAAATTCTGAAATGCTCTGTATGTGTTTTGTACTAAAAGGTGCACTTTCAATGTTTCATCAGAGGAGCATTTTGAAAATTTATTGCAATTTTGGTAGTTGGATTTTGAGTCACATACATGTTCATAAAACTTCCTCTGGACATAATTAATATGTTTTCATAATCAACTATCTTGTCTTGTAATATTAATTTACCTCAACTTTATGATAATTTGTGTTAATTTTATTCCTACCACCATAATGTGTATTGTTCTACAAAGATATAAAATTGACACACATCACCATCAAAGAAAACTCCGACATGTTTTGACTTAATGTTTGAAATTCAAAGCTTAATTCTTTGTAAAGATTATGAATGTGAAATGAAATGATTTTAGTTGATTATCCCAAGAAAATAATCATTTTAAAAGCTTGATCACAGCTAGGTAGTATAGTTGTTATCATCATGTCATATAAACACACAATAATGAAAAAAACAGCCATTAATAGTGTTGTGATTTATGTCAACAATTTAAAGTTCTATATATACTTATATTTCACATTATTGATTTTGAGGCAAATTGAGGAAAAAAATCACTTCTAATAAATTATGCCTGTTTAAATAGAACCCATAGTACTTGTACTAACATAAATCCAACTTACATAGCAAGTCAGAAGAAAGTAATTGATTGCACCCCCTGATTCCAACATGTGTAGCGAGTCATTGATTGTACCCCTGTATCTAACTTGTGTAGAAGGTCTGCTTGTAAAGTTAAACCTTGTATCCAACTTGTATAGCAAGTCATTGATTGTACCCCTGTTTCCAACTTGTGTAGCAAGTCATTGATTGTACCCCTGTTTCCAACTTGTGTAGCAAGTCATTGATTGTACCCCTGTTTCCAATATTTGTAGCAAGTCATTGGTTGTACCCCTGTATCGAACTTATATAGCAAGGCATTGATTGTACTCCTGTTTACAACTTGTGTAGCAAGTCATTGATTGTACCCCTGTTTCCAACTTGTGTAGCAAGTCATTGATTGTACCCCTGAATCCAATATTTGTAGCAAGTCATTGGTTGTACCCCTGTATCGAACTTATATAGCAAGGCATTGATTGTACTCCTGTTTACAACTTGTGTAGCAAGTCATTGATTGTACCCCTGTTTCCAACTTGTGTAGCAAGTCATTGACTGTACCCCTGTTTCCAACATGTGTAGCAAGTCATTGGTTGTACCCCTGTATCGAACTTATATAGCAAGTCATTGATTGTACCCCTGTTTTCAACTTGTGTAGCAAGTCATGGGTTGTAAAGTTAAACCCTGTATCCAACTTGTGTAGCAAGTCATTGCTTGTAAACCTTTTATCTAACTTGCATAGCAAGTCATTAATTGCATAAACCATGTGTCATTTAGCAAGTCTCTCTACTACAACAAGATAAAATGTAACTTGGACTCTTGTTACCCTATTTCTGATACTGACCATGCATGTTTTCATGAAGATATGAATTGATGTGTCTGATTTTTCTGTTACAGTTTACAGCACCCGAGCAATCAGGATATGTGGGTTTTGCCAATCTTCCCAACCAGGTTCACAGAAAGTCGGTCAAAAAGGGGTTCGAGTTCACACTTATGGTGGTGGGTGAGTATACCGCTTGTCTTCTACAGTCATATCTGGGAGTCTTTTACCATCACAAATTATGTGTCATGTTGTTGTAAGTAATTTAAGTTTCAAAGTTTGGAGAAATATATGCCACTCATTCTTGAATAGAAATAATCCACTGAGTAGTATAAACTGATCTCTAAAAATAGACTTAGCTGGGAGGAGTTTGCCAAAACAAAGTCAAAACAAGAAGGAATTCACTTTTATTAAAGGTAGATGAAGGGTGTGTCCCAAAGGTCAATAATGTTTTTATTAATCTCACCACAAACTAGTGTAAATTGAAATCACAAAGTTAAAGTGGAGCATTATGTGTAAGGAAGTGAGTCACCTATAATAAATACATGTATATAGGATGGTTCTCTCCACTGCTAAACCCCTTTCTTTTAATGCTTTTACCAGCTCTTTGATTTTTCTTTGATTTTAAAGAGCACAAATAAGTTATATAGCTCATTGCAAGACCAGTTTGATATGAAATATTATCTTCAGCAAATATCATCAAAAGTTGACACTTTTAAAAGGCTTATAGGCTACCATCCAAGAAATCTAATGAAGATAACAGAAACTTGACATATTTAAGATAGTTTACAATTAAATTTGCTAATTTTGACAGGCAGCTAACCCTCTTGTCACTTTCTACAAACATTGATGTTGTGTTGTAGGTGAATCTGGACTGGGCAAGTCTACATTGGTCAACAGCTTGTTCCTGACAGACCTGTATCCAGAGAGACACATACACTCAGCTGCTGGTACGTAACCAAAACAGACATACACTTAGCTGCTGGTACGTTCCCAGAAACATACACTCAGCTGCTGGTACACACACAGACACATACACTCAGCTGCTGGTACGTTCCCTAAACAAACACTCATCTGCTGGTATGTACCCAAAACATACACTCAGCTGCTGGTATGTACCCAAAACATACATGTACACTCAGCTGATGGTACGTACCCAAAACATACACATACACTCAGCTGCTGGTATGTATCCAAAACAGACATACACTCAGCTGCTGGTAAATACCCAAAACATACACTCAGCTGCTGGTATGTACCCAGACACAAACACTCAGCTGCTGGTACGTACCCAGACACATACACCCAGCTGCTGGTACGTACCCAGACACATACACTCAGCTGCTGGTACGTACCCAGACACCTACACTCAGCTGCTGGTACGTACCCAGACACATACACTCAGCTGCTGGTACGTACCCAGACACATACACTCAGCTGCTGGTACGTACCCAGACACATACACTCAGCTGCTGGTATTTACCCAGACACATACACTCAGCTGCTGGTATGTACTAAACAAACACATACACTCAGGTTCAGATACTTACTTAGAGGAATACACTCAACTGATAGTGTGTACTCAAGACACACACACATGCACTCTGCTGGGAAATACCAAGATGCTCAGTTGCTCTTATGTACCTAAAACAGACACATAAGCTGGTCCTGGTAAATATTCAAGACAGATATATACAGGTGTTGGTATGTATCAAAGACTAAACATACATATACTCAGTGCTGGTATGTGCCCGTGACAAAACACATACATAAGTGCTGGTATGTACCCAAGGCAGACACATTCACTCAGATGCTGGTATGTACCACGACCAAACATACTCCTGTCTGTTGTTATGTACCCAGACAGACACAATGACATACATTTGTCTGATATATATCACAGAGAGACATGTAGAGGTGTACTGGAGAAAACATGTACATTTAGCTACTGGTATAAAAGTTATAAGGTACATATATAGGGTTTACCCAGAGACACATACATTCAGCTGCTGACACACAGATATATCATTTTCCACTCTGAAAAATGTCATTATTTAGTACAGAGTAAGAGAGGTTAGAATTGTTGAAGATCATCTATTGGTTGTAATATAGCTATCAGTTGATGGTTGGGACAGTTCAGCAAATGTCACATTTATTCTATCTTTTAAATGTTTATTTATTCCAAACTTACAAAATCCCATGAAATAACTGATCTTTAAAGGACTGATTGATAATGTATAGACTTTCTACCATGTTATATTTTGACTAATCTTGATGACTTTCTACCATGTTATATTTTGACTAATCTTGATGACTTTCTACCTTGTTTTATTTTGACTAACCCTGATGACTTTTATTTACAGAGAAGATTTCGCAGACCGTGAAGATTGATGCCTCCACTGTGGAGATAGAGGAGCGTGGAGTCAAACTGAGGCTGACGGTGGTGGACACGCCCGGCTTTGGGGACTCCCTCAACTCCCAGGACTGGTAACTACAGTTACACATACTGTCTCAGAATGACAAACTATTGTCCAACCAGAAGCAAGTGACAGAATTTAACTTTGCATGAAAAAGACAAGAGCACATCTGTCTTCCAAAGTATTGAATGATATTGAAGTTTTTGTCGACTGTTCAAAATACAATTCTTATTTATGTGATGACTGCCTGTGCAAGATCCATAAGCATGAAAACATTTGAAAATGTAAAAGGTCTGACATTTTTAAGAAAAGTCAATCAATTTTCTATTTCCCCCTACACGGTATATAAACCTCTTCATATTTTGATCATAAAGAGAGAGTGTGTATTATTTGCAGTTTTAAGCCCATCATCCAGTACATAGACAGCCAGTTTGAGCGGTACTTGGAGGACGAGAGTGGATTAAACAGAAGACATATCGTGGATAATCGTGTTCATTGCTGTTTCTACTTCATCAATCCATCAGGCCACGGGTAAGCTCACAGACCACCACTCAAAAATTTGCAAGGTTTGAAAATAGTCTCTACCTTAAATATTTTTTTCTGCCAGTGTTGAATACCTTAGTTGAAATACAAAAAACAAACAAACAAAATCAACAAACATGACATATTTTTCTGCTTCAGTTATAGTTTAAAAGAACTTTTTTTGAAGAAATAAATTAGTAAGATTTCAGTATGAAGAAACTTGATTCTAAACAAAACCAAGAAACTTTTGAATGTATCATTCTGCAGTTTGCATGGATGAATTTCAGGTGTAAGTTACATTGATGCATAAAAATTCCTGATGTCTTTTTCAGCTTACGTCCCCTCGACATCTCATTTATGAAAGCAGTTCATCACAAAGTAAATATAGTCCCAGTCATAGCCAAGTCTGACACGCTGACGCAGCAGGAATGTAAACAACTAAAGAGGAAGGTCAGTTTTTTACTGTTTAAAAAGATGTTCATCTTTATATGTAGTCAGTAGGGATTCAATTTATGTATACAGAGACAGTTAGGATTTTCATAAAAGATTCCTGATTTTTTTGTCAGTAAATTGAATACTTGAACAGGTTTCAGCAAAAATGTACACAGAAAATCAGTAAGGTTGGTGTTAAACAGATATTTAAAGCTTCAGTAATTAATTAAACAAATCAGGAAGACCTTGTGCTTAGACTAATGCCATTGGAAAGCCTATCCAATTCACAGCACACATTTTTGTCTGTTTAGTGACTTAATCACACTGCCTTAGAAATATAAAACTTCCTGCATCAGACTAAGCAGAGATGATAGCAGGATGGATGGGTAATAATGTGTATGTTTACATGTTGGGAGGGGAATTCATGGCTGTTTTATGTACACTCTTCTTTAGCCTGTGTTTTTCAGATAAACCTGATTCATTTGTGATGACTTGGTAGTCCAAGACTACACAATCCGCACCTTAAATAGTCAAACCTGTATTCAGTCATATTATTGATGTAACAATGGGTGACCGATACAGGATTTTACTCTAGTTTTGGTATGAGAAAATTCTCAAGAGGGGTGGTGCACTTACAAACATTTTTATGCAGATTTGTAATTGCAAAGCTAAAAATAATGGTCATGGGTTAAAAATGTCTTTAATAATAATTTAGAAAGAAAGAGCTTTTGATTAGTGCTTTTAATCAAAGTTAAATGGATTTCTAACATCTTTTATTATTACATTAACCACTGACTTTTTTCATTAAACATTGTACACTGTAGATTGTTGCTGTTTTATATAAGATGTAGGATGTTTCTATGAGGAGGTATTTAAGTTGGATACCTGCCCGTGCAGGTGGATGATATTGACTTAGAAAGTTGATCCAATTACCTCTGTTCCAGCTTCCCCATATTTATGTATAAATAAAACTCTGACAGTTGTCTGTCAGTGACAATGTATACCCTTCTGTAAACTCTCTCTGGTTCTGTTTAATTACTGGTTTCTGTTGTTTTTTTTGTCAAATCAGAAGAAAACAAGTGATCTGGTTTCCATTAATTGCTACTGTTATATCACTATAATACATTATCTTATGGTAATGGGGTCAAATCTGAGTTCTCCAAAACTTTCCTGTAATATTTTAATGATAGACAGGAGCCATTTAACCCTCTAGTAATGAAGTCTGTAAAGATTTAGAGTACTAATGGCTGTGATTTGTACAGGTGATGAATGAAGTCAGTAAATATTTAGAGTACTAACGGCTGTCTCTGCTTTGTTCAGGTGATGACTCAGATTGCTGAGAACGGTATTAACCTTTACGCACTCCCAGACTGCGACGAAGACGAGGATGAAGAATATCGAGAACAGTGTCGACTTCTCAAGGTCAGTCTTCCTCTCGAGGTCATTGGTGGTTATTGCAGAGTGTCTCTTAATCAGTAAGCTTGACTAGAATTTTTCATTTTAAAATAGCATTACTTATTTTGCTACAGGAGGCTGTGCCTTTTGCTGTCATTGGTGCTAATACTGTGATAGAGGTCAAAGGTAAAAAGGTCAGAGGTCGTATGTATCCATGGGGAGTGGTGGAGGTTGAAAATCCAGACCATTGTGATTTCATCAAACTCAGAACCATGCTCATGTAAGAAAAACTTATAATTGAAGCATTACATGTGAGTCGAAGAGTACATGTATAAATATTTAACAAATACAAAACTTATCCTGGGCCTTAGTGAAAGTTTGCAACCTTCAAGTTTTAAAAGCTTTTGAAAATAACCAGAGAAAATTAACAAATGAAAATGTGTCAGCTGCTGAAAAATCTGGTTTTTGGATTGACAGGAATTTCTCTCACTGCAATAGCTAACAGTCACAATTTTAATTGGAATCATCAACATTTGAATGCTACTGTTCTTACATTTTTATTGTTACAGTGTAGTCTTTAGTGTGATTTATGTGTTATATTTACAGCACTCACATGCAAGACTTACAAGAGGTCACCCAGGAGGTTCATTATGAAAACTTCCGAGCAGAGAAACTGGCAGGTGGTGGATCTGTCCCCAAGAAAACAAGGTAAGGGTCTGACGTAATCTCTGTCAAGTTCAGTCGGATCCCTCAAAAAGTGGTTTTTATATTTATAGCTGTTTCAATGTGTGAAGATAACAAGAGCTTTGTTTTGCGAAGAATTCTGTTTCTGTGCTTTTTAATGCATTGTTATGTGATCAGGCAAAGGAAACAAATTTGGCATTGATCAGGATAAGCTTCAGTTTTATTAACCATCTAGTTTTTTAGCATTCTTTAAAAAAACATAATGTTTGGCTTATATATTGGTATAGCTTTCTATATTATAAATGTTATTTTGGGTTCTTTGCTTTGATGTTACAAAATGTCAATCAAATTTACAGAAGACCTCGCAATGAAGAAACTTACAATGAAATGATAGAGTATGTCTTATTTTCATTCCAATTGTAAAGATTTATATACCCCCTCACCAATTTTAGCATGTAGGCACATGATTTTAGTTTATCTAACATGTTTACAGCAGTTTTACAAAGTAAATGCAATGGTTCCCAACAATATGCCATGCCAGTAGAATAGATACCTGGTAGTTTGAATGATTCAGTATTTTGTGTATGAATGTTTGTGAAATTTTATAAAGACAGAAATATTGTTGTTCTGAATGCAGCAAGATTATAATAAGACAGTGATTGTTCAAACCTACTAGTTATAAGTGTTGAGTAGAGTTGATATTATGTGTTTGTTTTGCCTGTAATTGCGAGTTTATGGTCCAGATCCATTTTGTTTAGATTTAGGATGTAATCCTGAAGTAGAGTCCATTAGTGTTTCTTTGTTTACAAGGAGTCTGTCCCTTACTACCCTCTGTTCTACACTCAATAGGAAAACAATGCACATGAATTGTCCATCATTTGATGGAATACTTCTTTAATAACAAACTTTTGAAGTCTGTAAATGACAGTTGGAGAATGTAATTCTTTCTTTAAAATTAAGATAAATCTGAAATTGCATGGAACTAATAAAAATTTTTTTTCTTTCTTTTCCCCCCTCCCTGTTCTGTGATCACCTGACTCTGGTGGTGTTTGGGTAAGCATACTTCCTGTCTAACACTTCCTGTCCACATCTCATCCTGTTGGAGGTTTCCCTAACTTTCATTTTCCATTTTCATTTTGAGATTTTTCATAGTTTCTGTCATGTTTTGGTTTTTCTGCATTAAAACAATCATTTGATTATCTGTGGCATTCCCTTGCATATTCTACAAGATAAAATATTACTTGTGACCTTAGTATGAAAATATTTAGAATTGATTGCCTTAATTGGCAGGTATATATGAAATTCAGTGTGGAGTTGCAAATTACATAATATAGATTTGAGAGAATAAGCTGTAATCCACATTATTCAATAGTTGTCAGTAATAAAAATTGAAATTGTGGCAATTTTGATGGATATATTGGTGTGAATTATTTGGACTGCACACTATCATATAAAACAGAAATTAAATGATAAAAATATTGTACATGTAATAATGATAAAAAATAAATACAATATTTTAACTTCATGCTTTAATGTGTACAAGTTGCTAATACCAGCATATAATCCTATTAAAACATCTATTCATCTATCTATCTGCTTTTTGTCTGTCTGTCTGTCTTTCATCTGTCTGTCTTTACATGTGTATATCTTAATCTAAACACATCAGTACAGCACATTCATAAACTTTTTTCTCTCTCTGATCCGTCTTTATTATGTTTCTTGTTACATAATACAAGGTGAAACATGTAGTCTAAACACCTCAACAAAACAAATATTTCAACATCTGTTAATGAAGCAGTTAAAAAAAAAAATCATAAGATATGTCACAGATGTCTAAAATCTTACTGATTAATAATTAAAAGGTTAAAAAAAGTTTTTGTATTGTATAACCACATTTGAAATTGTCTTTTGATTCGACAATAAGTATCCTATTAAATATATGAATATATTGTCATGTTTAAACACAAAAAACATTAAATGGGGCAATAAATTATGCAGATTTTTTTGAAAGCAGAAAATGCACTAAAATCACACCTCAAAATTATCAATGTATAAAAAGGGTTATTTTTATATTCATGTTCATTATCCTTTTATTGAAATTTTTGTAATCTTATTTCCTTTTGATATAAGAGTTTTTGTACATAAAACTTTTCTCACAAAATATTAACCATGTATCACTGTAAATATGTAAAGGACGTAATACTATGTATATCCAATTTACACTATTGATCTCTATCAGTGAGTATCACTGAAACTTTTAGCCAAACCTAACATTTCATGTCTGTATATAGTGTTTATTATTTTCATTAGTCTGGCAATTCTTTTTCCATAATTGTCTATCTTTCAATTTAAAGAAAAGTCATTTGACTGCCTTTTGATATATATATGTAAAAGGGTTACCATGTTGTTGCATGTTACTTAAATATATTTATTCAAAATTATATATGCATAATATATATTTAATAAATTGCAAAAGTGAAGTTGTAATTGAAATTTTTTCTGATTTTGTTTTAGCAAACGTAGACCTGAGGGCCAACAAGCTGATTTGTCAGATCGCGAGAAACAACTCCTAGAAAAGGAACAAGAGGTAAGATATAATCAGACCTTAGTATTGTTGGGGGGATAGTTCTTATGAACACACAATAAAATAATAAACTACAGGGCTGATGGACTTGATTTTATATACAACTCAAAATGATTGAAAAATTAAACCTTTTAAGTTGTAATTAAAAAGTCCTGATCTAAGATAAGCCATGACTTTGCGGGTCAGGGAGTTTATTTTCGTAGGCAGTACAATCCAGATTGTCACAGCATAGACAGATGCATTACACTAGGGAGTAGACTTTTTTTAATCTTGACTTAATTATTAAGGAAGGGAAAAGCTTAGGGCTATTCCAGAAAAAAATGTATGGGGGGGTTGGAAGGCACTTTTATTTTTACCCCACCACCCATACATTTTTAATTGCTTTCTCCCCCACCACCCATCAAATTAAAAATGCCTTTAATACAACCACCCATCTAAATTTAAAACAATTTTTTAAAGAATTGTGTTTTAAGTTATGTACATGTATATATAAAATAAAACTTTATGTATCGGTAATTTTTTCAAGCATTTGCACTTTATGCAACTTGAAATGAGTGTTCGCTTTTGGGATGTATCCAAACAATGGACTCCATTAAAAAGAAACAAAATAAATATGATGAAATCTAAATTTTATGCACAAAACTTTCATTTTTTCATTACTTTGAAAATTAGTTTTAATCTTTTTTGAAAACAATTTAGAAATATATCTTTATGCAAATTTTAACAGAAACAAAAGTTTTGTAAGATTTTACAATCAGCTATTTTTTTTTAGTTAAGTCCAGAGTTCCTGCTATAGCCTATAGGGTTCTGTTTGTTTGTTTTTGTTGGGGGGGGGCACTTAAGTTATGTAGTTATGAAGGGCATTGTCTATTTAGTGGGACGTGAAAAAAAATATGAAATCTCAATCCCACCACAACCGTGCAGGCACTTGTTTCTGAAGTATATTTTTAAAATTCATTTGTATGTTATGGCCAGGTCAAAAATTGAAATATATTCGAGATAACACTCAACAGGTTAAGGATTGGTATGTATTGACATAATACATGTATATTGTTGCAAACCCTGTTATATATAAACATTATTTTACACCGTGTTTGGTATAAAGTAAATTATTTGACTTGCAAACTCCATAGTTATGCTCTAAAATGTTTATCATCAGAAACGTTTTTTTCTACTTTCGGTTTTAATCAAACGATCTCTCTGATTGTTTTTAATATCATTTAATTTACCAAGTAATCACGTTTGAATAAATTGCTGGAATGAAACTTGAGCTGGAAGCAACAAAGAACACAAGAACATAAAGAAATCATGTCCCAATATCCTCCACTGTCATTACACCATGTGCTTTTAGTTTTATAATTATCTGCCCTTGTTTCCGGGTTGTTCGATTCTACTTTCACTTTCGATGTAAACACACTTCTCAACGGTTTAGGACGTTTTTTTTTAAAATAAATATTAATATTTACTGGCTTATACAAAATGAAAAGGGAGTCTTTGCAGTTGATTATTTGTGAGGGTAAGTGCAACCACCCATCTAAAAATATATCGGATGAGGACAACCACCCATGCAAATTTAATTGCTCCAGTCCCCATTACCCATACAAAAATATATGAAGTGCCGTCCAACCCTTCCATACATTTTTTTCTGGAATAGCCCTTAGGGATATGTGTAGTACAATAGTGAATTACTGTTACATGTATGTATTGGCATTAACTTGTAATTAAGGACAGAATTCTGCCTGAAATAGAGACGAAGTTAAAAGTGTAAATAAAAAAAAAATAATAGTAGGAAAGAATTCATTAGATTGTATTAATGATAAATGTTGATACTTTTAAGCTGAGGAGAATGCAAGAAATGATTGCCAAGATGCAGGCAGAGATGAACCAGCGCAACACACCACAGAAAATGCAGCAGAACGGAGAAGTCAAATCGCAGAATGTTTAAAGTTTAAAAGGTAAATCTAGAACTCAGAATGTGTCAATCTAGAACTCAGAATGTGTAAATCTAGCTCACAGAATGTGTAAAGTGCGGCAGGTAAATCTAGAACACAGAATGTATAAAGTTTGGCAGGTAAATCTAGAACACAGAATGTGTAAATCTAGCACACAGAATGTGTAAAGTTTGGCAGGTAAATCTAGAACACAGAATGTGTAATGTTTGGCAGGTAAATCTAGAACACAGAATCTAGGTTGCAGAAATGTGTAAGGTTGTGGCATAAATCTAGATAATTGACTTGTAAAGTTTTTAAATGGTAAATCTCTTGAGTTTTATTTTTGCTCAAAATTCTTGATACAATATCAAATGTTAATTTTAATTATATTAGATGAACTTTTACTAATTTTGATTTTTTTCTTTAGGTGACCATTTGATAGGACCAGTATTTGAAGATGAGATTGTCGTATTTATACTTAGCGACCTCAGACAATCCACAGTAAAAAACGCAATGTTATCACATCATTACACCAAATCATCAAAATAAGTGTTCAGTTTGTGATGTCTAACATCCATGCTACTTACATTTTGTTAATATTTTGCAAATGCTCCGCTCTGTGTGTGAATAAGTTAGTGGACACATGGTTTTGTAATGTAAAATCGTAATGTTTTTTTTCTTTTCAAATATTGTTGAAAATATTGTATGGGATGATTTCTGTATTCTGTGTGAAATAAAATAAAAAAACAACCTTATTTTTGAAAGCAAAAGACTTTAAATTAAGTGATTACATAGGCTAAGTGTTCTAGATTTGAGCATTGACAAACATCCAAAGTCATTGTTTTGTGTACGAGAGTATGTTTTTTTTTTTATAATAAATTGTATAAATCAGCTGTACCAAAATATTGAAATCAAAACCAGAAAGCTCTGAAGAAAGGGAGCTAACTCTCCTGTAGCCTGGTCTAATCATCTTACTCCATGATCAGCCGTGACTTATTAGAGTTATCTACCTTTGTTGATACTGGTTGATAAACTCATCTTTCCTGTAAATTGATTTTTTTTTTTTTTGAATGTCTAACTTAGGTGGACTTTTTTGTTGTACATGTAGTTCTTATTTTTAAATGTGTCCTTTGATTTTCATTCTTATTGACACATAACTTCTATGAGGACATTCTTAATAGCTATCTCCCATGTAAAATTCCCTCCCCCATCCCCCATGTAAGATCTAAGTTGTATTGAATACACTATACGTTAGGAGTAATTTTTGTTTATTGTTATATCATTTGTGTAGTCTACATATATGATATTACTTGTTCATTTTCTAGGTATGAAAATTTTACTGTAAAGTTTATGAACAAAAAATAGATCTGAAATTGAATTAAAGAGCATAATGGCCACACCACATGAAGGAAAACTTTTTTTGCCATCTTTTGATTCAATAAGGAGGAAAAAACAAAATATACTCTGAGTTTAAAGAATTAGTACACATTTTATAAACAGCCTCCTCCTATTGACTTTTTAGTGTTGTGTATAAATTGAATCAAGGTAGATTTTCCTTGAGATACTGATGTGAGAACATCTTTATTATTCTGCTTTAAAGCTAATTCTGCTGAATTTTATCCATCTTTGCAATAATTTTGTAATATTTTTATTTAATTTGTACATGAATAAATTTAATGTATATAAATGTGGGCATTTGTTATTATATTTTAGTAGACCAATAATTTTGAAAATTACATATAGATGCATGTTGTATCAACAGTTTCTCAGCAATGATAAAAGAAAAGGTTAAGGGATATAAAAAAAAAACCTTAAAACAGTGCCAGTACCTGCTAGGTTTTGTCCCATGGGAAAAGCCAAAAGGGTTTTGAACTGAAAAGTCTAGTTCAGTTCATGAATATAAACTAGAGAAACCTTGACACCATAGGTTAATGTAACATTAATGATGTGTTGTACCCATGAGCCAAGGTCATTTGGTTAAGGTGAAGATCACAACTTTCCAACATGTCAGATTCCACATAAGGACATAACATTAATATTGTAATGTAGAAATAGAAGAAGCTCTGACTTTCCTCTGTGATGCGTTTCATGTTTTGACTTGAACTTCCTAAAATGAAGGCAGGATTTAGTTGAGGAGCTGAGTCTAGTTTATATGGAAATCTCTAGGACCCTATTATGACATAAAATTACATTGGTTTATAACAAATTTCTCTTAGCTTGGAAGAAATTGAAATTTGTAATTTAGAAAGGGAATTTAAATATTTTGGTTTTTCATCAGGCTCAATAGTAAATAGTTATTTCTTTGACTTAATCCAGTATTGTCCCCCTAGTTTCTCATTTCTAATGGCTTGGATGCTAAGGTAAATACAGACAGCTGGTTTTCCATGTTAAATAACTTAGACACACCAATGCATTGAGGAATGGTGCCGATCATGATGTGAATCGCTACAACTCAAGTTTTGTACAGAAAAACTGAATCACCATCACTCAGGCCATTGGTGCTTTAAATGAAATTGTAACTTATCTTGGGCCATTGTGATTGTTTTCATTGACATTGAGAATTTTAGTTCTTTATTTTAGATAAAGTGTGTGTTTAATTTTGAAAACAATATTCTTCATACATGAAATGGTGTTATCTAGGGGAAAATGGTATTGGAAGAAAAATTTTACAGCATCCTCATTTTAGTTTG